>SJYO01048061.1:58624715-58944158 GCA_006410555.1 Capra ibex | reverse complement strand
ATACAAATACAAGTATAAAGTTTACTTATACAAACCGGTTCACTTGTCTATTGAAGTTTCCGTCAATAGTTTAAAGAGATTCATAAAATCTTTTCTCCTTCCCTTAGACTAGCAGATTATTCAGATTACCCTTAAACTCCCTGAAAAATCCACAAGAGTCTTTCCGATCACAACCGATTCTTTGAAACGATCATGACCTCATTAAAGGGAAAGGGATACGTACTAACGACGGGAGATCACCCATCTTTCTCTTATGTTGTCTTTTACCTAATATGCGAAACGACGAGCCCGTGAATTCAGCACAGACTGAGACACGTTGGGGTATCTGCCGTCGGGTGGTCCGAGGGGGTAGGGACCCTAAGAGGTCCGTTCTTGTGACCTCACCCAACGGTAAAGGAAGAGGTTACGTCCTTTCACTTTTCACTTTCACTTCAGCGATCAGCACAAGGTGGGAATCGCTGGGGTACCTGACGTCGGATGGTCCGAGGAGGCAGGTACCCTAAAAGGTCCGTTCTCATGACCTCACCTACGGTAACGGAAGAGACTATGTGAACAGATAGCACTTCAATTTTCTGCGAATGAGGAACCTTTTCATTACTGGTCGGATCTATCATACAAGTTTTCGTCTCTGTAATGAAACGGCTGATTCCAGGCAGATCAGTTCCGAAACCAAAAAGGACACCAGTAAATACCTACACTCTCAACCTGACACTTCTTCCGACTCACGGCTTCTTAACTACGAAAACTTGACACCACAACCTCTTCTGAGAACTCTCAGGGAACCTGACGTTCCTTTAGGTTGGTCAGGTAGGATTTCTAGTCAGGACCCACAAGAAACCTTCCTGACTACGATTTCGACTTTGAGGTCATGAAACCGGTGGAGTACGCTTCTCAACTGAGTAACCTTTTCTGAGACTACGACCCTTTCTAACTTCCGTCCTTCTCTTCCCCTACTGTTGCCTACTCTACCGACCTACCGTAGTGGCTGAACTACCTGCATTCAGACTCACTTGAGGCCCTCAACCACTACCTGTCCCTCCGGACCGCACGACGTTAAGTACCCCAGCTTTTCTCAGCCTGTGCTGACTCACTGACTTGACTTGATCGCAATAAGAACGGACCTCTTAAGGTACCTGTCTTCTCGGACCGTCCGCTGTCAGGCACCCCATCGTTTCTCAGCTTTGCTGACTCCCTGATTGTGTCGTCGATTAAGTGTCCGGGTACAAAGTTTATCCTCAAGGTAATTTCGAATACCTTAAAGGGTCACCCCTTCCCTATTCACCCCACTCTCACATCTTCTTCTTCACAAAGACAAATGTAAACCCCGTAAAATCACTGTAATGATTGAAATTTTTTATAAATTTCAAACACTGTCTTACAACAAAATTTACCTAAAGGAAAAAGTGTAGACGTGAAGCAAAGACGACATGAAAAAGAGTCACTGTTGGTTGGTGTGTTCTGTCGCTTGTTGAAATTGTGTTTTGACAACCGGTTTTTTTACGTAATACAAGTTAAAACGTTTATGTGTAGGGAATAAGTGGTCGAGTCACATGACGGTGTTTGTAAATAGTGTACATAATCATCAAAGTTTGAAAGCAAAAGGATTCGTTGGGAGACACTCATCTTAGGAATGGACATTTGTTGTCGATTGTTTTTTATTGAGGCCCCTCCCTATTTAATTCTCATACCCTAATTGTCTATGTGTCATGATATATATTTTATGTATGTGTTGTTCCTAAATGACTTATCGTGTCCCTTGATATAAACTATGGAACATTATTGGCTTTTACGTTTTCTTAGACTTTTTCTTGTCTGTAAATATTTCCTTAGTACCACGACATGTGGACTTTGATTATTTTATAACATTTAATAATATATTTTATTTATAGTAATTTTATATTTATATTTTAATTTGTATTTTATTAATGATATCATTTTATATTATAACATTTAGGTTAATTTTTTTTTGTTGAGACTTTCTGAAGCCAACTTTTTTTGGGTTTACGAGGGGTGATGGAGGTGGTAGGGTAGAAGAACGGTAGAAGGTGTGATCACCCTTGAGGTTTCTCGTACTGAAATTTTGGCACCTTAATATATATAACAATAATAAAGCTAAGGAAATTTAACACCCTAAGATATATAACAATGATAAAGGTAAATATAACAATAATAAAGTTATATATTAAATTCAATATATACCAATCATAAAGGTAAAAGTTATATGTATATATTACACCTTAATATATATAACGATAATAAAGGTAGAAAATAATAGTTTTCGTAGATACCATAATAATAAATGGAATATAGATTTTTCCATAACCGGGTAATCCAAAGGACTGTCTTCCATCTTCGACAACTCTCGAATTGACATTCCTTTACGTTAGAGTGGGTAGTGTTGTTGGAGTCGCGGGCCACCGTGGCCAATGGACTGAAAGAACGAGTGAAGAGAAAGAAGGAAAACACGAACAGACAAAGAGACAGAAGGAGGGAGGGAAGGAGGGAGGGAAGGAGGTAGGGAGGGAAGGAAGAAAAGAAAGAAGGGAACTCCAAACAACAATAACAAGCAAAGGAAAAATTTTTAGTTCGGTGCACTACATTCTCTGTACCCAAGTTAGGGACCCAGTCCTTATAAAGTTATAAGGGGGTCTCTTCCTTTACCGTTGGGTGAGGTCATAAGAACGGACGCTTTAGGGTCCCCGTCTCCTCGGACCACCCGATGTCAGGTACCCCAACGTTTGTCAGCCTGTACCGACTCACGTGTGTGCACATGGTACATGAACAAGGTTTTGGTTGAACTCGGGTCAATGTTCCTCTCTGGGTTCGGACTCTGGATGTGGGTTCTTTTGCACTAGGTCGTCTTCGTCGTTGTTCGTGCCCACTTTATTCTGTTGTCGCTCCCCCTCGGAATTGTGAGGGTTGTGACGTGTAACACTTTTGGGTCAAGGTTCGAGAGGTCTCCAATTTACGATTTTTCCTCGATAGTGAATATGTTAAGTAAGATACACTCTTTCCAGTCAAAAGAATCCCGTCGTCTTGACTCCGGACTCTCGTCATGGAAGTGGGTTTGACCCCTTCTCCTGTAAGTACCCCACATTATTTGCGTTCAAGACACAAAGAACATTACGGGGTGTCACTTCTGACTGCCGAGTCGATGTACGTAGGGGTGAAGTACCTCGTCCTCGGTCGTCGAGGCTCTTCCATTCTAAGTAGAGAGTCTGGCCCATCTCCTCGTCGTCCTAAGGTCACGAGGTCAGAGGAGAGGAGAGGGTACGACAGACAAGTCCTGCGAGACGGAGAGAGAATCTGCGAGTAAAGTAGGTGGGTAAGTGAGTAGGTCGTTAATACGTGATTTATAACCTAACCGGTTTCTCAAGCAAGCCCAGAAAAGGTAAGCTACGACTGGAACCTGTCTGGAAAAGCGGCTGGGTTAGATATTGTACAGACCGGATACGCTCTTAATCTTATACTTCACACACAGGTCCACAAGATCGAATCCTTCAAAAACGAAAGGACGCAATTCTTTAATTCCGAAGACAACCTTCTGTGGTCGCACATTAAAACGTATGAACTGATTTAAGAATACTGATTAAACCAAACTAAGAAGAAATATGAGTTATGGTCATTCTCTTTCGAGAGGAGGTAGTATAAAATCGTTTCAGAAACCATTTCCGACCGGGAAGAACAAAACCCCCACAGAATAAAGAACCAAGTGTCTACAAGTGTCCCAACGATCTATTTAGCGAAGTGAATGTGTATAAACACTTTCGGATGATGTTCCGTCCGTGACAAGAAGTAAAGTCCACTCACCCGACGGGATGACGAGACTTTATACTTGGTCACAATTTCTGGTTCTCTTACTTACCCCAGAGACTTAGATTTGAACCGGATAAGAAACTGTCTCCTGAAAATCTAAAATGTCGTGTACTCACCACTCTTTCTGCACATTTCTCCGTCCCTTACTCTAACGGAAAATTCCTAGTTCCCGTCCCAACTCCTTTTTCTTTCTTAATATCGCGACCCACTGTTCCTTGTAGATTTCTAGTACCAAGTCTCCTGAAGGGACCACCAGGTCCCCAATTCTGAGGTAGAAGGTTGCCTCCCCTACACCTAAGGTGGGGACCAACCCCTCGAGTCTAGGGTACATGGAGTGTCGGTTTTTTGGTTTTGTGTTGTATCTTTGTTATAATATCGTTTAAGTTATTTCTGAAATTTTTACCAAGTGTAGTTTTTTATTTTTTTATTTCTAGTAGCATTTCACTTTTTTGTTTTTTATCGTACTTTTAACGTCCCGGGTAAGTTTATTTTCTAGATCCCTTCCTTTGTGCCAATAAAATTTTGGAAGATTTTCTACATATATTTACCCCTCCTAATTGAGTTCTGTCTCCTAGAGTCCCCTCCTAGAGAGTCTCTCTTTAGTCAGGACTTATAAGTGACCTTCCTGACTACGACTTCGACTTTGAGGTTTTGAAACCGGTGGACTACGCTTCTTGACTGAGTAAACTTTTCTGGGACTACGACCCTTTCTAACTTCCGTCCTTCTCTTCCCCTACTGTCTCCTACTCTACCAACCTACCGTAGTGGCTGAGTTACCTGTTCTCAAACTCATTTAAGGTCCTCAACAACTACCTGATCCTCCGGGCCGCACGACGTCAGGTACCCCAGCGTTTCTCAGCCTGTGCTGACTCGCCGACTTGATTTGACTTGAATCTCTGTGGTTTATCACTCTGTCGGAATGTTACTTTTTTTAAGTTTTGGGAGGGACCACCGAATCTACCATTTCTTAGACGGACGTTACGTCCTCTGACCCCAAGGTAGGGACCCAGTCCTTCTAGAAGACCCCTTCTTTACCGTTGGGTGAGGTCATAAGAACGGACCTCTTAAGGTGTCTGTCTCCTCGGACCACCCGATGTCAAGTACAATACCCAGCGTCTCTCAACCTGTGTTGACTCGCTGATTGTGAAAAGCGAAAAGTCTCGACATTTTCGATTTCCCTTTCTCTTATCTAACTTAAGCAAACTCTCCTCTTCACCTCTTTACCATCAGTGGTTGGATTTAATGATGCTATGACAAACAACAAACAACTCGGGTTTGTCCTTATCTACAACTCCCTCATAGAGAAAATGGTAGTCTCACTCGCCATTTAGGACCTTTGTGTTAGGTTGAACATCTCTGTCTCCTTAGATTTTTTAGTAAATCGTGTTGAGGGAGTAAAATATATATCTCTCTGACTTCAAGGTTACTCTACTTCACGAAACGAATGTTCAGAAGTTTCGTGAGGGACCCATCCCAGACATTGTCTTTCTCGTCTCGTCGTCTTCCGGTCTCACTGGTAATTAGCCCGGTAATTCTAGGTGTTGACGCTTGTCTGGGAAATTAATTTGTCGCAAAGTGTCTCGTCCTGTCCTTCTTCTCCATTAATTACCTTTTTGTACGTCTCCCCTGGTAAAGTTTCTTCCTGTACCGACCCCAATCTTAGTTCATAATCCATGAAGTGTGTCAGATAATTATTCTTTTTTTTTTAAACGGGTACAATTAAGTACACACAAACTACCGAACACAACATTAATACACTCAATCAAAGTATTTCTATTAACTGCTCCCAGACAAACATTTAATGACCGTGGTATAACCGTCGACTGAGCTCCCTCCAGTGACGTCATTACTCTGCCCGACACCAGTAAACCTTCGAGGGTAAACCTCGAATCTTCACGAACTCCCTCCGCACAGGGAAGGTCCCGTGCTTGTTCGGGAAAGAGCGAGGAAGACGTCATTCACCCCAGGAAAATTTACTGATGTAGTAGATTGATACTGAAACGGTTCTTGGTGAAATTTCAGAAAACGTTTGACACCACTCAAGACCTTGGGGTAAAGACTTGGTGACGGGTTTAGTATTTAGATTCTTCTGTTTAGAGTGTAGTAAGTAGATTCAGTGCAGACCGGCGGGTAAAAAGACGTTCGTGAATTTAAATAATTTAGTTACTAATATCTTAGGGTCCTGTAAACCGGTTTCTTTCTTGGTCGACAAGAAAAGTCTTCCAATAAAAATTTCCGAGTTCTTTTAGTTTAATGGCGGGGATGAGGGGCGGGAGAGGTTTGAAGTTTTCGGTGTTTTGGACAAGGGAGAAAATCCAGTAGCTCAAGATTCAAAAGACAAATTTCCTCCGACCATAAAAGGTCTACCCATCACTTTCTCTTAAAGAGTCTTACTGAAGAATGTGATTTTCACAGAGTGAGTTCAAGGGACTTTAGATGTACGTCTTTGATAAACATCCTCAAATGATGTCTTGTGTCACGACCTCTTAAATGTCTTCCTTTACGTACGACAGTTTACTTACAATTTTTTTGTATATTTTTTATTTTATTTTACTTACAATTTTACCTTCGACTTAAAAGAGACTCCTCAAAGGATTGACTGTTACTTTTCGTCGTCTTTCCGACTATTGTGCACTAGACACGTCTCACCTGGCCGATGGACCCGAGCGTAGTAAAAACTTTCGTCCATTACGACACACCCAGCCATGAAACTGAGCTATCTAACTATGGGTTAATGTATTGACGACCCTAGTCTCGGGATAGACATTGGACCGTAGTGTAACGGTTCCCTGACAAGACTTACACGGGATGAAAAAGACGTTGAACTGTGTTACCCCTTTCATGTTGTCCTTAGAACCCTGGGTCCAAGGGTCGAAAGGGAGACTAAGTCGTACATAGGTCCTCTTTTAACATATTGAAGTCTTGGGGAGTGACTCGTTATTCATTTGGGGTTTGTTGTGCTGCAGGTCTTGTAGTAGTTAGACGGTAGAAGTCGGAATGTGAGACTACTACTTTCTTCACTTTGTATGTTATGAATCCTAAGGTTTCGGTTTATTGTAGGGGTATTTAAAAACCTTTTCGTTAGTACGGTGTCAATATAGTCTATTCCTTCCTTAAAACGAAAGGGAATTAGGACGAGGGAAAGAAAATGTTTCGTCTTACGACACACACCAACCAGCCCCGCGTGCCCCCTATTAAAAGAGACATACGAACCTTATGGTAAAGAGACACCTATGTCTATAAGGTTTGAAAGTGTCTTTCCTACTAAGAGTTGTACATAAAAAGTTTACGGAAACAAAAATTCTTGGTCTATTGATACGCACACACGGTTCGGTGAGTCAGTACCGGCTGACAATCACTGGGGTTCCTGACATCGGACGGTCCGAGGAGACAGGCACCCTAAGAGGTCCGTCCTTACGACCTCACCCAACGGTGCGGGAGGAGGTCCCTAGAAGGGTTGGGTCCTTAGCTTGGGTCCAGAGCATACAGAGGACGTGACCGTCCATCCAGGAAATGGTGATCACCGTGGACCCTTCGGGGGTTTATTGATATTTACAGGAGTTTATGTCTGCTGGTAAATTTCCCCGGGAACACTTAAGACGCCAGTCCAGTCTTAGACAAAATCTAACAGACAAGAAAGGGGCATCTGTGTGACCAAGAGGGTTCCGAGACGTCTCCCGTCCTGAGAAGAGACGTTCAGAGCCTCCCTTTGTGCGTCGTCAGTCACTTCGTGCCCTGTGACAAGGGCGTGTCCGAGTCGTCGAGAGAGAGACAGAGTCCACCACTTTTGTGGAGACCCCTCGGCCGTCGGGGTTAAGGAGGTTTGGACTACCTGGACTGGAACGAGACCGCAGAGACACTAGACTAGTCGGAGTCTTCGCCTCCCCGAAGACTTCGACGGAATCGTCACCGTGTGTCTCGGGTCGAGACCGGGTTGATTCCTCACGGGTCGAGGGGTAGAGGGGAGGGTCGTGTGGGGTTACGGACAAAAGATGGTTCGACGGGTGAGGTGATTCCTACGCTGCGTCCGATTTGGAGACCGTTCGTTTTCCCTACGAGGTCCGACCCCAACGGTCCGGGAGGAACGGAACCGGAGACAGAGGAAGGGCCCCGACGTCTGTCACTATCAGAACCATAAGTGTAGATTTTTCTGGTGTCGATGGGAAGTAAGGTGTAAGTTGGTGTTCCCGAATTCTAGGTCTGAAAGTGGATAACCTTCGAGTCCCTTGGGGTTTGTGCAGAAAAGTTTTTCGACTTATAAGAATTCCCGATCAACTATTCGGTGATACTGTCGTGACAGAGTTATAGTCTGCAGTAAGTAAAGGAAGTAAGTAAATGAGGTGGATACTCAGATACACGTTTCGTGACGGGACCAATGATCCATGTTCGTTCCCTGAGGGATCCTGCAGTACTTCGGGTGTCAATTTACAGTTCAAAGTCTAGGTTGTGTCTCTGCTGTCGAGTAATGACGGTTTACCAATTGTCTTACTTCTCTCAAGACGTCTAGTTTTACTTGTGTACTTTTCCGATTTGTGTCCCGACGTTCCCACCTCCCCCATTCTACTCTATTCTCATTCTTTAATCGTGTCTTCGAATAGTTTTTTATTTTTGTAGTTTGTAGAGTTAGTCGGGTACGTGAGGTCCGTTCGTCTATTAAATATGTACACCTGTAGAGGTTCCTTTGGTGTTATTGATCGTCCCTCATCTTCTCTCTCGAACCCCTAGCCCTCTCTGGGTCCGACGATGGACAGACACATTGTAGTCCGAGGTGACTCGGAGAGACCCGGAGTCAAAGGAGTAGACATTTAACCCTCTATTTCAGGGAAGGTACAATTTTCAAGGTTTTCAGACAAGTGATCGACTGTTCACGCTTCATTGTTCGATCTCGGTCCCAATCCACACAAAGTTCACTCGGATCTTGTTCCCGGTCCCCGGTACTCCTCGACACCGGTACGGGACTTCGTAGAGACCCCTCTTCTTGGAAGAGACTTCACCTGGGTCGTAGAGGGTCGGGGTGGACCAAGGACGAGAATGGAGTCGCAGCCCTTTTCGAGACAGGAGTACGTAAGAGGAGTGACTGGGTCCGTCTACGGGTACCGAGGTGACGAGTAGGGTCTCGTCCCTTCGAAGGTCTTGCGGTGCACTCGAGGCGAAAGACCCTCCAGCGACGCATGTAGAATTCAGACCGACGAGGTCAAGTGAAGACCATAGATCCGTTCTGACGTACGTGCGACAGGGTCTTTCTCTCGGTAGATGATAAAAGAGTTTTTATAGGTTTATTCCGTTGGGCTGTGTCAGAGGCCACAGAGTGTAGGGATGGGACATTGGATTTAGAACCGACTATACTACTTTCACGGGAGAGAACCCGATAAGAGTCTCCCTTAATGTCTTCGTCGAGCTAAGTATTTTTAAGGTAGTGTACGGAACCACTCTCGGTGACCTGGAAGTTTTTTTTGTAAGAAATCTGGACAAAAACCTCCGAGAGAAAGAGGTTTAGAAATTTATCAAAAGAAACGATAGAAGACCCAGATACGGTTCCAGGAATTTACTCTTATGTTCTTATTGTTCTCAGTATCCTACATCTCTATTTTCCTGGTCGGAAGGATAGACCAGTGAGGGGATAGTGTCTCCTCACTTTACTGTGGGTTCAATTTCTTACACGGGTTACGGTGTCTCGAGTGACCCTGACGTCAGATCCCGAGGAATGAAGAGGAGACAGGAACTCTCATCCAAAAGTTTGGATCCTCCCTTACGACAAGAAATTCATTCTGGACGAGTCGCATTACCCTTTCATGTTTGCGGGGTACTAAAGTTTATAGAATCCTTATGTTAAAGTACATACAAAGAACGTGACTTTTCTTTTGAATCAGATCTATTGCTCTTCCGTCATAGGTCCAGGTCTCATGTCTGTTGTCCACGGGTAATGTTACATGTTTAGGATGACCGTGAAAGTCCCAAAGTCACTGACTCCGTACTGGTTGCGGGACACATAAGTAGACGTGGAAGTAAAAACTGAAGCGTCCTTCCTGGAGACTATCAAAAATCGTTGGGTTTTCGTTTGGTGTCATTCTATTGAGTGTGACTCCGTATTACAAGATTTTTGTTTTGCGGTCTAAGTATCCCCTTATACTTTTACTATGGGAGTCTGTAGAGTCTAATCGTTCCAAACTCTGTAGGACGGGAAGGTCGACGACCCATCCCGAGGGGACTCAGGAAGGAAGAGACTCCAGACCAAGTGTGCAGATACCGAGTCGGGGGTGTAACTGTGGAGGTAAAGAGGGTCGTCTAAGACTCTAGTGTTTGGTATTCCGTAGATTGTCGTAACGGAGCACCGATCACGAATCACGAATCATCCATGCGTCCTTTAGTCAACATCCGCACTTGTTCGTTTGGGTATTTGATTACCATGGGCCCCGAACTCTTCCGATACCAGTGGAAGAAACTCCTCAATTTATGATTGTAAGAGTACACTTTCAATTTCACAATCAACGAGTCAATACAGACTGAGAAACGCTGGGGTACCTGCCATTGGAGACAGGGACCCTAAGAGGTCCGTTCTTATGATCTCACCCAACGGTAAAGGAGGAGGTCCCCCGGAAAGACTGGTCCCTCACCCGGACCCAGAGGACGGTGGCTCCTCCGGTAAGAACACAAGTGTGAATAGTGTAGGGAAGGTGACTCTCTATGTTTGCAGTCTTGTTCCGTCCGCCTACGCGGTTCGAATAGACTCCGGTGAACCGCCCTTTTCGCTGAGACGTTCGCAGGGAGCCGACAGAAACTTGACCCGACCCCCACGAGGGCCCGGGATCGGAGGTCGGTCCCCTCCCAAGGCCGACTCTGTCGTCCCGGACCCCGACTCGTCAAAGACATATGGGACGACCGGCGGCGACTACGACACCAGAGATGGAGTCACATGTCACAGAGTGAACCTCGGCTCAGGACGACGCCCCCCTCCCTGACACCACGCCTCTGTCTAGTCCTGTCTTTCCTCCCCTTTTAGTCGGACCTACGTGTTTGAGTTGCATAGTCTTTGTGTACGTCCTTTCTTGATCGTTACCCACGGTCTCAAGTGGACTTATATTAAACGTGTAGTGACAGACCTGCACTTTAACGAGGAGACCATTAGGATTCGCAGGTGGTGATACAACAAAATCAACGATTCAACACAGACTGAAAAACCCTGGGGTACCTGAGATCGGACGGTCCGAGGAGACAGGTACCCTAAAAGGTCCGGTCTTGTAGCCTCACCCAACGGTAAAGGAAGAGGTCCTCTAGAAGGACTTGGTCCCCAGTTTGGGTGCAGAGGATGTGACCGTCCATCCAAGAAGTGGTGACTCAGTGGTCCCTTCGGGGGAGCTTGCCACTTATTTAACAGAAGAATGTAAGTCATCTCGACGTTGTTTGGTTTGGTTGACTTCTTGTCTAAGAACTTATTCCGGGAGACTTGACAGTAGGGATGATTCAGTCCTTTATTATCGACGCACTACAAACCGTAAAACGTCAAAAATGATGGAACAAAAATCTCATTGCGTATAAATAGAATCTCATTATATGCAAATAGAATCTTTTACACTTACTCATTTTTCTTATTTTATATTTGGTGGACATTGAGGTTGTGGATCACTGTTGACTAGATAAGACCACATATGCGAAAATGTACAAAATATTTATATGTGTGACATATAAATAAACATGTAAAGAAGAAAGTCAGTTGTAGACGGTTCATGGATGAGATAAGCTCCAGCACCAACCTACGACCACTACGTTTATATTCTACGCCGGGACCGAACAATCAAATTCCCTCTATCTGTGGTCAGTGATCTTTTGTCCCCGTGAAAAATCTAAGCGTCCTTCCCCCTTGTGTCGAGAGGGGTCCCCTCTGTACGTACCACGGGGCCTTCATCACTCTACACTGGACTCAAAGGTGTCTACCCTCCTCGGACGAATTGCTAGTCAGAAAAGGAAGAAGTATGTCTCACTCCTTCGGTATACGAGAGGTATCTTTCCAATAGATACAACCCGGTCTCTTTTGTTGTCGATTTCCTGTTTGCCTTCTGTTCGATTACAAGGGAATCACCAATGAGTTGTGATTTGCAAAAGATACGTAATAGTGTGACTTAAGGTGGTGCTGAGATACACCGTATTGCTAATAAAGGAGAAATATCTACTCCCTTGACTCTAAATTCATTGACCGGGTCCCAATGTAGCGAGACTTGGTCCCTCTGGAGTCTGTCGTACCGGGACGTCGCACTCTTTTACCCTTTTACCCCCGGGACTTTTCCCCGCAACGAGGGGTTTCAGAGTTTCACTCAGTGACTGAGTAGTCTCTTCTCCTCTTCTCGGAGGTCTTAGGATGAAACCAGTTTTTTCATACTCTTTTTGTGTTCAGTCAATGCCCGAAGGGACCACCGAGTCTACCATTTCATAGATGGACGTTGCACCCTCTGGGTTCAAGCTAGGAGTCCAGCCCTTCTAGGGGACCTCGTCTTTTACCGTTGGGTGAGGTCATAAGAACCGACCTCTTAGGGTACCTGACTCCTCGGACCACCGATGTCAGGCACCCCAGGGCCTCAACCTGTGCTGACTCGTTGATAGTTTCAATTTCTCCAAAAAAAAAAAAAAAAATTATTTTGTTGGGACTCTACGTGTGAGGCACTTTGCATTCTGCCTGAATGTAGAAGACATAAGGTATTCACCTACCCCTCCTCCTGTTACCCTCCCCAAAGAGGGTGACCAAAGTTCTTGTCGTGTATAAATCAAATGTCGAAGTGGTTCCGATATTGTTCTGGTGAAATAGGGTCAGATTCGCTCACACTCCCGTACTGCCCAAAGAATGTTTGGAGTAGGTTGGTGACTACTAGAATAGAAAGAAATACTTTAATCCGAACGGTATATGTGTTTTTTCTCACTTGATCCTTTGTTATAGCATTTCGTTTTTCTACGACCTAAAAGACTACGTCGCCGAAGAAGGACGTTTGAACGTATGTGCAATGAATTTAAGACTCAGAGTCAAAGAAATATACATTTTGTCCCTATAACTATTGTCATACGTCCCAGGAAGTTTTTGGTTTTTGTCTTGATGGTAGACTTGTTGAATGGTCTTCTTCTTTACCGTTTGGTGAGGTCACAAGAACGACCCTCTTAGGGTACTTGTCTCCTCGGACCGTCCGATGTGAGACTCCTCAACGTTTCTCAGGCTGTACTGACTCGTGAGAGTGTGTGTGTGTATGTGTGTGTACTTGTTGGATTCACAGGTAGTTGTCCACTTACCTATTTCTGCTGCACCATGTGTATATGTTGCGTTGTAATGCGTTGGTACATTTCCTTGTTTTGACCCAGTGAACGTCTCTACACTTACCTGGATGTCACACAGTATGTCTCACTTCACTCAGTCTTTCTCTTTTTGTTAATAGTATATAGATAACTACGTGTATATCCCTTTGATCTTTTTACCATGTCTACTTGGATCAAAGTCCCGTTCTAGTCTCTACGTTACACCTCTTGTCTACACACCTGTGTCCCGTCCCCACCCCCCACCCTACTCGACCCTCTATCTAATCCCCAGTATCTGATAGAACACGATTTGTCTGTCGATCACCCTCGGACGAGGTACTGCTGGTTCTACCCGTCCGACTCCCACGACCTCCCTACCTCCGAGTTCTCCCTCTCGTATCATATATGTTCTACCCGTCCGACTCCCACGACCTCCCTACCTCCGAGTTCTCCCTCTCGTATACATATATGTGTATCGACTAAGAAATGGAATGTACGTCTCATGTAGTACTCTTTGCGACCGGACCTACTTCGTGTCGACCTTAGTTCTAACGGCCCTCTTTATAGTTATTGGAGTCTATACGTCTACTGTGGTGGGAATACCGTCTTTCGTTTCTTCTTGATTTCTCGGAGAACTACTTTCACTTTCTCCTCTCACTTTTTCAACTGAATTTCGAGTTGTAAGTCTTTTGCTTCTAGTACCGTAGGTCAGGGTAGTGAAGTACCCTTTATCTACCCCTTTGTCACCTTTGTCACAGTCTGAAATAAACCCCCCCGAGGTTTTAGTGACGTCTACCACTGACGTCGGTACTTTAAATTTCTGCGAATGAGGAACCTTCTTTTCAATACTGGTTGGATCTATCGTATAATTTTTCGTCTCTGTAATGAAACGGTTATTTTCAGGTAGATCAGTGTCGATACCAAGAAGGTCATCAGTACATACCTACACTCTCAACCTGATATTTCTTTCGACTCACGGCTTCTTAACTACGAAAACTTGACACCACGACCTCTTCTGAGAACTCTCAGGGAACCTGAAGTTCCTCTAGGTTGGTCAGGTAGGATTTCCTTTAGTCAGGATTTATAAGTAAATTCCTGACTACGACTTCGGCTTTGAGGTTATGAAACCAGTGGACTGTGTTTCTTGACTGAGTAGCCTTTTCTGGGACTACGACCCTTTCTGACTTCCACCCTCCTCTTCTCCCGCTGTCTCCTACTCTACCAACCTACCGTAGTGGCTGAGTTACCTGTACTTCGAGGTACTCAACCACTACCTGTCCCTCCGGACCGTACGACGTCAGATACCCCAACGTTTCTCAACCTGTGTTGACTCGCTGACTTGATTGATTTATTGATATCCACTAAGTGAGATAACATGTGTCAATGTAAGGGTGTTTTTATTATTACATCAGTGTCGCGAGTAGGTATCTCGACACAATCTTACTTTGTTCTGTTTCACAAAGTTGACATATGTTGTCACGAACCACTTCCTCCCTCCCTCCTTCCTTCCTTTCCCGTCTCCTTCCCTTTCTTCCTCTTTTTATTTTCTCTTGGTCTTGAGGACAATGTTTTGGTAGAACCCCTTGTTTGGGTTAAAGGTAATAGTTAACATACTTTATGATACATCTCAGTGACAGATTTTAAGTGTGAATTAACAATACACACACCCACCCACATTTAGATCTAAAGTGCGAATACGAAATAGAAGTTTACTAGAATCGAACCGAACGAGACCGAGGACATGGGGAAGAGAGGAGGTCTTCGGAACTTCAGTCAAAGTTTTCGTCGACGCCTTAATCATCTACTATGGTTGGTCTTCGGTTGTCGTTATCATAACCGACTAGAGTACGACTCGCCAGTTCCCTGAGACCCGAGTCAGAACGGGCTCTATACATGACACCTTTCATGGAAGATTGTCAACTCCTTCACACCGGTCTCACCCTTTTACATGTCGTTAGAATTCTTTTCGGACTGGTGTAGGTAACACTCAGTACTTTGCTCTTCTCTAGAGACTCATAGACACTACTTCTGGTGACCGGATGTTGAGGAGTGAGAGTCCATATGGCTACGAACCCCCGACTAAGACAACCGGAAAAAAAGACGGAGATAGAGAATAGGTGAGGACTTGAGAGGTCCATAAAAAACCTTTTTGTGATTTTGTTACACGTCAACTGTTAGTACAGGATCCCGGCTGTTGTCTTCGAAGATAAATAAGAGTTATTCGGTTGGAGTAAAAGATACCCGAGGAACCTCATCAAGAAGGTCTTAGAGATTGCTGTTCGAGTAAGAGTATTTTTTGTTTTACTCCTCAATGTCCATTTAACTCCGTCTTTAAACACAAACAAACTATATGATATGAATAGAAGTAAAACAGCCTTCGGTTTCAAGTCCCCGTTTATAAATGGTTAAGGTCAAATGAGTACCCTATGTGACATTGTCAAGAAAACAGTTTTAAAATTTATTGATTTATCGGATCAACTTAGGGAAGGATTCAGAATAAAATTCCTGAAACATGGTAGCTTAGGAGTTCGTAAATAAATAAACAAACAGTTAATACAAACCATATGGTCCTCTGGGTAGTTTTCGTCTCAACCCTAGAGACGCACTATCTTTTAATCCTTATTAGCAACTTATAAGTTAGTGTCTTTCCTTTTGAATCTGAATAATCTTTCGTCGGTCACCTAGTGCAATCTTTTATGTTACGTTTCTTTTGTCTGCTCCAAATGTGTAAATTCTTTGACACTTATAAACTTACCCTTTCTCCGTTCCACAGTTAGAGCCGAGACGGGTCGAGACGCTTGAACCTGTATTGAGAGGGGTTTGGAGTCAACCAGTAGATAGCAATTCTACTACTATTGTAGCTAGAATCCGTCAAAGACACGTCTTTATATTTTCGTTTATGAACAGTTCACGAATCGTACTACGGGGTGTCAGCCGCCCCGAAGGGTCGCCGGAGGCACCATTCCTTAGGTGGACGGTCACGTTCTCTACGCCCAAACTAGGGACCCACCCCTGTTAGGGGACCTCCTTCTTTACCGTTGACGAGGTCATAAGAACGAGCCTTTTAAGGTGTCTGTTTCCTCCGACTACCTGGTGTCAGGGACCTCAGTGTCTCCTGTCCCGTGTGTGTGTGTCAACCGTAGCTGCCTCCCATACCGTCTCACTCCCCCTTTGTGTCTGGCTACCTGACCCCTTTTCCTTCTCCTGTGCCTGGGTCCTCGTCTCGGTCCCCCATCTGTCATGAGGGGAGATAAAACATCTACTCCTTTGGTTCGAATTCTCTAGACGACCCCAAGGTGTAAATCACTTTTTGATCTTTTCCCTTAGGTTTAAACGGACGTTTAAACGAATAAAGAATATGGTATGAACAGAGTACGTGTCTTTGACATCTATCTCTGAGTGTTCGAATTTTTTTGGACTGTAATATATACTATAAATTAGGTACGTAATATAAGTTAGTGGTCTGTCTAATTCACAGGGTTGATAGATAGAGGTGCCGGTGTCCTTTCTTTGTCCCTGAGTCCCTATAAAACCACTTTTTAGAGTTTTCTGTTGCTTCCTTCCCTTTTTCGACTTTTTTCAGGAGTTTATACGGGTACTATCAGGTAGAACAGTTTCCCTTTAAAAGAATTTACAATATTTCGTACCCTTTACTCCCCTTTCAAGTAAGTGCAGAAACTTTACTACTTTTCCCCCGAGTTATACGTTTTGACGGATGCACAAGGAGTAAAAGAAGAGCGAAAGGCAACGACGGTACTACATCGAAAGAGGTATGCCGCACATGTAAAGTGAGAAGAAAGACTAGACCGGAAGGACCACTGCCATTGCACTCGTCTACTGTGGTTCCTGTCCGTTTACTAGGTGTAAATTTTTACACTGTGGACTATAATTGTTTCTACGTCAAGATCAACCTTTGAAACGGACTCCTTGCCGCTCTCGCTTCTCCTACGTCTATGCTATGTTTGCGTACACACGTGAAGAGAAGTAAACCTAGATGTCAAACCTATTTATGACCACTGTCGATGGTTCGACTCCCTAGGCTGACGTCCGATAGTAACTTAACAGTTCATTAATCAAGTAAGTAAATGAAGGGAGAGCTTTCATGTTGGTCTTCTTTTTTTTTCCTTGTATTTAATAAACCCTCCAACGGTAAGTGTGCGTCGCAATTAAACAGACAGTTTAAACCACAGAACCGAGGAGATGGACACCTCTTGTATTAGGTATTAGAGCAAAGGTAAAAACGAGTCGGTCAGTTCTCCCACACACACACACTCTCTCTCTCTCTCTCTGTCCACAACGCCCACCCCTTCTCCCTCTATTGTGTCTGTCTGTTCTCTCTGTCGTACTCACACACAGGTGGACAGGTACCTTGACCACGATCTGATTTTGTTCTTAGTTGCAACGTCGGCGTTTTGACACCGAAAGAAACGTCGAAGGAGTTAAATTGTAGAATCGAAAAGGAAGGCGGTCTTTTTTGTTGGCTGGTGTAACCTCTTTGTTCGGAGGAATATTGAATTTCACCCCGACTCCGTCCGCACCGAGACTTCAACTCGTTTTGAGTAAAATTGAGTCATTTGCCCAGTGAAAAATGGAGATAAGAAGTCGAGTGTTAATTTTGTTAGAAAGTAAGAAAACGTCAAAATCCTGTGGATATAAACCGGTAATGATATATTAATATCTATACACACGAACCATATAGATATTAATATATCAATATCGGTTTATATCCACAGGATTTTGACACTTTCTAACACACGAATCCATATTTATGTTTGAACAAATTAAATAAGTACAGATAGTTAGTGTTATCAATCTTTTACCCTTACGGTGAACCGATTTCATAAGATTGGAAGATCCTGACTCTTGAAAAGTTTCGAATCCCCATCTCTAAAAACACTGGATCCGAGACCAGATATTCGACCATCTTTGTTTTGTCAGTTCTCGTTTCTCCCTGACTCATTTATGACTACTACAACTGTTTCTTGTCAGAAATTTTTTTTTGTTATTATGTCTACGTAAATGGACCCTATGTAATAATAATGAACTCACGTTGAGTTCCCAGATCCGGGTCTATTGGTAGTACCAGACGACGGACAAATAAGGTCCTCCAAAAGGGACCTTAAATCGTCAATTATGTTTTAACTGAGTTGACATCTTCTCACTCATTATAGTGTATAAACTTCGTAATTGGACGAAAGTATGTACTTCGATTGTGGTCATGGATGGAGTGTCCTAACGACCCTACTGATTTACATAATTATACCAGTTTTGTGAATCTTTTTGTTAAGTTTTATCACGATGTCTTCCGATTCGACAATGATATTCCCATTACTTGACTTTAAGAAACGAGGGAGAGACGATAACCATCATAGAATATTCTGCCTCACTAATACTTTAATGACCCTTCTCACTACATTACTGACTTTAACTGTTTTGTTCCCCTTCGCGTATTCCTTCAACTTAGTCCTCCCCTGACTCCTTTCGTTCCCCCCTACCGGTAGGCCCCTTGAGTCGCAAGTGTCGTTGACCTCCCTCTACGGGGATCTACTACTTATAGACTAGTTCGCCATTGAAGAACCTTGAAGTTTTACTCTTGTTGCTCTTTGTGCTTTAGAAAACTAAATTCTTCACGTAACGGTAGACCGTTTTATCCCTTTGAACTTTGAGAACCTTTGACGCCTGTGACTACTCAAAATATAAAACCACCTGAGTAAGATTAAAAATTAAGAAGGCCTAAGTTATCCATCTACCTTCTCTTAGTAACCCACCATAGACACTCAACCTGTCGATCGTTTGTTTGTTTGTTTGTTTGTTTTAGGATTCTTCCGTTAATCTATTTAGATTTACAGTGAAACCGTCGGACCCACCCTCCCCTCAAACCCCCTTTTACCTATATACATACACATGCCGACTCAGGGAAACGACAGGTGGACTTTGACACGGTCGTAACAATTGACCGATATGGGGTTATATTTTATTTTTCCAAAAAAGAATTCCTCGGCTTAAGTTTTGGTTCCTTCCTATTCTGTACTAAAAAGACACTTTTATGTTATTTATTTATTACGGTAAAACGATATTTTGGATAATCAGTATTTTAGTAATCTGAAATATTAGAAGTGTCTGAAAACTGAGAAGTATTTGTACTCTGAAGTATTAGAATACTCTTTTAAATAATCAAAATAAAATGGTTTGAACTAAAAAATTTTTTATAAGTAAACGGTAGAGAGGACATATATGTCTCTCCGGAAACAAGAAAAACATTGTGCCTCTTCAACTGTTCCCTCAAAAGACTCTTCTTACGTTTCACTTATTCCTTTTTAGTTACTTTTGACAAGGACACAAGAACTAGTAGTGTATACGAATACTGGTCCATGTATTAAAACCGTACCCATCGATTCAATTACATAAATTTTGTAAATTTCGAGTCAACTACATAAATTTGATTTTATTACTCTAACTAAAACGGACAACCGATGTCAGTAGTCTGTCAAAGAAGTTAAGGAACTTCAGTTACAGGTAAATCACGAGATTTTACTTCTTATCACGAAACTGTTTTTCCTTCGTACAATCTTACATTTTATGATATGACAACAATATAGAAGAAGGTATCGTCAGTGACTCCCTTGAGTCATTTATAATTTAATTGTTCACTCTGTATTTTTTTCTGAAGGTACGTAAAGATTCCTTGACTCTTTTTGACTTATTTCTAGTACTCGTGGAGGATGGGCGGTCCTCTGTGTCTCGTCCTCGAGTCTGACAGCCGTTTACTTCCCGAACTTTTCCTCATACTAATGACGGGATGAATTTCGTAATGCGTTTGTTTGCGTCTTCTTTGTTGCCTCCGTTCCTTCCACCCCCGTCCTTGGTCATCCTTTTTGGACGTTTTCCTGTACAAAGAACTTTATTCGGAATTTCTTGCTTGTCTCCAAAAATGCATTTCTGCTTTCGTGAACCTTTTGTCGACATCACTTTCTTCACTTTTCTCGTACCTTGAAAGACCGCCGAACACCAGGACGCGTGGATCTTACACCCACTCACAGTCCCCTCATTCTTCTACCACCCGTCGTCGATCTCGTCTTCCTTCACTGTTTCTTTACTCCGACCCCTTCACCAACTCCGTCCAGCCACCTCCGTGTGAACTCATTTTAATGTGTAAGTAATTTTCTCTTGGGAAGAAGTAAGATAATAATATACTTTGGGTGTCACGATAGAGAAGGAATACTTTTAGGAAGACCCAAATGCCGTTAAAAAAAAGAAAAGAAAAAAGAGAGAGAGAAGTTTAGTACTTACGGTTCTAGAGAAGTCAGTCGAAGTCTTGATTTTTGGATAGCGCTAGACGTAGACCCCTTTTCTACGACCACACCTTCTCTCCTGGACCCTATGTGTCTGCGAAGGTCTCTCCGTCCTACCTCGGACTCTAGGACCGAAGAGTGTCGGGGAGGGGCGGAGGTTGACGGGTCCCTGGAACCCGGTGAAGGACGTTATTGCTTCGGGTAAGGGGTAGAGATTTCCATCAACCCACACCCGCCCCTCTTCATTTACTCCAGTGCGTATTTCTCACCGAATGTGTCACATGAATAGTTGTCGTTCACAATAATGATGAAAAAAACAGGAGAGATTAAATTTATCTATATAAACTTACTCTTGCAATGAACAACCAGAGGGTAAGGGGTTTCCCAAGTCGTTTTCTTAATCGAACAACAAGTCAACGACTTAGTACAAGATGGGAAATCACTGGGGCACCTGGTGTCGGGCGGTCTGAGGAGACAGGCACCCTAAGACCTGTCTCGTGACCTCATCCCAATGGTAAAGGAGGAGGTCCCCAAGAAGGGCTGGGTGTCTAGCTTGGACGCAGAGGACGTAGCCGTCCGTCCAAGAAAGGGTGACTCGGTGGACCCTTAGTCTTTACCGCAATTTTATGACTTTAACAAAGGGTTTAATGTCTAACAAAGTTCCGTATTAGATACTTCCTCTGTTTTAAATTTTACACTGTTCTCTTTTGTGGAAACCCTGTCGATTATTTTACAGGGTGGAGTCGTCACAACAAGTTTCCCGTTCTAGGTCTTGTCAGAAGGGACTAAAATGACCCCCATTTGCTCTTACTTCTCTTTACCATAAAATATTGCATAGTCTAACTACGAAATTGTTAGATTTGAACTAACGTAAAAGTAAAGGAGGGTTCCATTTCTGTTATGACCGTATTAAAACGTAGGATTAAGTAAAAAAAGTGTAGTTATAAAAATGAATTTTGTACTGTGTCATATAAAAGTTAGGCAAGAAAAACCCCCAGTTAGGAAGAGGGAGTTGAGGTGTAAAAGCGATCGAACTTTGATAAGTTCACTCTACACAGTTTGTTATAACTACTAGTGTAAAGTGTTGAAGTCTTTAAGTGTCAATGTCCATTCAGCAACTAGGGTAAGTTTAAACAGACACGTTTCTACAAGAAATTTGGTAAAATAAATGATCTTTGGTTAATACTATTTAAATACGTTTAAGTTTTAGTTCTACACACACCTATTTGGTGGAAATAAAATTACTATCCAAAAATTCAACAGGACTCCTCCATTAAAATCTTTTGTTCAACGATATCAATTAGCCCGAAGGGTCCACCGAGATCGTCATTTCTTGGGTGTACGGTTGCGCCCTGTGTGTTGTCTGTACCCACGTTAGGGACCCAACCCTTCTAAGGGACCTCCTTCCGTACCGTTGGGTGAAGTCGTAAGAATGGATCTCTTACGATACCTGTCTCCTCGGATCACCCGATGTCACGTGCCTCAGCGTCTCTCAACCCGTGCGGACTTCGTTGAATCGTGTATGAATTAATTCTTTTCAATCCAAAACTATTCATACGACTATTTACTTAGGAAACGTTAGATTTACCGAAAATACAAATAGTAGACAGTTGTCAAGAATTGTAATGACTTAGTACTATTAATTAGTTCCGACTACCATGTTCAAAGTTTCTGACTCAAAGTTGTTTCAAAGACCTTATTTATAGGGTATCGTTGAAATATTCTTAAAGATAACGTCTGCCTTCGGGAAGGAGGTATTGAATTGCCAGTAAACATACCAATACTCCTGTAGTTCATCAAGTCTGTTAAGATGTTTCGCCATGTTAATTCGTTGTGTTTAACGAAAATAAAAATCTCTTATTTACCTCTTCTCTGTCGGAGATCAAGGTACACCGATGATTCGTGTGGGTAATTTTTGGCAACCGCGGGGTTTAGTAAGTTTGGTGGTCACAGTGTGAGCCATTGTGTCCTGAGTTCTACAATTATATAGGTGATTTCGTGGCATTTCTTCGAAAAAGGAAAAATCTTTTTGTATTGGTGTCCTCGATTTTAATTTGATAGGGGTAGTCTGGTTACTCGTCATTACTGGTAGACTTACTAGTTATAGGTGAAAGGACTCTTGTAAACTTTCATCTATTTTAGTGTCATTTGTCGGAGGGACTTTATTTCGTTATCTTTATTTAGTCTTGTACCAAACCAAAATTTCGCTTTTTTTTTTTTACACAATATACCATATCGTATCCCTTAAGACGAGGTACAGTCTTGTACCAAACCAAAATTTTGATTTTTTTTTTTTTTTTTAGTACACAATATACCATATCGTATCCCTTAAGACGAGGCACAATACGCCGTCGGACTTACCCTCCCTCCAAACCCCCTCTTACCCATGTACATGTACATGCGGACTCAGGGAAGGGACAAGTGACCTTTGATAGTGTTGTCACAATTGACCGATGTTTCATATTCGTTCGCGGCCCTGTACTCACACTCGTTTCGAGGCCCTCTACCACTTCCGGTCCCTCCGGCCCGCACGACGTCAGGTACCCCAGCGTACGTCTGACTCGCGTCCTGACGAACTGACTTGCTGTTGTTGTGTTTTGTTCTTCCCCCCCTTTTTTGTATCGAAAACCCCTCCTCGCTATTGACACCCATCGACCTCTTCAGTGGAGGGTCTCGTTCTAGCCTCTCCTGCCCTCCCCAGGGGCCGACCCGTTGGTGTGCCCCATCGACGTCGAAACGACTCGTCAAGTTGGCCCCGCCCCCGTCTCGAGTGCCCCCTGTTCCCACTGTCCACGAGCCTAGAGATCAGGGGACTTTCGTCTCAGGTGTCAGGTGTCTTGGTCTTGGCGGGTTGTTCGTCTTGTAGCATTCGTGAGTCCTTGCCGTTTTTTTCTCTCTCTCTTTTAAATGGACCATCGGTTTGACAAGAGTCACCACGACCGCACATTGGTCTTTTGGGGAAGAAAGACTAGACCTCTTGTTGAAACAATTGGGGCCCACACACCAGTGTTCCGTCCTTCACTGATCTCATTGTTTAGTAGTCGGTCCTTTCTTTATCTAAAACAGAAATATTCCTGTAAAATGAATTGTACAAGAAAAAAAAAAAAAAGGGGAGAGTACAGGGGAGGGGGCGTTTTTAGTGGACTGTCCAGTGTGACTTTAAGTCTTCGGAGAATGGTGAAGGAGAAATATTCGTAAAAAGAGAGAGGAAGGGAAAGAAAGAGGAGATCGACCGAACGTCTGCGACCCGATGACTTTGGACGAACTAAAGTCTATTGATGGAACTGAAAAAGTGAGACTGGGATTAACTCTTACGTCACGAGACTACGAATGGAAGACTGTCGTCTCTATTTGTTTAATAAGTAAAAATTACTTTCTCGGTTTCCTTCTCCACCACCACAGGGGTTTTGGTCGACTTTCCCTAAAGGAACCCTTTCGAGACGGGGTCCTCTTTGGTTTGTGGAGAATTCTCAGGACGTGTTACTAGAGTAACCACGTTTGTTTTGTTTTTCTAGAGAAATTCCCCTTCCCGAGTTTTTCTTTCTATATAATAAATGAGTAAGAAAATAAATATCTTGTGGATACATGATCCCTAGAGAAATTGGGTCAATTTCTAAAGTTAATAAATCTGTAAAGGATGGTTCTCGTGGACGTCGTCACTGGTCCAAGTCACCCGACCGATTTAAGAAAGATCCGCAGGGTTCATCGAGTCGTCATTTCTTAGGTGGACAGTTACGTCCTACTACCTTCTATACGTCCAAACTAGGAACTCAGCCCCTTCTAGGGGACCTCCTCCTTTACCGTTGGGCTAGGTCATAAGAACGGACCTTTTAGGGTACCTGCCTCCTCGGACCGCCCCGATGTCAGGTACCCCAGTGTTTTTAAGGTTGTACTAGCTCGTGTGTTTAAGTAGGATTCCTAGTCCAAATAAAAGACTTATGTGTAAAATATTTTAATCGTTTTCTTATTTTTTTGAGTTGAGATACGGTTTTGGGACTGGCGGACAGGACTCCCGATTAAGAATAGAAGTTTCCCTTCACGAGTTACGAGTTCTTCGGATTTGTGACCAACACTTCGAACATACGTAGGACTCAGTACATGCTGTCTTGTAATGAGTATCGGACAGAGGTACGACGGAGCTCGGACACATCGAGGTCGCTGGTCGGACGATACCTCCTTACTCTTAGACTCCGAGACGAGGCCGACTGTCACTCAACTTCTACAGAACTAGTAAGTCATTCAAAGACATAAACGCTCCCGAGACCAACCCCGTCCCGCCCCTTTCCCCCACGACGGGAATATGAAGAAAACGAAGAAACTAAAGAGGAGATCTTTCAAGAACGAAGACTGGAGTTTACAGTCTAGTTCGGGAAGACCATAGACGTAGATGAAGTAGACGCTCCCGACACTGTTACAGAACCAGTCTTGGGATGTCCTCGGTAGAGACCCCTCTGCCATCCGTCTTCTTGTCCTTCTCTACCACCTCTAAGTCGGGCAAGATCTCATCGAGTGGAGTGTCTCTTGGTAGTTGAGAGAACACTGAGGGGTCCCTTCTGACTCCCCCACTTGACCTGAAGTAAAAGAGGTAACGTAGGAACGAAGGTTCATTATGTCACGTCCCCGACCCCCAAGTTCTCCGTGGATTTAAGAAAGTCCTGGGGTCTCTGTGTAGGTACGTAGTGACACTGTCCTGACTAGCGGGATGTTTCGTCGGTTTACGGCCACCAAAGGTGACACCACCCAGTAGTAGCCAGTAGGCACGTCGTCGTGTCTATTGTACCGCCAGGACTTCCTACTTCTATGCACTCTAGCGACACCTGGAGGGGTCAGACGTGGGGAACACCAAAGTCCTACCTTACCTCCCCACTGTCATTGCAAAGTATTTCTTCTTGTCGCTGAGTAGGACAAATGGTCCCTCCTCTCGTCGGGAGACGAGAGGACACAGAAGACCTCGGACCAGTAGTCTTGAGGGTCCCTAGATTTCCTTCTCGTTGTATGTGCCCCCGGCCCGACGTCACCCACGCACTCACGGACAGACCGTCGTGACCACTAAGTCTTTACTCATTCTGTGCTGACGTCGAGAGTTCCTCGTGTGTCAGATCTCCTCTTTTTGTATATTCAGTCATTTACGGTAGCTACTTTCTCCGCTTCTCCGTCACCTTGTGACTCCGTCTCGGTCTACAGTCGTCTCTACTACAACCTTCTCCCGCTTTACACACCAATACGGATCGTCGCTAAGTCCAGTTTGTGTGTGTGTGTGCGTGCGTGCGTGCGTGCGTGCGTGTGTGTGTGTGTGTGGTCTAAGGTCCGCTACAGATGTAAGATCCTCTACTTTCGGTGACTTAACACGACGGACGTTGGTGGGTGGACGTCCTTGGGAGGTGCGCTCGTGACCGAGTCGGGACCGGGGTGGAGTCGGTTGGTGGTGGCGGAGTGGGTGTAGGACCGGTGAGGAAGTCAGCGTTAGAGCGGTAGACGGAGGGTCGTCGTGGTCCGATGGGTCACCTCCGTCCGTTGACAAATCCACAATCTGGTTTCGACAAAATCTCCTCATAAAATAGATACAGTCACAAATCTTAACGAACACGTCGTACGATTACTTGTCAGGGTAGACCCAAAATAAGAAGAATCCCCGAAGGGACTATCGAGTCAACCATTTCTTAGGCGGACGTTATGTCCTCTGGGGCCAAGGTAAGGACCCAGCCCTTCTAGGGGACCTCTTCCTTATCCGTTGGGTGAGGTCATAAGACCCGAAGGGAACACCGAATAGACCATTTCTTAGGTGGACATTACGCCCTCTGCATCCAAGCTAGGGACCCAACCCTTTTAGGGGACCTCTTCCCTTTCCGATGGGTAAGACCATAAAACCGGACCTCTTAAGGTACCTGACATATCAGATACCCCAGCTTTTATCGACCTGTGCTGACTCACTGAAAGTGAAAGATACCTAGTACGGGGTGACTACGACTCGCTGAAAGTAAAAGTGAAAGATATTTAGTACGGGACGGCTACCGGACACGAGTCTCTCCTGGGGAGGGTGGAGGATGGGGTGGTAGGCGTGCGGACAGGACGGTGGAGGCGGTGAGGGGACCGGACACGAAACGGAAGGGAGATGAGGACGCCGGGAGGGAGGACATAGGGTGGGGACATACGAGTGTCGGAGTCAGGGATTTTGTAGTCGACGAGACGAGGTCGGTGACTTGGCAACGACATCTTTCAGAGTCTTTGTCTCAACTTTACGATATTTAAGTTCGACGAACGGAAGCTTAATGAAGAATCTGTATGAAAACAAGTTAAAGTAAGGACGGACTGTCGTCCGTAGGAGTTTGACCCCGAGTGTCTGAGGTTCGTAAAATACGT
Source organism: Capra ibex (assembly GCA_006410555.1). Taxonomy (NCBI): domain Eukaryota; kingdom Metazoa; phylum Chordata; class Mammalia; order Artiodactyla; family Bovidae; genus Capra; species Capra ibex. The sequence continues at coordinate 58,917,417 of SJYO01048061.1, read as the reverse complement.
ACTAAAACATATATGCCCGAAAAAAGACCGAAGTAGTATCATAGTTTCTCTAGTAGTGTCTTGGGGTTTCAATCTGGCTTCTCTAAGAGTAGAGAACGGAGTTAGAGAGTAAGGTGGGAGGACGTAGGAAAGGACGGGGTTCTAAGGACGGGGACAACTGACTCTACTATGGGTTCAGTAATCCACACTTGAGGAAAGAGGTCGGAGGAGTTGAGAGTGTTCTGGGTGGAAGAGGAAGACAAAGTACGAATCTCCCCCTCCACAGTAGAGAGAAAAGTTCCAGTTATCCAGACGTAGAATTAGAACATAGAAGACAAATCTCCGTAACGAGGTAGTTAATAAAGTACAAAAAGCTCGTAGAAATTGACGAAAATACTAAAGAGGTAAACGGGAAGTGTGTGACACCCTTAACTAGTTTCCCCTGTTGTGGAGATGGAGTGGGATGACCGGGAGGGGACGGGGACTATCAACTACGCGTCCCGTACTCATTAATTCTACTTGTGTTAGAGACAAAGACGTCTTACAGGTGACATCAGTTCCTACGTCTGGGCACTGCAGCGCCCCATGAGTCTTGGTGCTGCCTTCTTCTCGACCCACGGGCACACTTATGTGTCGTGATTGGTCTGAGTCCCAGACCCTCCGCACGTCTTACTTCTGATCCGCACTTCCACGACCCGGTGAAGAGACCAACAGTTTGGAGTCGAGATGACGACGGGACCTCCTCCTTTACCGTTAGGTGAGGTCATAAGAACAGAACTTTTTAGGGTACCTGTCTCTCTCCTTGGACCGACCGATATCGAGAACCCCAGTGTTTCTCGGCGTGTACTGAATCGTTGACTCGCACGTGACGACATAAGCAACACACTGGAACCCGTTTAATAAATGACGAAAAGTAGATCTTCCACCCCTATTCTTGTCACAGACAAACCATGCAACGACACTCCCACTGCAGCTGACTAAGTCTCTTGAACCTTCTCACACACCGTATATCCTTTACGATACATTCACATCAGAAAGTGATAAATCTGGTCCGAGACCTGAACCTACGGGATCACCGAGTCTACCATTTTTTTTTTTTAAGACGGACGTTTCACCCTCTGGACCCAAGTAAGGGATCCAGTCCTTCTAGGGGACCTCTTCCCTTACCGATGGGTGAGGTGATAAGAACGGACCCATTAAGGTGTCTGTCCCCTCGGACCACCCCCTACGTCTCAGCCTCTACTGAGTCACTGATTGTGAAAATGAAAGACCTGATCTATCAAGTGTATGTAATAAAAATAAATGAAGAGTGTTTTTAAGATACTTAATCCATAATAAAAATTAAAAGGAAGTTAAAAAATTTTAATCAAAGGTTTAGATGTCATGGAGAGGTGACAGTTTAAGATGTGACTGTAGAAACGAGACTCTACTGCGTCCTGGAGGGTGGGTCCGACCATGTCGTACGAGAGGAGGATGGACCCGAACAAAGTACTTTGAACAAACTCGAAAACTAAGAATCGTCTTTTTTGTGTTTGTCTCCAGAACTTACACGAAGGTACTAAGCTGAACCAGAGGACACGAAGTCTCAGGTGACTGGTACTCTTTTGGTGTTCGTACGTCCGTACGATCAGTAAAGTCAGCACAGGCTGAAAAACGTAGGGGCACCTGACGTCGGGTGGTCCGAGCAGACAGGTACCCTAAGAGGTCCGTTCTTATGACCTCACCCAACGGTACGGGAGGAGGTCCCCTAGAAGGACTAGGTCCTAAGCTTGGGGTGTAGAGGACGTAACGTCCATAAGAAGTGGTGACTCGGTGGTCCCTTCGAGACTCTTTTAGTGTAGAAACAAGTTGTCCTTCCTCCTCTACGAACTTCACTTGGACTTGGGTCACGTGTCGGGTCCCGTTAAAGTCCACTGGACACAAGGTTTCGTCTCAGCAGGGTCCACTGCGTCCGTGGATCCAAGGAACTACATTTGTTAACTCTAAACCTTCAACAAATAATCCGTGGGAATTGTGTCTTTACCTAGTGAAGGACTTTACCCTTGAAGGGACATTCAGGTCACAGATTCTGACGTGTGAGGGTTACGTCCCGCGGACTCAAGTTAGGGACCAGACCTTTGATCTTGGGTGTACAACGTTGATTTCTAGGACGTCCGCCGTTACTTCTAGGGTGGTGGACTCCGTTGATTCTGGACTGTATCGGTTCATTTGTAAATTTAATTATTGATAAAAATTTTTCTCTCCTGAACCTAAAGAAGGGGTTGGCAAATTTTAACATCAGGATGAGAACAGTAAAAGTTAGTGGGAGTAAGACGAGATATCGAAGATGTCTAAATTATGGAAGATTTTATGTCGAAAAATTTAATTCGCATAACAAAGGAAGGTTTGTATTCGAGTCACCGTGATCGTCTTTTCTTGTGTGGACAGTTACGTCCTCTGTGCCCAAACTAGGGACCCAGTCCTTCTAGGGGACCTCTACCCTTACCGTTGGGTGAGGTCATAAGAAGGGACCTCTTAGGGTACCTGTCTCCTCGGACCTCCCGATGTCAGGTCTCCCAATCTCTGAACCTGTACTGACTTCGTTTCTTCTCTAAGTCGCACGTACGTCAATCAAGTCGAGTCAGTGAACACAGGCTGAGAAACGCTCGGGTACTTGGTGTCGTGCGGTACGGAGGGACAGGTAGTGGTTGAGGGCCTCAAGTGAGTTTGGGTACAGGTAACAGAGTCACTACGGCAGGTTGGTAGAACAGGAGGCAACACGGGAAGAGGAGGACGGGAGTTAGAAAGGGTCGTAGTCCCAGAAAAGTTTACTCAGTCGAGAGGCGTACTCCACCGGTTTTATAACCTCAAAGTCGAAGTTGTAGTCAGGGAGGTTACTTGTGAGTCCTGACTAGAGGAAATCCTACCTGACCAACCTAGAGGAACGTCAGGTTCCCTGAGAGTTCTCAGAAGAGGTCGTGGTGTCAAGTTTTCGTAGTTAAGAAGCCACGAGTCCAAAGAAATATCAGGTTGAGAGTGTAGGTATGTACTGGTGACCTTTTTGGTATCGGAACTGATCTACCTGAAAACAACCGTTTCATTACAGAGACGAAAAATTATACGACAGATCCAACCAGTATTGAAAGGAAGGTTCCTCGTTCGTAGAAAATTAAAGTACCGACGTTAGTGGTAGACGTCACTAAAACCTCGGGTCTTTTTATTTCAGTCGACGACAAAGGTGACAAAGGGGTAGATAAACGGTACTTCACTACCCTGGTCTACGGTACTAGAAGCAAAAGACTTACAACTCGAAATTCGGTTGAAAAAGTGAAAGTAGTTCTCCGAAAAATCAAGGAGAAGTGAAAGACGGTATTCCCACCACAGTAGACGTATAGACTCCAATAACTATAAAGAGGGTCGTTAGAACTAAGGTCGAACACGAAGTAGGTCGGGTCACAAAGAGTACTACATGAGATGTATCTTCAATTTATTCGTCCCACTGTTATATGTCGGAACTGCATGTGGAAAAGGATAAACCTTGGTCAGACAACAAGGTACTGGTCAAGATTGACAACGAAGGACTGGACGTATGTCTAAAGAGTTCTCCGTCCAGTCCATCAGACCCTAAGGGTAGAGAAAGTCTTAAAAGGTCAAATGACACTAGGTGTATCAGTTTTCGAAACCGTATCTGTTATTTCGTCTTTATCTACAAAAAGACCTTGAGAGAACGAAAAAGGTACTAGGTCACCTACAACCGGTAAACTAGAGACCAAGGAGACGGAAAAGATTTAGGTCGAACTTGTAGACCTTCAAGTGCCAAGTGCATAACGGCTTCGGACCGAACCTCTTAAAACTCGTAATGAAATAATCGCACACTCTACTCACGTTAACACACCATCAAACTCGTAAGAAACCGTAACGGAAAGAAACCCTAACCTTACTTTTGACTTGAAAAGATCAGGACACCGGTGACGACTCAAAAGGTTTAAACGACTGTATAACTCACGTAGTAAAAGTGTCGTAGTAGAAAATCCTAAACTTTATCCAGTTGTCCTTAAGGTAGTGGAGGTGATCGAAACACGTATCACTACGAAGGATTCCGGGTGGACTGAAGTGTAAGGTCTTACAGGCCGAGATCCACTCACACTCACTTGTGTGGAAGCACTAATAGACCCACCACTTCTAGTAAAAACATGTCAAGAAGACACATAAGGACACTGGAGAAGAATTATAAAAGACGAAGGAAATCCAGGTATGGTAAAGACAGGAAATGACATTAATTCGAATGCAATATTCGAATTAATGTCCGTCCAGAACTGACCGAGTCAATACCTTACTCTGCTTCATCACTTACTTACAAATGACGTGAAAACGAAGTGTCGTTTTTATACTTTCGTTGTCCTCTCACTTATTTAACGCCAAGTTATGTCACAGATCGTCCCTTTTACTCATTTCATCTTGATCTAACGGTTTCGTTCTCTTTTAGAATTTTTATGTTTCCACCACCTTTCGTTTTAACGTCTTATTATGGTTATATAAAGATATGTAAAATTTCTTGATAATATCACATCAAAAACCTACAGAGACATATACACCCACAAGTGTTATTTTTATGTAGATTCATTACTATCTATGGTCAAGTTCTTGTATCAATGGAGACCGTTCAATCCCTCTACCACCCTTCCGTCCGTCTTCTTAGGGTGATGCAGGTGTCATTTTACAACTCTGAACCGTTTTCATTCACAACTTATGTACTCACAACTAATCCTATGAGAGAAAGTAGTACAAAATTTATGATAAGTAAATTTAAATTTTTAATGAAAGAACTAATTATTCTAGAAGTACACCGAGTTTTACGTTTTCTACGTTATTTAATAAATCATTTTTATAATAAAAGGTCGAGATAGGACTACGTTGGGTTAAGAAGAAAAAATTATTGCCGAGAAAGCTCTATACTAAGTGTATGGTCTTCTGAGTAGAAAATTTTCACTTTAAGTCCCTAAAAATGATATGACTGTCTCAACCCGTTGTAGTGTGATATACGAAGGTCTTGTAAAAGTAGTGGGGGTTTTCTGTGGAACATGGTAGTCGTCAATGAGGGGTAAGTTGGGGTGGAGGGTTTGACGGTCGATAATAACATAATACGCGTGGTTATCTAAAGGGACAATACCTGCATACTTACCCTAGTATGTACACCAGAAATCACTGAACGAAGAAAATGGATCGTCTTAGGAAAATTCCAAGTAGGTATAAACGTACCCATGAAGTAAGGAAGGATGTCCTCTTATTATGGGTGACATACCTATACAACACGGTCAACAAGTCAGCACAGACTGAGGAACTTTGGGGTACCCGACATACATCGGGTGGTCCGAGGAGACAGGTACCTTAAGAGGTACGTTCTTATGACATCACCCATCGGTAGGGAAGAGGTCCCCCTAGAAGGGCTGGGTCCCTAACTTGGACCCAGAGGACGTAACGTCCACCTAAGGAATGGTGGACTCGATGGTCCCTTCGGGTATTCCTCTATAGTGTAAAATAAATAAGTAAGTAATTGTCTATCTGTAAACTTAAAGAAGGTGTACAATCTATAATACTTATTATAACGATACCTGTAAATACATGTACAGAAAATACACCGATATTCAAAGTCAAAAAATCATTTTATTATGTACACGTATCAAAATCTTCAGTTTATAATGGAGGACCAAATATTACTTTGTGACCAGAGGACTGTGTGAAGAAGAGATGGAGACTGAGGGTAAGGTAGCTTTGTTAATAAAAGTTGTCAAACCGATAGAGAGACGGTGCAGCATAAAGAACTACGAAACGAATATGATACGGAACGAACAAGTCCAAGCTATATAAAAAAATTGAAGAATGAACCCTCCACTTCTAAATTAGAAGTGTGACACACATACGTAGTCGGGAGGGTGGTAAGAGATGTTGTTCTAGAATTTCCGATACGGTGGAAGTTTGGTTGCGCCAAAAGTGTTGCGGATACATTTATAAGTGTCGACTCAAGGTATCTCGTTTTGCAAATGTGAAGAAAGGACATAGAAAAGAAAAGGTAGACAAACCGAAGACATACTAATTAAGACATGGTTTGAGAGAGGTTGTCTCGATTTTGTGTTATACTTTTTGGTTTTCTACCTAGGTCAGGAGAAAAACAAGGAGGACCTCTCCAGGAAGGCTCTCAGAAGACAAAACGACAGACCGGGACGACAGGTCGACGGTAGATCTTTGAAGGTAGGTGGTAGTAGGACCCTTAGGGGAAGAAGGACACGCAACCTCGAAGACGAAGACCTGGTGTCTGGAAGGTGAAAGAACCAGACGAAGGAACAGACAGAAGTAATCGTGTAGGACATCAATCGAGGGCTCCTTCTGACGTACCCTGTCTTCGAAGAACTCTACAAAATGTCGACTTTTGTATGCGTCAGATGGAAACAAGAACTTCAGGTGTGTTAGTAAAAGAAAGTTTTAACACTTCTTTGACAAGGTCACGACCGACAACTCTCCAGACGGTTGGATACCAGGACCAAATCCTGGTATGGGTGGTCCTGTACTGGGAACATATAGTGAAAAAGAAAGAAAGACCTTTATAAATTCCCAAAATGATATACGGACTGTAACGTTGTCAAATACTATACAGAATTTCCCCCAGGTAAAGGTAGGTGACACGATCCCTAAGTCACCAGAGAATTAAACCTTTAAGTTCATAAAGTCAAGACCTTCAAAAAGAGAGGGAGAAAGAGAGAATAAAAGAAAGGAAGTAAAAAACTACAGGAAAAAGGAACCCTAATCAAAATAAACCCACAACCCGAAGGACTTAACTAGAAGATTAAAAGACGGGGGAACCAGAAAAGACAAGATGTCAGTCCCTTCAAAAAAATTGGAAAAGAAGTTTTGAAGATAACTTGTAAAATAAAGAAAATAGTAAAAATTTTTATTGGGTTTCGAGAAAGAAACTTAGAGGGAAAAAATTGTCGTTCCATCCCCAGTCCTACCCCACTCCTCACAGAACGACTAGGAATATATTCGAAAGATGGTCGGGAGGACAGACTGTCGAGAAAGGACGTGGGGACGGAAGTTTCTATGTACCGTGGAGTCTCCGGACTCGAAACACTCTCAGATGTCATCCGAAACTTAAGGAAGCACAAGAGAGAGTAATGTTCGAACCCCAGGTTGAAACCGTACACACGAGTCCGTGAAAGGTGTTAGGTAGCTAAATTACGGAAGTTGTAGGACGACTACAACGGAGTAAACTATAACCAGAGAGGATGATCTGACCCTTAGGGTACTCCGGTTCCCGACCCAAACAGAACAATTGAAGATTTGTGATGTGGACCGTAAAGTTTTCATAAACAACTTATTTTTTTCACTTCTTCCGATTCGACTCGAAATTTCCTGCTCTACCTTTCCTCTCCGTCTTTACATGAGACTGGTGTTCCCCGACCGTACACGTCTTCTAGCGTCCACTTGTAGACCTGCCACTGTGTCGGCTCGTAAGAGCGTCACTACTCACGTTCCATCCCTGAAGGGACCGCCAGATCGCCGATTCTGAGACGAGAGGGTTACGTCCCCCGGGTCTAGGCTAAGGACCAGCCTCTTGATCTAAGGTATCCGCCGTTGATTCTCAAGTGTACCGCGTTGATTTATAGAGCGTTGATTATAGAACCACGTCGGTTTTTTTTTTCTTTATATATATTTTTAAAATTTCAGTAAATATAAAATTTTTTTACGTTCCGTCGATCCCCACCCCCATCCCCTCCCACGTTTCTTTCTCCTTTCCGACCTGTCACATCGTTTCTGGTCTACCACCACACAGTTCTACCGTCGTTCCGACCAAGGAGGACTCCCGACCCTCCCTGGTAGGCAAGGTACGGGTAGAGGGTCGAAGACGACCGACGACCGTCGGAAACCAAAGGAACCAAACGGCTCCGTAGTTGGTGTACGGTCGACACAGACTTAAAGGGGAAAAATACTCCTCTGTCAGTATGACCTAGTCCCGGGTGAGGTTACTGGAGTATAATTGCACTAGTAGACGTTCGTCGAATAACGATTTATTTCTCTGTAAGTGCCCGTGACCCCTAATCCTGAAGTTATAGGAGACACACACACAACCCGTCACCGCCAACCCCCCCTGTGTCAAGTATTCCCAGAATTTCTCTGTAAGTGCCCGTGACCCCTAATCCTGAAGTTATAGGAGACACACACACAACGCGTCACCGCCAACCCCCCTGTGTCAAGTATTCCCAGAATCTTTCACAGTGTTAGTCTGGGCATAAAGTCTGTTTATTGCCATGGAGGTTACTCTTCCTCTACCACTCCCGACCTCAGCCCCTTTCCTCCTATTTCTAGTCTGGTACCGTCTACCGAACGAAGGTGTGTCATATTCCACTACTGTTCGCCACCCATCTAAGTTCCCTGTACACAAGTCGTCTTTCCTGTTCTTTCCTGACTCACCTGCATATCCTACTCTCTCATTTATTCCCCATCCGCCCTAGTTCCTACGGGGGTAAGGACCGAGCCTTGGACCTACACGTCTTACTATGGCAAGTTGCTCTGTCCTCCACCATGTCACTATTTCTTAGACGTCTGCTCCCAAGTGTGATTCAGTCCTTCTAGGGGACCTCTTCCTTTACCGTTGGGTGAGGTCGTCAGAATGGACCTCTTAGGGTACCTGTCTCCTCGGACCGTCCGATGTCAAGTGCCCTGGCGTTTCTCAGCCTGTACTGACTGACGGACTCGTACGTGCATCTTTTGTTATTTTCTCTTTCACCCTCCGTGCATAAGTCTCTCTTTCGGTTCTCGGAAAGTTGTTGCGTTTGGGTTTTCATTAGTTTTAAAATTTTGTTTGTTCTTTTTATAAACTCCTACCATCTGTCCTTTTCGTTTTCCTGACTTTAAATTCTAAAATCTCTGTTTAGGACTAAGGTCACCTGTGATCGTCTAGAACTCAGTCCGTAAAGGCGAACGGACTCGACTTGAATATACATGTAACCTCTTTTTATGGTGGATATGGTAGCCCATTGAAGTTTTTAATTTAGTCGACTGTGTGTGATTGACACCAGGAACATTCACGGTTTAAAATGAACTTAGACTTAAGTATTTAACAATAAATATACTTTTGTTGATTTATAAAGTGATATAACTAAGTTTAAGTAAGTGAGTTAGTTACAAATTTTAATTTTAAGTTGACCTTAACTAAAACGTAGATGAGAACGAGACACGACCCATGGTATTGTGTAGAATGACTTATGAAAGTTGTTTGGGTTCACCGCAGATGAAATAAATAGATAAATAAATAATAAAAAATAAACAGACACGGTCCAGAATCGACACCGTTCGTCCTAGCGACAACGGTGAACGGTCCTAGAGATCAACCTCCGTACACCCTAGATCACGGGACTGGTCCCTGACTTGGACCCGCGGACGTAACCCTCACGTCTCAGAATTGGTGACCTGGTGGTCCCTTCAGGAATGAGATAAGATTTCATTTCTTTGACTCCGGGTCTACTTTTCAAAAACACAAAAGACAAATACACGTGACATTGTACTTTTATAAAGATGAGTTCAAGAGGTAAGAAATTTATCTCCATAATTAGTCGGTGATTAAGAGATGTAAGGTCCGGTTTCCTTTCAAAGTCGTGCCACTACGACGACAACGACGATTCAGCGAAGTCAGCACAGGCTGAGACACGTTGAGGTCTCTGTCATCGGGTGGTCCGAGGGGGCAGGGACCCTAAGAGGTCCGTGCTTGTGACCTCACCCAACGGTAAAGGAAGAGGTTACGTACTTTCACTTTTCACTCCCACTTCAGCGAGTCAGTACAGGCTGAGAAGCGCTGGGGTACCTGACGTCGGGCGGTCCGAGGAGGCAGGTACCCTAAAGGGTCCGTTCTCATGACCTCACCCCACGGAGTGGAAGAGGCAGTCACTTAAGTATGCTGTGTCAAAGGCCTCAAGTTAGTGAGTGAGTAATTCGTTCACAAATAACACATGTTGCTATACTGTTCCTTCTGTGTTTTGTTTAGTGGATCCATTTCTCTTAGAATCCTTTGAACACGCCATCTTTCCTTTTGGTACTTTATCTACTAAAATCTAATCAGAGCACCGTCTGTTTTCCTTGTCTACCCTTCACTGACCTTTGTCCTTCTTGATCTTTTTGTCCCGATACCCATTCCATACTCCGTTGTTGACGGTCCGGACCTACCATCGTCGCCCGTACCTTCGTTCTCTATAAAGACTCCGACTGATGGATGTCTTCTATTTACTCTTCTACTGAGTTCCTACTGAAACTCCAGTCAGTCGATTCCTTAAGTCCCTTCTCCCTAGAGAACCTATCCGTACACCGTAAGTCCCTTCCGTTCCTACTTTGGGTGAACGTTTTACGTTCGATGCATTGACCTCTCACTCCGACCCACTTCCGTCTTCTATGTCGGAGTAGTGGTATCTCGAGTGATTTCGGTACTCTACCGCAGTTGGAAGGTCGTCCTTCTTCGTGAATATTCATGTACCCGTCTTCGAGGTCCTGACTGTAGAATTGTAATTCACCCTCTTAGATCTTTCTGCCATGACACCTTGGATAGACGTCCCGTCGTTACCTCTGTGTCTGTTTCTCTTGGCTGAACACGTGTGTCGACTCCTTCGTGTCCCACCCCGTTTACCTCTCTCGACGCACCTTTATCTGTGTGACGATATACACTTTGTCTAGCGGTCACCTCTAAACGACATACTGAGTCCTTTGAGTTTGTACCCAAGACACTGTTGGATCTCCCCACCCTACCCGACCCTCCACCCTCCCTCCGATTTCTCCCTCCCCTGTATGCATACGGATGCTACTAAGTACAACTACACACCGTCTTTGGTTGTGTTATAACATTTTCGTTAATAGGAAGTTATTTTTTTATTTATAAAATTTTTCTCTCCCTTTTTTCGTGGTTAAGTTAGTTAAAACAACGTACATGCCCTGATATAAATTTGTTCTGATAAGACAATAAAGATAATGAAATACCTAATCTATTCTATTATTTCCTGACATAAAATAAAAAGACATAGGTCATTCCCAATTCATAGTTATTCTCTCTTCCGTACATGTGAAATTTAAGACAGGTAAAACTCTTGACATGAGTCCCTTTCCCTTAGTGTCGACTTGTACTTCAGAGAACTTGGTTTGTCCTTAGGTAAATTCTTAGGTAAAGGTAAAGGTGGTTACGCATTCTGGACAAAGGTAGTCGTTCAGGGACCTTCACGAGTCGTTCGGACTTTTACACGAAGACGGACGTGACTAGGGTTGTTTAAGTAGGTGAGAAAAGGAGTAAGTAGGAGGAATGACGTTCCGCGAGTCGGCCTGTGACTCTCCAGTCACTACCTATTCTACCTGTGAGATGCGAATGCCTCAAGTGTCAGATCAGGTACTACCAAATGTGGGACGCAGAAACGAAGGTTAGGTTTCGTTAGTCCTTACTTGGAGTCACCGTAAAGATAACGGGAAACCAGTGCATGAAGAAAAATAAAAAACTATGCGATCCAGAAGGGACACCGTACACCCGAAAGGGATGAACGTGGTACGTCCGGGAGGTCAACACCACGCGTCCGAGTCAACGGGACGCCATACACCGTAGAATCAAGGGGTTGGTCCCTAGCTTGAGTATAGGGGACGTAACCTTTCACTAAGAATTGGTGACCTGGTGGTCCCTTCAGGGACCATAAAGAATCTCTACTTCCGACTCCCGCACAATTGGTCATTCACCTTCAGAAGACAATCTACTTAATCAGTCTTTTACCCTGTTTATATACGGGTCACCAATGTGTAAATTTGGACTCATCAACACACCAAGGACGATGGTGAGGTGTCCCGACACAACCAACGAATGTGTCACTCCAAAACCCGGAATGTCTCCGAAGGAACAACAACAAGTCAGTGAGTCAGCACAGACTGAGAAACTCTGAGGTGTCTGTCTTCGTGCGGTCCGAAGGGACAGGAAGTGGTAGAGGACCTCAAACGAGTTTGAGTACAGGTAACTCAGTCACTACGGTAGGTTGGTAGAGTAGGAGACAACGGGGGAAGAGAAGGACACGAGTTAGAAAGGGTCGTAGTCCCAAAAAAGGTTACTCAGACGAGAAACGTAGTCCACCGGTTTTATAATCTCGAAGTCGAAGCCGTAGTCACGAAGGTCACTTATGAGTGCCAACTAAAGGAAATCTTTCCTGATTCTCCGGAGACAAGAGGCACAAGAGGTTCCCTGAGAGTTCCTCTTGTCTCCGGAGGATCAGGAAATATTGGTCATTTCCTTATTCTTGTACTCTCCCTCTTCTTAGGAAACGGTGGAGTAGAGGAAAGAGCAGTGTAACGAGGAAGGGTACATGTAGTTCTTTTTACTTCCTATTTACTTTCTATTTGTCCTTGAAGGGACCGCCAGGTCGTCAATTCTGAAACGGGAGGTTAAGTCCCCAATGTCCAAGTTAGGGACCAGTTCCTCGTTTCTGGGGTGTACGGAGAGTCGGTTTTTTGGTTTTGTACTTTGTCTTCGTTATAACTTTTTTTAAGTTATTTCTGAAATTTTTGCTAAGCGTGTGTGTGTTTTAGAAATTTTTCTATTTGTTTATGCATATAAAAATTTTAATTCTTATTTTTGCTTTTGTCCGGGACCTTCTTACTTGAAGAGGTTTTGATAAAGCCCTCCACCCCATCTAAGTGACTTCGATGACTTAAATATTTAGAAGCAAAACATTCATAAGTCTCCCTCCTTCGTTTGAAGTCTCCTTAACATGGTTGAGGTGGATGAGATCGTTCCACCGTCGTCGTCCGTAGTCACTCGTGTGTCCTAACAAGGTTCGGTAACGGGACACAGCCTCTTCCGTTACCGTGGGGTGAGGTCATGAGAACGGACCCTTTAGGGTACCTGCCTCCTCGGACCACCCGACGTCAGGTACCCCAGCGATTCTCAGTCTGTGTTGACTCGTTGAAGTGAAAGAGAAAAGTGGAAGTACGTAACCTCTTCCTTTACCGTTGAGTGAGGTCATAAGAACGGACCTCTTAGGGTCCCTGCCCCCTCGGACCACCCGACGGCAGATACCCCAGCGTGTCTCAGTCTGTGTTGACTTCACTGAATCGTCGTCGTCGTGACGGGACACATACCAAACTCAGTAAGAGTTGATGGAGGGGCCTGGTCCCTCCATTGATTTGACTCGATTTACAGGGTTCACATTACCGTCCCTGACTGTGTGAGACCTTTTACATACAGAATAGGTTCTATCGTCTTCTTCCTTACTTTTAACAAGTTCTCTTTGGTTATTAGACCTAAGAAGGTCCTTTAGTAGACTACAAAAAATTTATAGCCGTTACCTAAATTTTTTTGAATTTACAGTAGAACCAATTAGACACTAAGTAGGTCTAAGTAAATAAATGTTGGCGACCAGACACCGTTGAAACGACACAAACGTGCCTTTGTACCTTGAGTAGTGTCCAAATCTTTGTACTAAGTGGAATCACGACCTTCAGTCACGTTCTTTGTATTCTTACGATTTTACTGGGTTTCCTTCTCCGTATGTCGATACTAACTTTACTTTTTTTCTCTTTTTAAATTTTGAAATCTTTCTACTTTTTTATTACTGGTAATAACCACGTGTATGATCTACTTCTGACTGTCATTTTTACTATGATTTTCCAACTATCGTTTAGTACATGTTACAACTGTGTCCGAACTGGATACATAAGTAATAGTGGTGGTAGTAGTAGTAGACGATCCTAGATCCCCTTTCAGAAATCACACTATTTATAGCATATTTCACTTCAGCGAGTCAGCACAGGTTAAGAAACGCTGGGGTACCTGACATCGGATAGTCCGAGGAGGCAGGTACCCTAAAAGGTCCGTTCTCACGACCTCACCTAACGGTAAAGGAAGAGGTCCCCTAGAAGGGTTGGGTCCTTAGCTTGGACCCAGAGGGTGTAACGTCCGTCTGCGAAATGGCAGACTCGGTGGTAGATTACAATTGAGTCTCCTGCTTTCGATTCATAAAACTCATTATTGTAAGGTACCGTTTACTGACGACCTTCGACACCGTTTCATACCCATTCAGGTAACCAACTTCCGGACAAAGTGATTTCGAACACAAATCCAAGATCGTGTCTAAGTACGTAGGTAGGTAAGGAAACTGTTTATAAATGCCTCGTTCATGATACACGGTTCATGGTAGTCTCTGTGACCTCTATGATATGCCGTACGTAGTCTGTTTTTCAAGGACTGGAAAAACTCAACCGTAAGGTCAACTCCGTCGATTATATCATTATGTTCGATGTGACCAAATAAGATATAATCTACTGTACGCTATGCAGAATCCCTCTGAGTTTAGGTCAGTCCCTTACTCTTATCTGCAAACACACATCTTACGCACGTGGGAAGACGTCCCTCTTCCCACTGCACCTAAACTCTAAGGTTTATTCCCCTGTCCTTGCCGGAGTGACTCTTTCACTGTAAACGTGTCTGTGTACTCCCTCCACTCCCGACTGCCACTGCCTCGTCTTCGTCTGGTTCTGAACTCCGTCCCGTTCTTTTCAGGTCCGTCTTCCTCGTTCGCGTTTGCGGGGCTCCCTTTCCGCGTACGCAGTGAGAGTTGTCGGTGTGTTACTTCGGTTCTTGATCCTTCCCGGTCTCGTCCTCGTCAACTCCGGTCTCTCCGGACTAGTGTGTTTCCCGACCGAAAAATGGTCTTAGCCGAAAAAGGGACGTCCTTCAGTGAGGTCCCTTTCGCCAGATTATTTTCCTCAATGTCTAAACTGTATGCAAAATAAAAATGAAGAAAATAAAAAACCGGTACAGTTTGTCGAACGTCCTAAAGTCAAGGGGTTGGTACCTAGTTTGGGTCCAGGGTACGTCACCTACGTACCTTAGGATTGGTGACCTGACGGTCCCTTTAGGGACTGTATGCAAAAGTTTCTTAGGAAACCTGACAACAAAACTGACTTGATTTTCTCTCGTTTTCGTCCCAGTCACTCTGGTCGACCCTCGACAACGTTATTAGATCCACTCTCTGTTGTCACCAAACCTGATTCCAGACCCGTCGCCTCTACCGTTCTTCCGTAGTCTAAGACACATCTAAAACTGTAGTCACGACCTTCCTAAACGACTGTACGAGACGTCGTGTACTCTTTGACTTCTGAGTTACTACTGGGGTTCCCGAGACCGGACTCAGTAACCTTCCTACCTCGACCGTAATTGTCTGTACCCCTTCTGACCTACTTCTCGTCCAAACTCCCTCACCCCTTCTTGTCGTTCTTAAGTCAAACTCTGGACCATTCGGACGACCCCTAGGTTAATTCTCTACGCCTCATCCGTCAACCTATGTCGCAGACCTCCGGGTGTGACGTCCAAATTTAAACTTCAGTAGTCGTATATAAGTCATAAATTCCGACACTCCAACCTACTCTAGTGGGTCTCCCATTTATGTCTATTTCTTCTTTTGTCTAGTTCGAGACTCGAAATCCAGTGAGGTTGTATTTTCCAATCGTTTTACTTCTCCTGGTCATTTCGTAAGATTCTTCCTTGAGCTTCTCTCTCTCCTCTATTTACTCCACTGACACTACTGGATTCCGGGTCCCTTCTATCTAGAGTTTAACTCCTCTTCTAAGTTGGAGATCTTTCGACGCCTACCAGCATACTCCTGTCTGTCGTTGACTGGTGACCTATCTTTTTGTACCTCCGGCACTCATTAGTCCGTTCTCGTCAAACCACTTTCTCTCCCTGATTTCAGGGTACCCTCTTACAGAGGTTTTCTTACCCTCCCTTCTTGAACCTCTGTCGTTGATATTTGGCTAAAGTTTTCCAAATATCATTCCCCTTCTTCTCTTTACAACGCCTTCGAATAAGTTCCCCCTTCACCCGAGTTCTCTAAAAAAAAAAAAAATTCTGTCCTCATTATTGTCAAACAAGGATACTAAGGTCCTTAATGGGTCGTCTCTCTTTCTATTTTTATTAAGTTCTCTGTTTCCCCTCTAGACAACCTCGTTAAAAGAACTTGTCTATTCTCTTCTACTCGAGGTCACCTGTTTACCACCCCAACCGGAACCAATCCTCACCCCTGTTGAGTAGGTGTTTCTGTCTGACTTACCAGGGTCCCTGACTCTCCGCCCCGACACCTTTAAGACTAACGAAAAAAAAAAAAATTCCTAGTTAACACCACGCAAAAAAATTTCCTAAAAAAAAAAAACTCCTAGTAAAAAATTTCAGAAAGGTTATAACAAAGACGAAATACAAAACTACAAAACCGACTCTCCGAGCACCCTAGAATCGAGGGTCTGGTCTCTAACTTGGGAACGGGAGACGTAACCTTCCACTTCAGAATTGGTGACCTAACGTTCCACTTCAGAATTGGTGACGGAGATAAAAGTGTCACTTCCTAAACCCCTTTACTCGACATCTTCCCAACATCTTTTGATAAATTATGTTTATTAACAGATCCTCAAACCTTCTCACTTACGAAATCCTTGTCTCCCATACTAACCGACTCGTTATAGGTTCCGAACCCTAATGTAAAAATTTTTTATAAAAAGAAAATTAAAGAATTTGAAAGTAAAAACTTCAGTAAAGTCTTAATGTTTTTTTTCTGTGTTTTTATCAAGTTTTCTTAAAGGTATGCGTGGAGTGAGTCGAAGGGGTTTACAATCGTAGAATAAATTAGTGTCATGTTCACAGGTATAGTCTTTCAATAGTGTCTCGGTGGAAGTGATTCGATGTCTGACTTTGATGACTTTAAATTTTTTTTTTGAAAGTTTAAATCGTTTGACAGCATACTTACAAGAAAAAGATCTGACCCTAAGTTAGGTGTTAGGGTATAAGATGACTCAACAAAAAAGTCAGAAGAGATTGGACCCTGTTCAGAAGTTAGACAGAAAGTAGTGGGACTGTGGAAACTTTTCCGATCAGTGTCTTCTAGGGAGACAAACCCGAACAGACAGAGGAGTGTTAAATTTAGTCTAGACATAAAAACTGTTTTCACTCTACAGGAAAAGTCGAGTAACAGAGTACCCCGTATACTGGAGACGGTCCCAGGAGGTGACATTTCCATGACAAAGGAAACATTAATTATCACTGTTAATCCACTAGTACCTAAAATTTTGTCTTCGTAAGACGTACCAAAAGGGAGGTGGGGTGTGTAGAGGTGACCTCATCCATGACTCGTCCACCTCCCGACTAAATTTTTGCACCACATAATTCACTCCTGGAGTTAGTTCAATATTGGAACTTGTCGACGTCTACGGTAATTTCTCTTCCCAATTGTCGGAGTTATCTAAAAGTTGCATTTAGTTCTATTAGTTAATGTCTTTTTCTACAAACTGTCTGACTAATAGTTTCCTCTAGTTGACAGGACTAAAATTTCAAAAGGTCCTGACCGACTAAATATGAGTAGAAATGACCTTTATGAAGACCCTTTATGAAGAATTTAGGTAAAAAACAGTATTGTCTGCATTCATTCGTATGAACAACTACACACGGTCCCCGGTGGTGTCAGAACACTTCAATGACAGGATGTAATTTTATTTATTTCTTTTTCTCTTATAAAATATTTTTATTTATTCGTATAGACTTTTGTCGGAAGACTTTAGATTGGACAAGTATTCATCTTTTCTACAAGATCTGAAAGTAAGTAGGTAGATTGTTTGTAAATAACCTGGTTAAACATCAAGTCAGCGATTCAACACAGGCCGAGAAACGCTGTTGTACCTGACGTCGTGCGGTCCGAAGGGACAGGTTATAGTCCGGGGTTTGAACAGGGTTTGAACTTGTGGACTAAACATGATGTCCAGTATCTTTTTTTTTTTTTTTCTACACGGTTTATGGATTAATTTTGTACGGTCCCCGAGGTACTTTTTAGTTCACTTTCACTTTCGACGAGTCAGTACGGGGCGAGAAACGCAGAGATACCTGATATGTCAGGTACCTTAAGAAGTCCGGCCTTATGACCTCACCCATCGGAAAGGGAAGAGGTCTCCTAGAAGGGTTGGGTCCCTAGCTTGGGTCCAGAGGGTGTAACGTCCACCTAAGAAATGGTCGACTCGGGGGTCCCTTCGGGGGAACTTTTCAGTTCCCAGAGGGTTTACTTTGACTTTTATACACTTTATACGACTTGAAGACTATTTCATCTACACGGAATAATGTGTAAAAAGAACGTTGTCCTAGAACTCGAGGAGACACCGAAGTCGACATATGAGTTTCTTTACCGGTCCCCACTCTACTTTTTGTATGGTCTGGTGTTCAGTTCTCTCGGACCTAGATTGAAACTGACTCAAAGTTGGACACACCGGCTACTTCAGACGTCTCCTTCCACTAATTCTCGCGTACGAGGCCTCAATATGTTCGAACCCAAGGATTGGATCAATGATCCCAATAACAGAAACACGGAAACCTGTTTGAAGAATTAAGGAGATTCGGACAAAGAAGTCGTGTTGTCCGTTTCATTTGTCGTGAGTGTTGGATCGTATCAATGTTCCATGTGTCTTCCCTACGTGTCTCGCGTAAATCGTTTTACTTGTGGTGTGTCGCATACGTGGCTTGTCTTCAGTATAGATTGTGAGGGATAATATCAATGATAATAATAATCAGTGGTAAGACGTGAAGTAAGATGTATTGACATTTCGCTCACCGTCGTTGCTCTGGTCTTAAAGAGATTGCACTTATTTTTGGACCTTTTTACCAGGGTTTGCAGCGCTCAGCAGAAAATAATTTTTCGTTTGTATTTTGAACCGTATTTGACGAATACAGTAATCTAAGGATTTTATATTTAGGTTTTAGTCCAATTTTACTTTAAGTTTTGTTAGTCTTGGTGTAGTTTAATTCGTAAAATTACTCCGATCACCTCTAAAAGACCTTAGTTTGACGGAGTACTTGTACCACGACTAGGGGACGCCACGCCCAGGAAAACACGAGTGGTGAGTGTAACAGAAGGCACAGGAGGAGTAAAAAGGGCGAAGTGAAAGAAACTTGATGACGTCGGAAGTTACCGTAGCGAACCGGAAGTGACATGTACTTGAGTACTAAATGAACCTCGACCAAGAAAGAGTAATCGAGAACTTTTAATACCCTCCTTCGACCGGAGTTAAGGTCTACGTAGAGAATTACGTCTATGGTACCTAAGGGTCGAGGTTCAGAAAATCAGTGAGAGATGACGGACAGTCCTAGGGTTATAAATTCAGAGAGGGTCTGAATGTAAAAGTCGGAATGGATGGGTTGAAGAGAGATCCGTTTGATCGTCTTGAAGTAGTATTTAACTTAAAGGTACAGGGAAATTTTGAATATATAACTTTGGATTAAAGGTCCCACTACCAAGACCTCCACTCCAGAGACCCACCTTGGGAGTACTTACCCTAATCACGGGAATATTTTCTTTGGGCCTCTCGAGGGAACGGAGAAGGTAGTACGGTAGTGCATTTTCGTGTTCTTCTTCTGTCAGTGAATACCTTGTCTTTTGCCCGAAGTGGTCTGTGGCTTAGACGACCACGGATGTAGAATCTGAAAGGACGAAGGTCTTGATACTCTTTATCTACAAATGGTCCGTGAGTCAGACACCATAAAAACGACATCGTCGGTCTTGTCCGATCCTTATAAGGAAATCTTGAACGACTCCGAAAGAAATACAGGTTCATCCCTGCCACTGACGTCGGTACTTTAATTTGCTACGAATGAGGAACCTTCCTTTCAATACTCGTTGGATCTATCGTATAACTTTTCGTCTCTGTAATGAAACGGTTGTTTCCAGGCAGATCAGTTCCGATACCAAAAAGGTCACCAGTACATACCTACACTCTCAACCTGACACTTCTTTCGACTCACGGTTTCTTAACTACGAAAACTTGACACCACGACCTCTTCTGAGAACTCTCAGGGAACCTGACGTTCCTCTAAGTTGGTCAGGTAGGATTTCTAGTCAGGACCCACAAGAAACCTTCCTGACTACGAGTTCGACTTTGAGGTTATGAAACCGGTGGAGTAAACTTCTCAACTGAAAAACCTTTTCTGGGACTACGACCCTCCCTAACCCCCGTCCTCCTCTTCCCCTGCTGTCTCCTATTCTACAGACCTACCGTAGTGGCTGAGCTACCTGCACTTAAACTCACTTGAGACCCTCAACCACAACCTGTCCCTCCGGACCGTACGACACTAAGTACCCCAGTGTTTCTCAGCCTGTGCTGACTCACTGACTTGACTTGACTCCGTAGTTAGAACCAGTCATAAAGAACACATGACTTCTGTGACACACAAAAGACTAATGACCTATGTCAATAGATATTTACGTACAGTCTAGTTTGTAGTTAACACAACAAGTTAAGAAGATATAGGAATCATTAGAAAACAAACGAGTTAGAGAATTAATGACTCTTTGCACAAAAATTTTCTAGGGGTAAAATCTTCACCTAAATAGTTATTGTAGAGGAACATTGAACCAGAAAACAAAAAAGTTACGTAAATCTTCAATAGAACAAACCATGTCTGTCAGACTACAACCGTATAGTCGAACTACTTAGTAAAGGAACGTAGGAATTTTTTATTCAGGTACTCTCTGATGAAACAAGTTATAAGCATATAAAGAGTGGGTCGGATTACTAGTTGAAGTAACCGATTCCACATCTAAAAGATCAAGACCTCTTACCCACAGTCAAAACTCCTGTAAGAGTAAATTAAGAGTGTTATTGAGGTACATCCCCACCGTGGTAATGACGGAGTCAAAATGTCTACACCTGTAATTGTCAGTCTACCAAGTCTTTGAACTAGTTTCAATATGTCGATCATTTGCCACCTCTACCATGAGTTTGGTACGAACAAACCGAAACCCCGGGTTTATATATATTATAGAGTAGAATTTATCGACGCCATCTATTTGACCCATGTAATCCATATGTGTGTGTACGTGTGTGTGTGTGTCTAGGGAAGTTTTAGTGGTCCCCCTTGTTATTTATGATTTTATATTTACATCCGTTCTGTGATCTTCTTCAGTAAATATTATCTTTTGTCATTATTTGTCTCTTCTACAAATTCCAGTAATTGTTAGTATACGATTAATTTTATTCTACAATGAAGGGTGGATAATCTCATCGTTTCTAATTGTTTAACTACTTAAGGGTCCTAGTCAATCTGACTTCCTTTTATTTATAAGAATGTATGTTGACCACCCACGAATTTAGTTCTGAAGATCTTCTATTTATCCCTTATGCATTGTACTTTTTTTTAAGAGTTTAAAAACTCTCTTGTCATTCCAATATTTTATCGTTACCCCGTCTTATAAAATTTTAATTTTTTTTATATATATACACACACACATGTACATATATTTTATGAAAATTAGTACAGTCAAGTCAAGTCAGCGAGTCAGTAAAGACTGAGAAACGCTGGGGTACTTAGCGTCGTGTGGTCCGGAGGGACAGGTAGTGGTAGAGGCCCTCAAGTGAGTCTGAGTGTAGGTAGCTCAGTCACTACGGTAGGTCTGTAGAGTAGGAGACAGCAGGGGAAGAGGAGGACGGGGGTTAGGGAGGGTCGTAGTCTCAGAAAAGGTTACTCAGTTGAGAAGTGTACTCCACCGGTTTCATGACCTCAAAGTCGAAATCGTAGTAAGGAAGGTTTCTTTAGGGTCCCGACTAGAGGAAGTCTTACCTGATCAACCTAGAGGAACGTCAGGTTCCCTGAGAGTTCTTAGAAGAGGTTGTGGTGTCAAGTTTTCGTAGTTAAGAAGCCGAGAGTCGAAAGAAGTGTTGAGAGTGTAGGTATGTACTGGTGACCTTTTTGGTGTCGGAACTGATCTGCCTGGAAACAACCGTTTCATTAATATATGTAGTATAGTTTGACAATTGTCATCAATAACGATAAACTTTCTTAAGGTCCTTTAAAAAGAAGAGAGAAAAAATTAGACATATTAACTAAAAAACTGTTATTTGTATGTAATTAAAGTACTGAGGACTCGGACTTTTTAGTTTCAGACCCTGACCTTTCTCATTTGATCCAGACATGACGGGGTATTCTACCGACTCTATTTTACAGTCCACTTTTTTTAATTCAATGGTTTATGATATCTATTATATTAGAGAAATGTATTTTCGATATATAATATATGTAGTATATATATATAGATTTAAGATCTGATAATGTGTGGTTTGTAAATCCTAACCCCTCTTCTGTCTCTTCTGTAAATAAAAGATAGGAAGACATAATAAAAAAGGGTCATTCGTAATTAGTCAAACATTAATTTTATAAGTTAATTTTTGTACTTTCAACCTTCTCGACGACTAGTTTTAGGTATTTCGTCTGTGTATAAAAGCAAGTAATTTAGTGTCTTTATAGTTTGAGTTCACGAAGGTAGGTGGTTTCGAATTGTCTACAATAAATTACCGTTTATTGTAATGGGTCAGATTATGGACTTTTAGTTTATCTAAATATCTGTAAGAGTGAGATTCTGATCGTATACCTTTATATGGTTATAACCATATTGACATAACTTATAACCTTTTATGACCAGTTACTACCTTTCATAATTGTATAAGTTATTAATAAATCGATGCGTACGATTAACCCCTAAGGGGTTTCCGAGTCGTCATTTATTAAGCGGACACTACGTCTTCTGTGTCCTGTGAGTCCAAGTTAGGGACCCGACCCTTCTAGGGAACCTCCTCCCGTACCGTTGGGTGAGGTCATAAGAACGGACCTCTTAGGATACCTGTCTCCTCGGACCACCTGATGTCAGGTATCACAGCGTTTCTCAACCTGTGTTGACTTCACTGACTGGTAGGTGTGTGTGTGGCTAACTAATCAACTAGTTATATTGTCGAGTACTTACATTTAATCAGTATCTTGGAGTCTCGTACTTACACCTTCCTCCGAATCTCCACTCCTTTGTCCAAGAGCCTTCTTCTGGTACCCTCCGTCATTATCGGGGGACTCAGCGCCAAGTCCAAATCTCTTAAGGATCCACCCATTGTGTCTGCTGTTGGTGGGGTTGTCAAGATTGCCGAGAAGGATACCTCGGACTCCTACCTCGGGAGGATCTCACTGAGTCATTTCCATAAAGAATAAAGTGGTAGCTAGCATGTAAGTTGTTTGTATGGGTAACAAATTTTTGGTTACATATTTTGGGATATTTCCCGTTAAATGACAAAATCCTCTGTCCTAGAACTAGAATAGAGACTGACCCCGACACCATGGAGGTTTAAGGACACGAAGTGGGTCTGGGGTAGTTTTCGGACAGGAAAGGATCTCTCCATGATGCTCCGTGGACCGTCTCTCCACGGACAAGTAGAAACACGTCTACAAGGACCTCCCGTCTCCAGTAGACCCCCTCAGGATCTCCAGTTCGTCCTCTGTGTCAGGAGTGAACGTAAAGTTGGTTTCAGGAAGGGGAGACTCCGACGAAGTAGGAGGTCGGTGTTTACCAATTGAGTCTTTTTAAGACTGGAGAAGTATCTGTATGGAAAGTGATGATGTCGTTCAAGAACTTCGTAAGCCACAAGATTACAAAGGTGTACAATATCTTTTGTGAAGAGAAACTTTTACTGAAAAAGGTGAACTTTTATTATATATTCATTTTATGTAAAAAAAAAACGGTCTGATGTACGGAACACCCTAGAATCAAGGGACTGGTCCCTAACTTGAAGACAGGGGACGTCACCTTCACATCTCAAAATTGGTGACCTAGTGGTACCTTAAGGGTTTTCTGTACATAATTTTTGTGAAACCTGGTTCAGATCAGGAGTCCACACCCAGATTTTTAGTGTCGACGAGGTTAAGTAAGGTCGAGGAGAATGTCGAGTGTTCTGCTCTAATCGTTTTGGCCAGGAAGAACAAGGATTGCTTTATTAAGGATGATACGTTTACCACCGTTTATTAAGGATGATCCGTTACCTCAACAATGTGTGCACCAAGGTGAAAGTTAGTGACACCAGATAGTGGAATCGAAGAGTGACTGGGGTAGAGGGAAGTGACCCCTGTAGTTTACTGAGTGTTGATACACGACTCTTCTTCGTCTCTCGTTTTCACTCCTCCTCTACAAAAATGGAGGAGGGGTTTCCTTAGAGAAGTCGTTTCACTATGCGTTTCCATGTTTAGGAGACCTTCGTTAGGAAAAGTCACATCCCTCAGACCCAGACCCTTCACCCCCAACCCCTTCTTCCGCTACCAGACCAAAGGAATCTACAACGACCTTCTTTTCCACTGATTTCCATAGAGCCCTACCCAGACTATGTCCACCAAACCCCTCGCTGTCCCCACGCCCCAAGGACCCAAGTTCCCTTCATGGGGTGGTCTTTACCGTACGTTCCAGAGGTATTGTGTCCTGTTCCACGGGAGATTGCTCTTCGTCCTCGCGTCTGAATGAGAGTACGATAAACCACCAAACGACTTTTAGAGAACATCAATGCCTTGGGGAAGAGATTTCGTTCAGAATTCGTCTCGGTATATAATTGTGCAGTTTGTCTAATTTTCCCATCAAAGACACGAACCTTGACGTCACCTCCCTTCTTATTTCGGGGGATTAGACAGAAGGGATTTCGGGGACTTGTCTCGACCCGTGGTATACAGAGGGTAACCTCCCATGACCAAGTGGACCTTATTGACCGTCTCCTTTACTTCCTTGTCCCACTCCTTTCTTCGATGTAGGACCCTGAGTACCTAAAGTTAGGACTATATTGCAAGCTGTAGTTTTGAGGACCCTCGATTCTAGGGTACACGGAATGGCGGTTGTTTGGTTTCGTATCTTCGTTATAATGTTGTTTAAGTTGTCTCTGAAATTTTTACCAGGTGTAGGTTTTTTTTTTTTTTTTAGAAATTTTCTTTCGTATTTCCACCCCACTAACTCTGACAATATTTAGAATTTGACAGTTTTCGTTTGATTTGAACGACACACTATGACTTTATCTTCCCTACGAAGACACACTGGTCAACACCACATTGTTCCCTTTTTAAGGAGTGGTTGTGTCTTGTATAGTTCGTGATACTTTCCAGGTCCGTTGGCCACGAGAAGGGATGATGGGTGCCAGGGGCGTGCGTTAAATCCTGTCTGCGTTGTGAATCCTGTCTGCCGTATTGTACCGAAGTGCCCACCGAGTCCCCATTTCATTAGGACGGTCACGTTCTCTGCACTCATGCTGAGGACCCAGTCCTTCTAGGGGACCTCTTCCTTTACCGTTGGTGAGGTCATAAGAACGGACCTCTTAAGGTACCTGTCTCCTCGGACCGCCCGACGTTAGGTACCCTAGCGTTTTCTCAGGCTATGTTGAATCGCTGATTTGTTGTGGTGGTGAATCCTGGTTCCCGTATTTTGTCTTGCTGTCCAAACTTTTTGCTTAGGTGGTATAAATGACAAATTCTAGTATTTAACGATGAACGAAATCTTACTTCTCATTCGAGTAATGTTTCGTAAAGACGAGTGGATGTCGAGACTTACGATCTCCAGAAAAAACTCCTGACTTGGTTCTGGTTCCTTGAAGATGTGGAGTACCCTTGACGTACACTGAAACTTCAAACCATAATTTGGGATCTTCCAGGGTTCCTTAGTCATCTAACAAAAGGGTTTCAGACCTCGTGTGTAATCCTTTTTTTCTTTTTTTTTGTCTTTTTATATACGAAAGTCCTGTAGGAAGGGAGATCGTTAAGGTTTCTCCCAGTGAGACGTCGAGAAACCCGAAAAGGTGAAAACAGACCGAGCGGTCGACCGGACCTCCTGTGCCTCTTGTTCCGTCGAAAGTAGAGACCCAGTGACCAACTGTGAGTAGTACCTAATCCAGGTCAAGGTAGGTACACCTACCGTTGAGTGCCTGAGTTGAGTGGACTTGCTGTGCCCAGTTCCGTGTGGTGACGATCCTGTAACAGTCCGTGCTCGACAGGGTACCAACGAGGCGTCGGGTCTCCCCATATGTCTGGTTACTGTCTTGTCTCCCGGGACGGACCTCGTAAACAATTGTTAGATTGACGTATGGAGAAAGTGGTTGTATAGTCTCTACAATCGTGTGGTTCTCACTATAAAATACCTATTTACGGGTCCTCAGTGGGAACTTGGGAGGTTTATTGAAGTCAATTGTAGTTGATATTAGTGTATTTCGTCCCTGTTGTGTCTGCCCTTTGGACTCGGTAAACAAAAATTAGTGATCGTAGATTACTCTTGAGTTGAGATGGGACGTTCTCGAATTCAGGAACTGGGTCAAGAGAGAAATTTAGGGGTGTTATACGACTCAGTCCATGGTAAAATGGGGTTAAAGTGTCCACTTCTTTGGTGTCCTCGAATCTCCCCAACTCATCGACCTAGTTCCCGTGTCTCAATAGTTCGTCGCCGGTCCCTAGACTTGGGTCGTCTCGACTCGATACGACGAAAACCAACTGTGAACCACGTTTATTGTCTTAAAAGTTAAGTGTACTCTTGAGACCCCTTCTATGTTGTATTTTAATTGTGAATCTGCTCAGGGAAGGTGTACCGTTCATTGGTGGTAACTGTAAAGTAATGAGTGTCTTACTTTCTGTTACGAATCAGTTGAATTGAAATTCCTTTTGTTTATAATAAATGGAAAAAGACCACTTCCTGTGTTAGTATGTTGTATATGTCTACGGATTATAGGAGACTTCCCGAAGGGTCCACCGAGTCACCATTTCTTAGACGTACGGTTATGGCCTTGTTATCCTTTATGCCCAAACGAGGGACCCAGTCCTTCTAAGGGACCTCTTCCTTTACCGTTGGGTGAGGTCATAGGAACAGACCTCTTAGGGCACCTGTCTCCTCGGACCGTCCGATGTCAGGTGCCCCAACGTTTGTCAGTCCGTGCTGACTCGTACGCACGTTGTGTACGTGCGTACGCGTTATAGTCGTCCAGTGTCTATCAGACTTTGTTAGTGACTTTGATTCCTTTATGTCTTCATAAAGACTCATAAGGTCCAACACACTGATTTATTGTAATAAGACGGACTGGTTGTATTATTTTTTGCAAACTTTTAAATTTTTGAAGTTCAACAGCATTGATATATGTTTATTTCGGAGACTTTTCTAAATTTTACAGTAAAATTACAGATTTTAATATTTCGAAGGGTTACTTAGTGGACAACAAAAGTATTTCAAATTTCAACTCGTGGATCGTTCCTCGAAATGCGTATTAAAGGTTATTTAGTAAGACCTTACTTACCGACTTAAGTACTTACACGAAAATTTTGTCTATCTGTAACAAGAAAGTAATACAAACCCTAAAAAAAAAATTTAAGACACTACGTCCAACATACTGGAAGGGAATAACTATTAAAAAAACCTTTTTTTTTTTTTAGGGTCCTGATAGTAGGACTTTCTGTTGTTCTTTTTTGATTTATTGACCAATTTTTAATTAATCCTTGTCTTTACTTCCAAACGAACACGTTGTTCTACACAAACACAAACACAAACACAATCAGCAAGTCAGCACAGGTTGAGAAACGTTGGGGTACCTGACGTCGGGTGGTCCGAGGAGGTAGGTACCCTAAAAGGCCTTTTCTTATGACCTCACCCAACGGTAAAGGCAGAAATCCCCTATAAGGGATAGGTCCTTAGCTTGGGTCCAGAGGGCGTAACGTTCGTCTGAGAAATGGTACTCTATCCTCTCCAAATTTTTTTTTTCTTCGATGAAATTTTATAGAAATAATTGTAAATTCTTTTATGTTTTACCAAGACATACTTCGTCTTACTTTCTTGTACTTTGTTTTCATATACAAATTCGGTGACACTGACTATTTTTCTCATTTCTGTAAACAATCATATATATATATTGAGTCCAGTTCTTTTATGGAGAAAGAGTTTTCGTAAAAACGCGGAACCGAATGGAACCTCTGAATTACCAAATGGGTTACACGAGAGTTTTAATTGATGAGCAAAAATTTTTCTTGAAGATTCTTAATTGTACTCGTATTTGTATTTTTAGTGACGGCAATAAAGGTAATTCATTTTACGATTTAATTTAAATGTGACTGGTTTGATAAGGTCTTTGGAGGTTAGGAAAATTTTTCCTTTTGTTTAATTGTCTCGGAATATGTCTTTTGTCTTTTAAAGATGGTTGTCAAAGATGTGGTAAGGTTGTTTCGACTCAGGAAAGTGGTTGTCGTTTAGACTCTAGGAAGTTCATAGTGGGTGAGTAATCTTTTAGTTATCGTGATGGACGTCCCACATGTTCCAACGGACACGTATTCCGAAAATAGAGTAAAAATCGTTGTAAAAATTTCTTTACGTTCTACATGTGTTGGAACCGTGAGTGGTAGTGGCACCGGAGGACTTGTGTTAGACAATTTTCACAACACCAAGTCAAACAGTTCGAAGTAGCGTGTCAAGACGGTTTAACGTTTCGATTACCCTGTTAGTTTTCCGACGGACATGACATGTAGTCCATTTCCTTCGGAAATTTTAGTTTCTCCCTCAACATAATAAATTTCTCTGTACTGATAAAGTTGTTTTTGTTCCTCTTTTTCCTCTAACTCCATCGTTATGAGAGGTTTTTTAAAAAAATTAATTATTTAATTCATTTTTATTATTTTCTTGGGTTTGACTTACATTACACATGAAAGATTTAGTCTGGACGTGAACATGTAGTAAAGGTATCTATTTCGTATATTAAACACAATCTTTTTGACTATATATATACACACATATATATATATGTATGTATATTTTGGTTCGGTACTTAAATTAAAAGTATTAGTGTTAGAGTAAACGGATTTGTAACGTAGGATTTATTGTCTTCATCCTTCGTTACCTTCTGTTTTATAAGTGTGGAGACCTCCAATGTATAATTAGTCGGGATCAAAGACGGACCATAAACGATCTTCTTTAGACGTCCGTTACTTCGGATTACGGACTAAGGTGCACACTGTTTCGCAAAAAATTTTTTGATAACTATCGTATAGCGAAACTAAAAACTGATACGTTAGGATTCGTATTTAAAGTTTCCGGTTCGTGACCACCCATTTTGAATTAGAGTGTTCAAGAACGTCAAGCTTGTTGAAAATACTCCTGTCTCTCCCCTTTTTTCACTTTGACAATCAGAGTCAGTTCAGGTTGAGAAACGGTGGGGTACCTGAGATCGGGCTGTCGAGCAGACGGGTACTCTAAGAGGTCCGTTCTTATGACCTCACTCATCGGTAAGGGAAGAGGTCCCCTAGAAGGACTGGGTCCCTACCTTGGGTACAGAGGACGTAACGTCCGTCTAAGAAATGATAGACTTCGTGGTCCCTTCGGGGTTCTCCTATCCTTGGGCTGAGATAGATAACCTTGTATTTGGAAAAAATACCCATTTTTATATTTGTAGAAAGTGTGAATATTTTATACGTGTTGTGTATAATGAACTCTGTTTAAATCGTTTAGTCTAAACGAACAGTTGAGAGAGTAGAACGACTCTTCGATTAAGTAGATACGTCACCTGTGTCTGTTTTTACCTTATTTAAGCACCAGACCCCGTCGTCACATTAGCCCTGTATCGGTAAAATTTTAATTTTCTTTGGTGTACGTTTCCTTTTGTTCCACGTCTTATAAAGGGTCTTAGACTAATTTATGAAAAAATGAAAAGGTGAAAAAATTTAACTGACAAATTTTTATATACGAACAAGGATGTCTCTTTTTCCTTCTCACCAATCCCCCATTTAGAAGGTTGTCGACAATGATTTCAAGGATGTAAATACTTTATTTCGTGTTGTTTTGTGTTCTGACCTTCCTTTGAGGTAGATGAAATGAAAGACTAAACCCTAAGTGTGTGGATGGATTACTTAAAAGAGAGTGTGTGAAAGAGGGAGTTTAGAGGTTCCTCTGCATACGTGTATGTACGTTTGTGTGTGCTACATAGCTAGTGATATGTATGTCCAAGTAGTTGTGGTGCTGTGTCCTGTGTTTAGTGCTTTACTTAGTCCTATTTATGGTTCCCGTCACTCTTTACCCAAAGAAAGATTCGGGCGAGCTAGGAAATACGCGATAAAGAAAGATGTTCAAAGGAGAAGTCTCTTCTTGAAATTTCCTAGTCCTTCTGTTTTGTCCAACGTAATTTTCTTTTCTTTGTCTTACGAGAGATAAGACCTCGGGACGTTTTAGTCGGGCCGCTGATTCCGACGCGTCTTCACGTCCTGCTTTCTTGTGGTCGGGCCTGGGATCTATGGCCTCGATTCGTAGAACGTTCACTCTTTTCATTTATGTACTATCACCAGTGACAGTAATTCTTATTTTCGTCATTATTGCTAACAGTGGTGCCCCAAGGCATGTCGTCCACGTGCACCTCGCCCGAAGAGGACGTCAGGGCGTGTCGCCGGCTGCTTCCGATCTCCCGAAGCGTGCGCGGCGGGCCACCCCGCCCTGGTCGACTCGACCCGAGGCGCCCGCCCACGCGCGGGGCGGGCCGGGGCGGGAGGAGAGGACGCGGACGCGCGGGCCGTCTGGCCTGCACCCGTAACCAACGATCCTCTGAACAGGCGAACCGGGGTGGACCGGCCGCCCACTTCCACTGGACCCAAGAAAGAAAGCCCTGTCGTAGGGCGGTCTTCTGGACGCTGGAGTGAAGTGGAATTGGACGGAGGCAAGGGTCCTTCTCCTCTAATTTTTTCCTTTTCGACTAACAAAACTTTTCGTCGACTAACGGGATTTCCTATCGTATCCCCAGGTTGCAAAGGTTCGTGGAGAAGGTTTTTATTCTTGCCCTTTAATGGTCGTAGTTCACCCTAAGTGATGGTCCTTCGTCTAGCACTCTCGAATGCACGGTTCAGTAGAAACCTCCCCATAAACACGAGGCCTCGCATGGGCAGTTGCCTTATCGGTACATGGTCCGAAAAACTATGACAGGGCTGCTTCGTGTGTTATAAACCAAGCTAGAAGTCCGTAGTAAAGATTTGTCATGATTAGCCCTGACCCTAACATCTTTTAGAGCAATATAACTTCCGTAAAATAAACCCCCAATTTATCAATACCGGGTTGACATCACTGACTGAAATTTTATTCAGCAATAATGTCTTTCTTTTGTTGAAAAACCAGTTCTCAATCTATAACACCTAAAAGTCCCCGGTACCTCCCTGACGGAGTGGAAAAAACTGCTTTTTGAGAAGGGTTTAAATATTTAACTATTGTAAAACCTCCATCCTCTTTTTTACTCACAGCAAAGATGGTAAGACCTTTTCGTCATAAATGATCGACTTTATTGTGACGGTCTGACTTAAAAACCAATTGTACACTTTAAAATTCTACCAGGACTAACCATTATCAGATACGTAAAAATTTAAAACACAATTAATATTCTGTTTTAAAATAGATCTAAGAAAGATGTTCTGAATTCCTTAACAAAAAGAATGGGAGAAAAAGAAAATATCTTAAGACGAACCTGAGTCATATCATAATCGTGCCTTACTAAAAGTAATCCTAAATTAGACCTAAACTTACTTAAAAAGTCGTCGTTAACTTTGTATAAGTTTTTGAAAATTCAAGAAGTGGGTATCGACACTGTTTATCACGAATAATAATTTTACGTTTTTGTGGGCGTTGAAGAAGCTTCTGGAAATGGAGGTTTAGAGGGATTCGACAGAAATACAGTCTTCTTTCAGGTACGTCCATACACATAATCTATACAATAATCGAAAAAAACAAAAAGTATCTTAAAAGAGTTGGACGTGTCAAGTCGTAGAGTCATTTCTGTGAGTAACCCCTGAAGGGACCACCAGATCACCGATTCTGAGGTTCAACTATTACATCCCGGGGGTCCCAAACTAAGGACCAGTCCCTTGATCTGGGGTGTACAACGTCGTCGGTTTATTTATTTGTATTTATATTTATATTTCTGTGAGTGATTACTGATGTTGAATGTCTAAAACCCCATTATACCATTGTAGATTAAGTTTAATGTCAACTAAGAGTAAAAAACACCTAAGACATCCTCACTTAAATGGATTGACGATCTTAGGTAAACATTAGGGGTTGGGTCTTGTAACATGATACAAAACAGAAAAATTGAAGTTTTATATGGTACTTCTTGTGAAACCTCGTCATATACCTCGAGAAAGGGAGAATAAAATATTATCACTCTGACACACGTCCTTCTCCCACATATATCATTAAGAACCTATGTCGGTCCCGTCACTTTCGTATGTATAAGGGTTGTCACCACCCTTTTCCTACGACGAGACGGAAGAACAAAATCGAGGGTATTTGTTGACGGTGGAAAGGTCAGATTTATCACGGTATTAAAGAGTTAAGACATGAAACCCAACCACTAAATTAACAGATTTTATCGGGGGTTCACATCATGTTCTTCCGATACTACACGGAAGGCCTCTCTTGTATGCGAAATCTATTAGAAGGAAGTCCGGACTCAACGTCACAACAACCGACTCTCAAGTCACAACTACTTAGTTGTTAGATTTCACAGAAATTTATCCTTCTATATATTTTGTTCGAACACACATAACTAACCAACGACTATTACAACTCTAGTCTCCGAACGTCCTTGGACTGGGACATAAAGGGGTTCTTCATTATCGAGTCACAACCTATTAAGTCACGAATGACTCTGATCTCTTGTCTTGACGGGACTTAGTACTCTTGACTGACATAAATATTCGTGTCACGATTCTTGACCTCTATATTATAACTCATTTTGTTTGAGACGGTTAAGAGAAATAATCAATGGGAAACCACTCTAGGTTGTTAGTATGTTAATTTACATTTTAATGGGACACTATTTACGATACTTCATTTCCTCTCGGTGACTACTAATGTTGAAATATATTATGAGAATTAGGAGATAAAGACATATACCATATATAACTGAGGAATGACTATTCGTTACTATTTTAATCGTATGTAGAAAAAGAAGGGGGAAAAGGAAGAGAAGATAGTGGACTAAAATCAACTAATATAACTAATAAAATCACAGTTGTAAATATTCGTATAATTTTTACGAATCAGATATTGAATTACATGTCACGATTTAGGACAACTACGTACCAGTATTTTCTACACACTCAGTTATGTGGATACAATATATATTAAAAGAAAGGGTGTAAAGGATGGATGAAAACAATATAGTAAAGATATATAAAGATGTCACAAAATACAAAGACGTAAATATTAGACAACATATTATCATTATGGGCGTCAATATATCTATATGACGAGTGATGGTTAAGAAACCGACATCAAAAGATAAACAAAAAGACAACTTCAAGTAGTAGATCGTGTCTGAAAGAGTGGTAACGGTAAAACTCGACCTATTAAGAAAAACACCACCCCTACTCCTCACCCATCCCCCTCACGTCCCTACCTAGTAGAACGAAACCGTTGAGCCTATCAATTACTGGAACTGATAATAATTAGAATACAGGGGTTTCCGAGAACCGTCTCATGAAACGTACATTATCCATAAGTTTTATGAACGACTTACTTACTTACTTATTTATGGATTTTACAGACTTCATGTTAAATATTTTTACTCATCAGTTCACAACTTTATTTTACCTTTATTTATACATGCTAAACGTATGTTGCGATTTACGACATCTCTTAATTACTGTATTTAGACCAGGGACAGAAAGTCCTGAAAAGTTCTGGAAATCAATTTGAGATAACATACATAACTATACGTATGTTACTCTTGGATTTTATTGTTATGTTTCGTCGTAGCTTAAATACAGGTTAATTACCATGTCTGTCGTCGTCAAGTATTTACACTCTTTGGGACCCCGTCGTTACCCCGTACTCGATTCCGAACTCTTTAATCATTTTCACTTCACTTTATACAAATTAATATCTCCTTTAACCATATCAAAAACTACCGTCTTCTCAGATAACCTTTTCATCTTAAAATTGTAAGATTTTCTTTTTTTTTTATCTTTATTACCTCTTTACATAGGTTTTTATCCCTTCAGACTTGACTCTTTGTCTATAGTAGAAGTAACCCGTCTAAAGGGATTCGTGGAGAAGAGAAACGTAGGTCAGTCCCATGAAAGGAAATACCAGGGTCTCATAGGGACTGGATGGGAGACGACTGGAGAATAAGAGATCATATTGACAAATGGACGGATCATCATAGCCAACGAGTCAACACAGGCTGAAAACGTTGGGGTACCTGGCATCGGGCGGTCGGAGGAGACAGGTATCCTGAAGGGTCCGTTCTTCTGACCAACAAATCAGTGATTTACCACAGGCTGATAGAAGACTGGGGTACCTGACATAGGGAGGTCCGAGGAGATAGGTACCATAAAAGGTCCGTTCTTATGACCTCACTCAACGGTAAAGCAAGAAGTCCCCTAGAAGGACTGGGTCGCTAGCTTGAACTCAGGTGACGTAACCGTCCGTCTAAGAAACGGTGACGCGGTGGACCCTTCGGATAAAAGATATAATTTAACGTTCTGGAAACTACCGTCATTCTAAAGACGAGACTTAACATGAGAGTCGTGATACACATGTCGATCGTGTACATTTTTTCACTTTTTCACAAACAGAGAGTCAATACAGGTTGAGAAACGTTGGGGCACCTGATATCGGGTGGTCCGAGGAGACAGGTACCCTAAGAGGTCCGTTCTTATAACCTCACCTATTGGTAAGGGAAAAGGTCCCATAGAAGGACTGGGTCCCTAGCTTGGGACCACAGGATGCAACGTCCACCTAAGAAATGACAGACTCTTCCACAATTTACAAACAACTCAATTAATTACTCTTGTTATTCACACCTAACACAATTAGTTCTTTCCACCTAACGTAACCCAACCATTATAGAATGTCTTTTTGGGACTTAAAATCGGTAGGTTATATTCCAAATTCCATCTGAAACTTTCTTCTTTTACTAAATTTAACCAATCATTCTCTTCCACAATGTGTGACAAACTAGTTGTTTTTTTGGAGTCCAGACGGATTTTTTTCTTGTCATAGTCTTTTCCTTTTCACTAGATTAGATTATCCATTGAGTTAGATTATCCATTGATTAGATTCGTTATTATTATTGTTATATAACCCACTCATATCATGTCCCTATTTACCTTACCTACTGTCGTTAAAATATACCTTACCTCCCTTCTTAACCCTGATGTGACAATTTTCTATGATTAGTAGCGGTTATTCGTCACATCACAAACAACTTCCATCTGAATCGGAGTAACATTTATAGATAACGTTTGAGATCCCGTTCGTAAATTTTATCAAAATATTCGCATTGACTATACGATTGTCTCCTTACTTTGGTTTCCTATCTGTGACTGAGTATTTTAAGAGTTGATTTTGGTCTTTTCTGTCTTCTTCTTGTGTTCTAAAAGTTTCTCTACCGCGTTATTTAGTCGACGTTGTTTATCTTTTGAAATGTTTACTCCGTCTACAATTCAGTCGTTACAGTCAGTAAACAATTTTACACTTACCAGATTCATACGGTTGATTTACTATCTTTGACAGTGTCATCTATTCTCTGTTCTCGATTAATGTATAACAGACGTTTTTGAGGGAAATTTATATTTTTACTCAGTCAAGTCAGCGAGTCAACACAGGTTGAAAAACGCTGAGGTACCTGACGTCGTACGGTCCGGAGGGACAGGTAGTGGTTGAGGACCTCAAATGAGTCTGAGTACAGGTAA
This sequence comes from Capra ibex, assembly GCA_006410555.1. Lineage (NCBI taxonomy): Eukaryota > Metazoa > Chordata > Mammalia > Artiodactyla > Bovidae > Capra > Capra ibex. The sequence continues at coordinate 58,881,893 of SJYO01048061.1, read as the reverse complement.
CTCAGTCACTACGGTAGGATGGTAGAGTAGGAGACAGTAGGGGAAGAGGAGGGCGGGAGTTAGAAAGGGTCGTAGTCCCAGAAAAGTTTACTCAGGCGAGAAGCGTAGTCCACCGATTTCATGACCTCAAAGTCGAAGTCGTAGTCAGGAAGGTTACTTACAAGTCTTGACTAAAGGAAGTCCTACCTGACCAACCTAGAGGAACGTCAGGTTCCCTGAGAGTTCTCAGAAGAGGTTGTGGTGTTAAGTTTTCGTAGTTACGAAACCACGAGTCGAAAGAAATATCAGGTTGAGAGTGTAGGTATGCACTGGTAACCTTTTTGGTATCGGAATTCATCTGTCTGGAAACAAACGTTTCATTACAGAGACGAAAAATCATACGACAGATCCAACCAGTATTGAACAGAAAGTTTCTCATTCACAGAAAGTTAAAGTACCGACGTCAGTGGGAGACGTTACTAAAACCTCGGAGGGTTTTATTTCAGACGGTGACAAAGGTGACAAAGGGGTAGATAAAGGGTACTTCACTACCTCGTCGCCTACGCGCCGTGTCCTCACCGGTTCTCCTCGATGGGGTGTAGGTTCTAGTCCTCGTCGGTTCTCCTTGATGGAGTACAGGCTCCAGTCCTCGTCGCCGATTCTCCTCAATGGGGTGCGGGTTCCAGTCCTCGCCGCCGACTCTCCTCTATGAGGTGCAGGTTCCAGTCCTCGTCGTCGGTACTCCTCTATGGGGTGTAGGTTCCATTCCTCGTTGCCGACTCGAAACGACTTCGTCGGTACTTCTCTGTGGGGTGTAGGTTCCATTCTCTTTGGGTTCATTCTGCCATCCATAACTCTCCCCCGAAGTCTCCCGTCTATCTGACTTTGATGTTAGTGTCTGTTGATCGGTTAGACTAGTGTGCCTGGTGTCGGAACAGATTGAGTTACTTTGATTCGGTACGGGACACCCCGGTGGGCTCTGCCCGCCCAGTACCACCTCTCCAGACTGTCTTACACCGGGAGACCTCTTCCTTTACCGTTTGCTGAAGTCATAAGAACGGAACTCTTGGGGTACTTGTGATACTTTTCCTTTTTACTATCCTATGACTTTCTCCTTGAGGGGTCCAGCCATCCATGGGTTATACGATGACCTCTAGTCGTCTCTTTATTGAGGTCTTTTCTTACTTCCCTACCTCGGTTTCGTTTTTGTTATGGGTCAACACCTACACTGACCACTATCTTCGTTCCAGGTTACGACATTTTTCGTTATGACGTACCTTGGCCTTATAATCCAGGTACTTAGTTCCGTTTAACCTTTACCAGTTTGTCTTCTACCGTTCTCACTTGTAGCTGTAAAATCCTTAGTCACTTGATTCTACCTGACCTTACCCACTTAAATTGAGTCTACTGGTAACATTCATGATGGCACCCGTCCTTAGGGAATCTTCTTTACCTCATCGGTAGTACGAGTTGTTTGCTCATACTTACGTCATGAACCTACGTTAGAGTTTTTGCTGTCTTACTAGAGACAAGTAATACTTCCGTTTGGTAAGTTATGGTTCTATTAGGTTCAGATACGGAGCCGGTCATTGAGACTTCTTCAACTTTAACTTGTTAATATACTTCTGGATGTTCTGGAAAATCTTGATTGTGGGTTTTTTCTACAGGAAAAGTGATACCCCCTGTCCTTACGTTTTCATCCTTAAGTTCTTTGTGGACCTCATTGTCGTTTAAACCGACACCTCATGTCTTACTTCGTCCCGTTTTCGATTACCTCAAAACGGTTCTCTTGTGTGACCAGTATCGTTTGTGGGGGAAGGTTGTTGTGTTGTCTTCTGGGATGTGTACCTGTAATGGTCTACCAGTTGTGACTTAAGTCTAACTAATGTAATAAACGTCGGTTTCTACCTCTTCGAGATATGTCAGTCGTTTTTGTTCTAGTCCTCGACTGACACCGAGTCTAGTACTTGAGGAATAACGGTTTAAGTCTGAATTTAACTTCTTTCACCCCTTTTGGTGATCTGGTAAGTCCATACTGGATTTAGTTTAGAGAATACTGATATATCACCTTCACTCTTTATCTAAATTCCCTGATCTAGACTATCTGTCTCACGGACTACTTGGTACCTACCTCCAAACACTGTAACATGTCCTCTGTCCCTAGTTCTGGTAGGGGTTCTTTTTCTTTACGTCTTTACGTTTTACCGACAGATTCCTCCGGAATGTTTATCGACACTTTTCTTCTCTTCCCTTTTCGTTTCCTCTTTTCCTTTCCATATGGGTAGACTTACGTCTCAAGGTTTCTTATCGTTCCTCTCTATTCTTTCGGAAGGAGTCACTAGTCACGTTTCTTTATCTCCTTTTGTTATCTTACCCGTTCTGATCTCTAGAGAAGTTCTTTTAAGTTCGATGGTTCCCTTGTAAAGTACGTTTCTACCCGAGTTATTTCCTGTCTTTACCATACCTGGATTGTCTTCGTCTTCTAGAATTCTTCTCCACCGTTCTTATGTATCTTCTTGACATGTTTTCTCTAGAAGTGTTGGGTCTATTAGTACTACCACACTAGTGAGTGGATTTCGGTCTGTAGATCTTACACTTCACTTCACTCGGAGTCCTTCGTAGTGATGCTTGTTTCGATCACCTCCACTACCTTAAGGTCAACTCGAGAAAGTTTAGGACTTTCTACTACGACACTTTCACGACGTGAGTTATACAGTCGTTTAAACCTTTTGAGTCGTCACCGGTGTTCTGACCTTTTCCAGTCAAAAGTAAAGTCAGGGTTTCTTTCCGTTACGGTTTCTTACGAGTTTGATGGTGTGTTAACATGAGTAGAGTGTGAGATCTTTTCATTACGAGTTTTAAGAGGTTCGGTCCGAAGTCGTTATGAACTTGGTGCTTTAAGGTCTACAAGTTCGACCAAAATCTTTTCCGTCCCCTTGGTCTCTAGTTTAACGGTTGTAGGTGACCTAATAGTTTTTCGTTCTCTCAAGGTCCTTTTTGTAGATAAAGACGTAATAACTGATACGGTTTCGGAAACTGACACACCTAGTGTTATTTGACCTTTTAATACTTTCTCTACCCTTAGGGTCCGGTGGACTTGGACGGAGAACTCTTTGGACATACCTCCGGTTCTTCGTTGTCAATCTTGACCTGTACCTTGTTGTCTGACCAAGGTTTATCCTTTTCCCCATACAGTTTCGACATACAACAGTGGTACGAATAAATTAAATATACGTCTCATGTAGTACTCTTTGCGAACCGACCTTCTTGGTGTTCGACCCTAGTTCTAACGACCCTCTTTATAGTTATTGGAGTCTATACGTCTACTGTGGTAGGAATACCGTCTTTCACTTCTTCTTGATTTCTCGGAGAACTACTTTCACTTTCTCCTCTCACTTTTTCAACCGAATTCGAGTTGTAAGTCTTTTGCTTCTAGTACCGTAGACCAGGGTAGTGAGGTACCCTTTATCTACCCCTTTGTCACCTTTGTCACCGACTGAAATAAACCCCCCCCGAGGTTTTAGTGACTTCTACCACTAACGTCGGTACTTTAATTTTCTACGAATGAGGAACCTACCTTCCAATACTGGTTGGATCTGTCGTATAATTTTTCGTCTCTGTAATGAAACAGTTGTTTCCAGGTACATCAGTTCCGATACCAAAAAGGTCATCAGTACATACCTATACTCTCAACCTGATATTTCTTTCGACTCGTGGTTTCTTAACTACGAAAACTTGACGCCACAACCTCTTCTGAGAACTCTCAGGGAACCTGAGAGTTCAAATCCTACCAACATTCCCTGTTGGTAGGATTTCCTCTAGTCAGGACCCACAAGTAACCTTTCTGACTACAACTTCGACTTTGAGGTCATGAAACCGGTGGACTACGCTTCTCGACTGAGTAAACTTTTCTGGGACTACGACCCTTTCTAACTCCCGTCCTCCTCTTCCCCTNCTCAAGGTCCTTTTTGTAGATAAAGACGTAATAACTGATACGGTTTCGGAAACTGACACACCTAGTGTTATTTGACCTTTTAATACTTTCTCTACCCTTAGGGTCCGGTGGACTTGGACGGAGAACTCTTTGGACATACCTCCGGTTCTTCGTTGTCAATCTTGACCTGTACCTTGTTGTCTGACCAAGGTTTATCCTTTTCCCCATACAGTTTCGACATACAACAGTGGTACGAATAAATTAAATATACGTCTCATGTAGTACTCTTTGCGAACCGACCTTCTTGGTGTTCGACCCTAGTTCTAACGACCCTCTTTATAGTTATTGGAGTCTATACGTCTACTGTGGTAGGAATACCGTCTTTCACTTCTTCTTGATTTCTCGGAGAACTACTTTCACTTTCTCCTCTCACTTTTTCAACCGAATTCGAGTTGTAAGTCTTTTGCTTCTAGTACCGTAGACCAGGGTAGTGAGGTACCCTTTATCTACCCCTTTGTCACCTTTGTCACCGACTGAAATAAACCCCCCCCGAGGTTTTAGTGACTTCTACCACTAACGTCGGTACTTTAATTTTCTACGAATGAGGAACCTACCTTCCAATACTGGTTGGATCTGTCGTATAATTTTTCGTCTCTGTAATGAAACAGTTGTTTCCAGGTAGATCAGTTCCGATACCAAAAAGGTCATCAGTACATACCTACACTCTAAACCTGANTCAACCTGATATTTCTTTCGACTCGTGGTTTCTTAACTACGAAAACTTGACACCACAACCTCTTCTGAGAACTCTCAGGGAACCTGAGAGTTCAAATCCTACCAACATTCCCTGTTGGTAGGATTTCCTCTAGTCAGGACCCACAAGTAACCTTTCTGACTACAACTTCGACTTTGAGGTCATGAAACCGGTGGACTACGCTTCTCGACTGAGTATACTTTTCTGGGACTACGTCCCTTTATAACTCCCGTCCTCCTCTTCCCCTGCTGTCTCCTACTCTACCAACCTACCGTAGTGGTTGAGTTACCTGTACTCAAACCCACTTGAGGTCCTCAACCACTACCTGTCCCTCCGGACCGCACGACGTCAAGTACCCCAGGGTTTTTCAGTCTGTACTGACTCGCTGACTTGTCTTGACTACCCTGGTCTACGGTACTAGAATCAAAAGACTTACAACTCTAAATTCGGTTGAAAAAGTGAGAGGAGAAAGTGAAAATAGTTCTCCGAGAAATCAAGAAGAAGTGAAAGACGGTATTCCCACCACAGTAGACGTATTACTCCAATAACTATAAAGAGGGTCGTTAGAACTAAGGTCGAACACAAAGAAGGTCAGGTCGCAAAGAGTACTACATGAGACGTATATTCAATTTATTCGTCCCACTGTTTTATGTCGGAACTCCATGAGGAAAAGGATAAACCTTGGTCAGACAACAAGGTACAGGTCTAATTGATAACAAAGGACTGGACGTATGTCTAAAGAGTCCTCCGTCCAGTTCACAAGACCCTAAGGGTAGAGAAAGTATTAAAAGGTGTCAAATAACACTAGGTGTGTCAGTTTCCGAAACCGTATCAGTTATTACGTCTTTATCTACAAAAAGGACCTTGAGAGAACGAAAAAACTACTAGGTCGTTTACAACCGGTAAACTAGAGACCAAGGGGACGGAAAAGATTTTGGTCGAACTTGTAGACCTTCAAGTACCAAGTTCATGACAACTTCAGACCGAACCTCTTAAAACTCGTAATGAAAAGATCTCACACTCTACTCACGTTAACACACCATCAAACTCGTAAGAAACCGTAAAGGAAAGAAACCCTGACTTTACTTTTGACTGGAAAAGGTCAGAACACCGGTGACGACTCAGAAGGTTTAAACGACTGTATAACTCACGTCGTGAAAGAGTCGTAGTAGGAAATCCTAAACTTTCTCGAGTTGACCTTAAGGTAGTGGAGGTGATCGAAACAAGCATCACTACGAAGGACTCCGGGTGAACTGAAGTGTAAGGTCCTACAGACCGAGATCTACTCACTAGTGTGGTAGCACTAATAGAACCAGCACTTCTAGAAAAAACACGTCAGGAAGACACATGAGAACGGTGGAGAAGAATTATAGAAGACGAAGACAATCCAGGTATGGTAAAGACAGGAAATAACTCGGGTAGAAACGTACTTTACAAGGGAACCATCGAACTTAAAAGAACTTCTCTAGAGATCAGAACGGGTAAGATAACAAAAGGAGATAAAGAAACGTGACTAGTGACTCCTTCCGAAAGAATAGAGAGGAACGATAAAAACCTTGAGACGTAAGTTTACCCATATAGAATCCCTGTCTCTTTCTATGAGTATGATTGTGATTAGTTTTCTTACGACCTCATAGATACAAGTAACCGAATTTTTTTTTTTTTCATGAATAAGTAAACAGGTGTTCAACGTCTCACGTCCTACATCGAGGGACTAGTGGCTAGTCTGGACCAGGGGGATAGAACTCTCGGGTCTCAGGATCGGTCACCTGGTGATCCCTTCAGGATCGAAGAAAAGAATAAACAACTTAAATTCTCGAGAAATAAACCTATGTTCGGGAAATAGTCTACACTGTAGAGAGAGGGTTCCGAAAAGATCAGTGAAAGTAGATAATCGGAACAGAGTAAACATCTATAATTTGGTGTCACTTCACTTCAGCGAGTCAGCACAGGGTGAGAAACACTGGGGTACCTGACATCGGAGGGTCCGAGGAGAACACCCTAAAAGGAGGAGGTACCCTAAAAGGTCCGTTATCATGACCTCACCTAACGGTAAAGGAAGAGGTCCCCTAGAAGGGCTGGGTCCCTAGCTTGGGCCCAGAGGGCGTAACATCTGTCTGCGAAATGACAGACTCGGTAGTCCCTTTAGGATAATTTGGTGTTCAGGTTACATTTAGTTATAAAAGTAGAACGTACGTCAATTTGGAACCGGAAAGTGAGTTGAGTCTGATCCAGACGATTAAAAATATGTTCGGGTCTCTTTATGGAACAAGAAAACGAAGAGAACGGAGTGAGCATTAAAGATCATAAAAGTATCCACCCCCGATACCCACTCCTCCTCAATTCCTCAATTCTCACTTCCACTGGTAGTCAGGACTCAGAGACGTGACGAGGGGGAGGGGGGGTGGTTTACGGTCCCCAATCTCCAGTTCATCTAAATTCCTAAGAGAACAGAAGACGTCAACCCTATGTCGTCATCTTCCCGGCTTAGTAAAAACAATGAGGCACCCACATACTCCCACCCCTTTGGTACCATCCCTCACCACTCTATAATAAAAGAGGAACCCCGGTATGTGAAGACAAGAGATATCTACTAAATCTGGGATTGAACCAACTTCACCCCTATTTAGGAAGAAAGTGTGTGGTATTCCTTTCCTTCAAGTCCTTTTGTGTTTTGTGAGGTTGTCGAGATGAGTCTCTTTTAGGGGAGATGTTTATGTCTAGTCGGAGAACGGTAGAGAGTACATACTTGTTGTCTCAACCTGAACGAAACCGGTAGAGAAACCGGTTTAGAACGGAATTGCTTAGATAATAGAGTAATCTTATGACTTCAGGAGTAGTAAATAACACGAGTTGACTCTGTTATCTGTTTTTGCAGTAAATTGTAAGGTTGTGTAGTCTTTCTCTTTCGTATTATCCTACATCAATTCAGGGATTCTTGTGTCCGTGTAACGTAAAAGATCTGGATTCTCTCTTTTCTTATGAAGACCAACATTGGGCCTACTTGGACACCATGGAAATCGGTCATAGTCTTACGATAGCACGAGTTTTCTGTGGAACCAGACTGTAGACCGAACCTTTTCTTTACATTTAGGAAGGAGTTTCTTCAATGTTTACTCCTTCTCTATTACTATTTATTATTTGTCGGGTTGAAGTTCAGTAAAATTGAAAGATATAAGGGTCTCTAAAATCACCGTTGACAAGTTTTTAGAGGGAAATACAGTAAAAGAAGAGGTAGGCAAGATAAGAAGGTTCTTATCGAGGTATGAGATTGTGTCAAATCGGAAAAGTCAAGAGGTCAACAAGTGAGTTTGAAATAGGGACAATCGATTTGTTTTCAGGACTATTAACTCACTCATATATGTCTTTGTAGAATTCTTCCACTCCCTCCCACTCACCTACTTTTTTCGATACTTACGATTATGCAATTATCAAAAAGAGGACTGTGGAACTATTTGTATTAGATTAAGACGAAAGAAAAAAGAAAAAAGACCAAATCAACCCTGACCACTTTAATCGGATGGTGCACATGTGAAGTAGGTTCTTTTTTGGCGAAGTAAACTTTCTCTATTTTGATCAAAAGGACAGCAAGGTTCCCTAGCTCGTGTTTGGGGACAGTCATAAGTTTGGGAGAAGGAACTAGTAGTGCACGTTGCCTCTCACTACTGATAAAGTTGTTGATTTTTCAGAAGATTCGTGCAGATAACCGTGTAAGGTCTCTGACGATGACCAAGGTATAAAAAGGGGTCCACAGCAAGTCGAAGCCGAGCCCAAAAACCCTTTCTTCATTCGTTTTACCTTCCACGTCTCTTTAGTCTTCCCGGTAATTTTTATGTTTTGTAAATGTGGTCGTAAAATTTTCTGTAAGACTAAGAGAGAAGCCTCAAGAGGTCTCAAGGTTCGCGGTGAGGAAGTCACGGATCAGCGTTCGAGTTCCTCCAAGTGAGACTCGTGAAAAATGTTCTCCCGTTGTAGATATGAAAGTTCGTCGGGGACAACGCAAATTCGCGTTGTCACGGCTAGGGACATGGCTCCTGGTGCGGACACTTTCGGTGCTCAGTCACCAGACCGGCACATGTGTCGGCTTGCCACTGTGAGTTATAATGACTATAGGGTCCAGGGTACAAGTATGGCAGTGGTCAAAATGGCTCCTTTGGAGATTCTGTCAGACACTATCCATTTAGGTCAGACCTCTACCAGACATTATTACCCCAGTTCATCTCGTTTCCGTCTCCTCGTAGGGTCGTGTACCACCAAGGGGGAACCCAAACGTCCTATCTTACTACCCTAAGGAAAAGAGGACATACAAATTATCCACCCCGTCTTACGTCACTGTCTTTAGGACTGGAACGTACAGACGGTTCCTGTCTGACCTTTGAGGTGGGGGCTGCCACCACTACCCTTGGTCTATTTCGGAAAGTTTCCTAGTCTCTGCGAGTATTTTTCCTCGTCATCCTTACTTTTACCCGGAGACATTCCACCAAAGCTACTTGAGACCTTCGTCTTACGGTCACGTCTACCTACGGAAGGACCCACGTAAAAAAAAAAGGTACCTATTGGGTAGGAGTTGTACTTTAAAGTGCGTGTAGATTGGTACCCGGATAAAATTAAAAAAAAGATCTTTCGGCACATTGTCTTGTACTTGGATATCTTTGACAGGGTTGTGTTTCGTACGACTCGGATGTACTTCCATTTATCCAGATATAACAAGAAATTTTTTAATATACATACTAAGAGAGTGGTACCTTCATAAACACTAAAACACGTCAACACATATACACACACTAAGTGTGTATACAGTGTGGAGTAATAGTAAAGGAATTTGATAAATGAGTCGTTGAAAAAAAAAAACCGACGTGGCCCAGAACCCCCGTCGTACGTCCTAGAAATGAATGTCGTACGCCTTAGATCAGGGGACTGGCCCCTAGCTTAGGCCCGGGAGACATAAACCTTGTGTCAGAAATGGTGACCTGGTGATGTCTTTAGGGGTCGATGATAAAAATTTCACGACTGATATTTGGGTTGAAACATAACTACAACTCTAGAATTTTCGATCTCATAAGAATTAGACCCACCCCTTCTGACTATACCGTAGTACTATCGAAGAACGGTACACGGTCGTGACAAAATTCGCAAAACTGGAATCAATGACTCGTCTTTGTTTACTTTTGAGTACAAATTTCTTTCTACTGAAGTAGGATGTGGAGTGTAATAAAGATATTTGTTAAAGTGTTTATTACACATCAATTGTCAAGTGTCAAAAGTCCATGTGTTTCTTTCTGTTTTACTTACCCTCGATCGTCTTTCTCATTCGTCATCTTTGTCTGGGTGCCCACAATTCCCACAACCCACAAAGATTTGACCCGCGCGCGACCTGCTACGTGATTCCTTGTGTCGTCCTTTGTAGCCGACTCTACGATTGATTCACTCGTACTTAAAATGGTCAACGTGTCCTCTGTTAAGAATTTCAAAAGTTCGAGACAACTTCACCTTCCCGAAACCATTCGAAAGTCAACTTCTGGGTCTCCTGGGTACGGAACCCTTATTCTTACCACAAACTCCTCTTTCCTGTTTTGATTTTATCCAATAGGGGATGTTTTGAGTTTTGGTTAGGAACTATTTAGTGTCACTATTAAGGACAGGTCAGTTTCTTTTGGATCTCTGTCTTTTATAATAGGTCTGGGAAATTTTAACAATAGGTCTTACAGGTCGAAATTTAACATTTTAGGGTTAAAAAAAAGTTGTAGGATTTTTATCCTATTTTACAGACTTTTGGTCATCTTTCTTTGTCCGTTATCCTACTCTTAACGTGTAAGTCTATGATCTTAAAAGTTTGTTCCTAAAATTTTATTAACACTAATGATACAACTTTTTTTATCAACCTCTTAAAATAGTCTCTTGACTTTAATTTTTTTTTAGTGTATTTTAAAATCTTGTCCTTCGCATTATATCGTTTAATCACTCAGTTACCTACACAAATCATCCTCTACCACCGAGTCTATCATCTCTTAGACGGACATTACATCCTCTGGGTCCAAGTTAGGGACCCAACCCTTCTGGGGGACCTCTTCCCTTACCGATGGGTGAGGTCATAAAAACAGACCCTTTAGGGTACCTGTCACCTCGGACCGCCCGATATGAGGAACTCTAGAGTTTCTCAACCTGTGCTAACTCACTGATTGTGAAGTTAGAGTGTGAAATGTGTCTTCTTGTGAGGTTGGTATTTTGAAAGAAAAAAGGAGTCAACGTAACTCTACATTAAGTGTACATTGAGACATATGTAAATTTCACTTGTCGTGTGACTAAACTATGTGCTTATATACCATTTTACTAATGGTGTTATTTAACTCAATTATAGGTAGGGAAGTGTTAAAAAAGAACACTACTTTTAAAATTTGAACTGAGAGAGTCGTTGAAAGTCTATGTGACAGTTTATATACACACATTATAGTAATTGACATCGTTGGTGTCCCGAAAGACGCGTACGATCGGAAGATCGGCGAGGGACAGGGATAGACACTGTATTTAATGGAAGACCCACAGGAGGTACAGTGCACGCACACAGACGACTCAGGGATTCAGCACAGGTTGAGAAACGTTGAAGTACCCGACATCGGGTGGTCCGAGAACAGATGCCCTAAGACGTCCGTTCTTATGACCTCACCCAACGATAAGGGAAGAGGTCCCCTAGAAGGACTGGGTCCTTAACTTGGGAGTCGAGGACGTAGAGGGCGTAACGTCCGCTTAAGAAATGGTGACTTGGTGACTCTTCGGGGAGGTACAGGATCCGGACTTGTTTAGTCCAATCGTAGAGATTGAATGTCTCAAATAAGGAGAGACTACAAAGGGAGAAATTTTCAAGGTCCACTCAATCGTAGGAGTCTAGGAAGTCTCTAGACAGCCCCTTAAAGATTGGTGGAGACGGTGGAGGTAGAGGGATCGAAAGTTAGTCTTTGGTTGACGCACTCGAATCGGTACTCGCACCCACCTGTCTTTCGTCCGGCGTCTGAAGACAGGAGTGGGGAAGAGGTCAGGACAGCGAGAGAAGGGAGGGTGCTCTGTTCCTTAGAGACATAGTGTAGTATGTAGAAGTAAGACGCCGATTGAAAGTGTAGACAACTGGACTTCACCCAGATAAAATCTTTAATTGTTGACTTGTAACAAAAGAGACCAGATCGTACGGGGTAAAGAAAAATGACTTCGTATTATGTTCTCGATGACCCTACTATTTTAAACAACCACGTTCATTATGTCGTTTTTACCGACCCTTATATTTTATAATATAAAGTTTTATAGAAGGACGGTGAGGACCCACAGACGAATTTATCCGGGAAAAAAAAAAAAAAAATTTCTATCAAGATAAATAAAAACCGGTTCGACGTTCACCCTAGAATCAAAGGGTCGGTCCCTGACTTGGTCGTGAGTGAGTGGGGGACTTAAACTTCAAGTCTCAGAATTTGTGACCTGACGGTCCCTTTAGGGAACTCATCTGGTAAGAACTCCTTTCCACTTTGGGTGTTCCTAGTACTATTTCATTTACGTCCACCAACGACAAACCGATGAAGACTCAACAAATCCAAAAATAAAAGGAAAGGGACACACTCCAGAAGTTTGGCTCAATGTATCCCATAACCTTAGTACACAGTTCCACTATAATTCCTTCTTCGTTCCAACGCGGAACCCTACACTAGAGATAGACTCTATACAAATGTACTACGGGACAGAAGTAAAATACTTCGTTCTTCAACAAACACATTAAGTAACATTTTAGTCTATAAAAATATATATCATATTTTCAGACTACCTGAGATTTAATAACTCCATCTTTAGATAATCGAATACCAAAAGAAAAACTTTCTGTTGACACGATAGACTATAATTTTTCAAACCAGTCATCTTGGTTGACTCCAACCCACCTACTTCCAACATCCCTTAGAGTTTGTACTCCAAACTTCTAATTTTCGTTAGAGAAGGTTTCCTACATAGATCCATTGGATGAAGACAACTGAATGGTCCGATAAGACCACCGAGTCTACCATTTCTTAGATGGACGTTACGTCCTCTGGGTCCAAACTAGGGACCCAGTTCTTCTCGGGGACCTTTTCCCTTACCGAGGAAGAAGGTCATACGAACGGACCTCTTGAGGCACCTGACTCCTTGGACCGTCCGATGTCAGGTACCCCAAGGATTCTCAGTGTGTGTTGACTCACTGATTGTAGAAGTGAAAAGTGACGATAGGATCTTTGAAGGGACCACCGAGCAACTATTTCTTAGATGGACGTTACCCTCCCTGAGTCCTCTACGGACGTTAGGGACCCAACCCTTCTAGGAAACCTCTTCCTTCACCGTTGGGTGAGGTCATAAAAGTGGACCCTTTAGGGTACCTGTCTCCTCGGACCGTCAGCGTCTGTTCAGACTGTACTAAGTCACTGATTGGTTGCTGTCGTTATTAACAATGTCATGTTTATGGAAAATCCAAAGCGAGATTCACTACTGTGTAAATACAAAGTACAAACAAAACAAAACAAATAAATCTATCGTAATTTAGATTTTTTTATCTAGGATGTCACCATGGACAGCATGTTCCACTTCCAAAGTTCTGATAACACCGGTGTGCGATACTTTGTTATGATCGGTACTGGTTGGACCGGTATTATTTGACAGTTCAAGTACCTTCTTTACGTGAATTAGACTTCCATACGAACCATGAAAATTACCGTTAAAGGACAACATAACAGTCTATAAAAAAGAAATCCAAAGGATTGAATCCAATGAGACGTACCATAACTTCCCTGTTGGACTTCGTCAACCTCACTACCTCAACATATCATTCTTGTCAAAACACAAGAGAACTTCAATTGAACCATAGTTAGGTTCGATCTACAAAATTTGAATCCTACGGTTAAATTAAAAGTACCATTGGTAAGGATTCCTCGACAGATATTTTATATGTGTTTTCTCTTACTCTTCCCTTAGTTGTACTGTCTAATGTTTTTTAATTAACCTACGGTTCGTCCATCATTACCTCACTTGCTCCTTATCGTCGTTGTTGTTTGAAGATCTTTCCATTTTGGTACCACTGTCATTGCGATAGTCACGAATATTACCAAGACCCCCCTCCCTCCCTTCGTACTTGTCGTCCTCGTTTCTCCAAAAAATCCCTTCACTTTAATAGGACACACTAAATTATAATAGTATTACTTGTCTAAAGTAATATGTAGACAGTTCTGGGAATCCTATATACTGTGTTTGAAACTGTATTTAAAACCTAAATCCAACTATTACTATACGAGTACAAGTTAAGTCAAATCAGCGAGTCAGCACAGGCTGAGAAACGCTAGGGTACTTAACGTCGTGCGGTCCGGAGGGACAGGTAGTGGTTGAGGGCCTCAAGTGAGTCTGAGTGCAGGTAGCTCAGTCACTACGGTAGATCGGTAGAGTAGGAGACAGCAGGGGAAGAGGAGGACGGGGGTTAGGGAGGGTCGTAGGTCCAAGAAAAGGTTCCTCAGTTGAGAAGTGTAGTCACCGGTTTCATAACCTCAAAGTCGAAATCGTAGTGAGGAAGGTCACTTGGGGGTCCTGACTAGAGAAAATCTTACCTGATCAACCTAGAGGAACGTCAGGTTCCCTGAGAGTTCTCAGAAGAGGTTGTGGTGTCAAGTTTTCGTAGTTAAGAAACCGCGAGTCGGAAGAAGTGTCAGGTTGAGAGTGTAGGTATGTACTGGTGACCTTTTTGGTATCAGAACTGATCTGATCACGATTACAATCATTACAAGTTTTAAGAAGTTCGATCCGAAGTTGTCATTCATTTCGCTCTTGAAGGTCTACTTGTTCGACCTAGATCTTTTTCAAGTCCTTGGTCTCTAGTTTGACAACCTAGTATCTTTTTCGTTCCCTTAAGGTCCTTTTTCGAATATGTAGTAGCTGATGCGATTTCGGACACTGACACACCTAGTGTTGTTTGACACCTTTTAAGAAGTTCTCTACCCTTATGGTCTGGTGGTTTGGACGGAGGACTCTTTGGACATACGTCGTGTTCTTCGTTGTCAATCTTGGTCTGTACCTTGTTTCCTGATCAAGTTTTAACCTTTTCCTCATGCAGTTCTGAGGGACATATAACAGTGGGACGAATGAATTAAAGATACGTCTCATGTAGTACGTTTTACGACCCGACCTACTTAGTGTTCGACCTTAGTTCTAATGGTTCTCTTTATAGTTGTTAGACGTCTACTATGGTAGGATTATCGGCTCCCGCTTCTCCTTTATTTCTCGGAGAACTACTCCCACTTTTTCCTCACTTTTTTGACCGAATTTTGAATTGTAAGTTTTTTGTTTCTGGCACCGTAGACCAGGGTAGTGAAGTACCGTTTATCTTCCCCTTCTTCACCTTTGTCACTGTTTAAGTAAAAGAACCCGAGGTTTTAGTGACATCTGACACTACATCGATGTTTTAATTTTCTGCGAACGGGAACTTTTTGTTCGACACTGATCGGGTATATCACATAATTTTCTTCTCTATAGTGAAATGACGGTTTCTAGACATATCAGTATATACCTAAACTCTCCACCTGGCATTTCTTTCGACTCTCGACTTCTTAACTACGAAAGTTTGACACTACGACCTCTTCTGAGAACTCTCAGGTAACCTGACGTTTCTCTAGTTTGATCAGTCGGTATTTTCTTTAGTTGGGACTTATAAGTGACCTTCCTGACTACGACTTCGACTTCGAGATTATGAAACCGGTGGACTTCGTTTCTCGACTGAGTGAGCTTTTCTGGGACTATGACCCTTTCTAACTCCTGTCCTCTTCTCCTGTTTTCTCCTACTCTACCAACCTACCGTAGTGGCTGAGTTACCTGTACCCAAACTCGTTTTAGGGCCTCTATCACTTCCTTTCCCTTCGCACCGTACGACGTCAGACATCCCAACGTTTCTCGACCTATACTAAATCGATGACTTGTTATCACTGCAATCGGGTAACTAATATTGTTTTGTATGACCACACACTTTACAACTATAACCCTCTATGTGACGATACACACCCCTTATCTATACACCTTTTCTTTCTAGAGCTTAGTTGTTGGATTGAAACATGAAATTCCTTGAACTAATTCTCTCGTTTGATTTAGGTTTTAATCGTCTTTCTTCCCTTGTCGTCTCTAATCTTACCGCTATGTACTTTGTCTTATCCTTTCGTTCTCTTAGTTTCTTTGGTTTTCAATCACGAAACTTTTGTAGTTGTTTCAACTGGAAATCGATCTGATTTTTTCTTTCTGTCTTCCATGTTTATTTATTTTAGTCCTTACTTTTACCTTTTCAATAATGACCGAAGTCATTTACCCTAATATTCGTTTGTGCCTTCATTTACCCTAATATTCTCTTGTCATCCTCGTTAATATACGGACGTTGGATTTATAGGACCTACTCTACTTTGTAAAAGATCTTTTTGTGTTTAATTGTTTTGACTGAGTTGTTCTTGACCTTTAAACTCGTCTGCGGATTTTTCACTTATCTAAATTATTTATTAGTTTTGAAGACTTGTTTCTTCTTACGTCCTGGCTTACCGAAGTACCCACTTAAAACGACTAACAAATTTCCTTTTATTTGCAGATAGGAAGAGATTTTGAAGGTCTTTTATTTTCTCCATCCTTGTGTTGGGTCAAGGTGACGACTTATCCCCTTAAGGTGCAGTGTTTTGTCAAGAACCTGTGGTCGACCCACAAGGTGTCAAGATGAGTCAAGACTGTCACAGATAGGTCTCTATTGTGACCCAAGGTGTCCCTTCCACGAGTCAGGACGTTCTGACGGGAGGTGAAACCTGTGGTTAGTGTTCGGGTCCTACAACTGGACGCTAAGACTGGTTGGTCGATGTCTAGCCTCCAAGGTTCCTGGGGGAGGTTGAGTCCTACGGTTAGTATTCAACAATGAATATGAAGACTGTGTAGGTACGATTTAGCAAAGTCAGTACAACCTGAAATACGCTGGGGTACTTGACATCGGATGGTCTGAGGGGACAGGCACCCTAAAAGGTCCGTTATTAGGTCCTCACTCAACGGTAAAGGAGGAGTTCCCCTAGAAGGGTGGGGTCCCTAACTTGGACGCCGAGAATGCAGAGGACGTGACCGTCCTCCTAAGAAATGGCGACCACGGTGACCCTTCGGGGTATGAAGACTGACTGTCCGGTACTTAGTCTTTAAGAGTGTTGAGCGAAGAACCGAAGGTAAGTAGAGGATCTCGCCGAGTGTCTTGAGTCTTTTCGCTGAATGAATGAACTAATGACCGAATAATGTTTCCTATAATTTCCTATACTTAGTTGTCGGCCTACTTCTCTATGTCTCCCCTTCTATACTTCTTTCCCAAGTCTCCAAGGTGTGGAAGAGGTCCACGACGAGAGGGGTTTAGAGGTACGTAAGTGGTCGGACCTTGCAAGGTGTGAGACAAGAAGACCAAAATGCCTCCGAAGTAAGTACCCATAGTAACTGATTTAATAACTGGTAACCACTAACTCGAATCAGAAATTAACAGGGGGAGAAGTCTCCACTCCTCTAACTTTCAAGATTGGAAGATTAGTGTACCACCCAAGGAGACTATTGGTCAGAGGTAGGAATCCTCGAAAAGTTTTCAATGACGCAAATGTATTTGTGTCAACACGATATTTCCCCAAACAATACTTATTATTCTGTAAGTAAAACGGAAGTACCGAGACTTTGTTGAAGTCCTTGACTTCTATTCCTTTATTGATAATACCGTTTTTTACAGGGGAAACGAGAATAACGGATCCTTTAAGGTTCCCAAGGCCCTCGATCATCGGTCCTTGGTACCTACTTCACGTTGACATATATTCTTTATATAAAACCAGAAAGTCTACTGGTTTATATAAAAAATGATTCATTTTTATAGTGTTAGGTCTTGTGTAAAATACGATAGTCATATTGGGTCTATAGCATCCTTCAACTTCTGTGGTGTTCTTTTGATACCTAGTTATGGGAAACAATTAATTAATTATTTTAACTATTTAGGTACTATACTAATTCTTTTTTTCCTTGAGATTTGTGGTTTAAGTTTTGAACTTTTCCTCTTTAGTAGTGTAAAAGAGTCTGTAATTTTATCTTTTATTGTTTTATTATTCTTGTTATAAAAGGGTTATTTATGTTGTTGACACTATTTTACCTTTTTAAAATCAGGTTTAATTCCGTATGTAAAAGGATTCAGTCTTTAATCGTATAAATCCGTCAATTTTTTTAGAATCTATCTAATTATTTTTCTATTATCTCTTTATCTTCATCTCTGTACTTTTTATCCCCTATTTCTCTTAATTTATATTTTATATAAATAAATAAAGTCGTACATCACCTGTCAGTTATTCACAAACGAACGATAATCAACTTTATTACGGACAGTGTGTATATTGTGACATAAATAATGTACGTATTTATGAACCATCAAAAAGATAAAACAAATAAATGTATAAATTCTTTAATAATAGTACTTTCCGATTTTACGAGTAGAAAAATTTGAGAACATATTTTATAAAACACGTACCATTTATTAATTGAAAAAGAGAACAGTGAAAGAAGATCCCGAAAAAAGAGGATTTAACAGGTCTAGATTGTGGAAACCGAAAGGTCAACCATATAGAATTAAATAGTATATTATTGTAGTCACTGAAGGGGTGTCTTCATTCAGGTAAAATAATAACATAGCTAATAGTATTAAAGAATGATAAATATTATTAATAATTAAATTTTATCTGTGAATACCGTGGAACCTCAATGACATTTCATTTACATAAAACCTAACGTGGGTTTTCCGAATGAAAGTTTTCATGGTTTTCATATCATGCAAAAAGAATCCTTCAGGATTACTGTTTTAGGAGTTTCTGACACAATATCAGACCAAGAGTTTATACAAGAGTATTAATTTGTTACGTACATTTTAATAAAAAAAAGGACTAAGACTTATTTTAGATTCTATATGGAATAGATACAATTAACCTTCGAAATTTCTGTTAGAAATCACTGGTCCTTTATACTACAACATTGTTCATAAGTAATAGTATCCCACTTTATCCTATTAGACGAGTCATTTTGTATGGTTCCTATTAGTCTATACCCTTCTCCATTAAGTTACAGTAAAATATATTTATACAGTAATACTGATTACTCCTGTTAATATCGGTAATGAAAGAGGTCCCCCAGAAGGACTAGGTCCCCAGTTTGAGTCCAGAGGACGTGAACGTCCGTCTAAGAAGTGGTAGACTCGGTGGTCCCTTCGAGTCCTGTCTAATACAAAAGACACAGAAAGTCAGGTCAAGTCAAGTCAAGTCAGCGAGTCAGCACAGGCTAAGAAACGCTGGGGTACTTAGTGTCGTGGGGTCCGGAGGGACAGGTAGTCGTTGAGGGTCTTAAGTGAGTCTGAGTGCAGGTAGCTCAGTCACTACGGTAGGTCGGTAGAGTAGGAGACAGCAGGGGAAGAGGAGGACGGGGGTTTGGGAGGGTCGTAGTCTCAGAAAAGGGTCACTCAGTTGAGAAACGTACTCCACCGGTTTCATAACCTCAAAGTCGAAGTCGTACTCAGGAAGGTTACTTGTGGGTCCTGGCTAGAGGAAATCTTACCTGACCAACCTAGAGGAACGGTAGGTTCCCTGAGAGTTCTCAGAAAAGGTTGTGGTGTCAAGTTTTCGTAGTTAAGAAGCCGCGAGTCGAAAGAAGTGTCAGGTTGAGAGTGTAGGTATGTACTGGTGACCTTTTTGGTATCGGAACTGATGTACCTGGAAACAACCGTTTCATTATAAAGACGAAAAAATATACGATAGATCCAACCAGTATTGAAAGGAAGGTTCCTCTTCGTAGAAAATTAAAGTACCGACGTTAGTGGTAGACGTCACTAAAACCTCGGGTTTGTTTATTTCAGACTGTGACAAAGGTGACAAAGGGGTAGATAAAGGGTACTTCACTACCGAATCAGTAACAAATTAACCAGTATCCCATAAAATAACAAAGTACTTAACTAAAGATCTTATAACTGAAAATTTCGTTTAACTAAAGGTCGTTTGACTGAACGAAAGACAAAGTTTATACGTCATAACTTTTGTATGTAAAAGTATTAAAGAGATGTTACAACACAAAACGGAAAAGTAGGACAAGCACCCCAAGAGTACCGTTCTTATGACCTCACCAGACGGTAAGGAAGGAGGTCCTCTGGTGTAAAATAGTCTTGAGAAGTGATACAGGGTACCTAATCTACCAATCCATCGTAGTGGCTGAGTTACCTGTACTCAAACTCGTTTCAGACCCTCTGTCACTTCCTGCCTCTTTGGACCGAACGACATCGGGTACCCCAGTGTTTCTCAACCTGTACTGAATCGTTGAGTTGGGACGAATAAATTGAATATACGTCTCATGTAGTACTCTTTGCAACCTGACCTTCTTCGTGTTCGACCTTAGTTCTAACGGCCCTCTTTATAGTTAGTGGAGTCTATACGTCTACTGTGGTGGGAATACCGTCTTTCACTTCTCCTTGATTTTTCGGAGAACTACTTTCACTTTCTCCTCTCACTTTTTCAACCGGATTTCGAGTTGTAAGTCTTTTGCTTCTAGTACCGTAGACCAGGGTAGTGAAGTACCCTTTATCTACCCCTTTGTCACCTTTGTCACAGTCTGAAATAAAAAAACCCGAGGTTTTAGTGACGTCTACCACTGACATCGGTACTTTAATTTTCTACGAATGAGAAACCTTCTTTTCAATACTGGTTGGATCTATCGTACAACTTTGAAACGGTTGTTTCCAGGTAGATCAGTTCCGATATTAAAAAGGTCACCAGTATATACCTACACTCTAAACCTGACACTTCTTCCGACTCGCGGTTTCTTAACTACGAAAACTTGACACTACAACCTCTTCTGAGAACTCTCAGGGAACCTGACGTTCCTCTAGGTTGGTCAGGTAAGACTTCCTCTAGTCGGGACCCTAAAGAAACCTTCCTTACTACGATTTCGACTTTGAGGTCATGAAACCGGTGGAGTACGCTGTTCACCTGAGTAACCTTTTCTGAGACTACGACCCTTCCTAACCCCCGTCCTCCTCTTCCCCTGCTGTCTCCTACTCCACCAACCTACCGTAGTGACTGAGCTACCTGCACTCAGACTCACTTCAGGTCCTCAACCACTACCTGTCCCTCCGGACCGTACGACACTAAGTACCCCAGCGTTTCTCAGTCTGTGCTGACTCGTTGACTTGACTTGACTTGACTTGATCGCTGAGTTGTTGTTGACACATTAATAAAAATGATCTTCTCAATGAAAAAGAAAAACTCATACAGTGTGATCAAACGAACTAAACTGATTCTGTTTTTACTGTTCTTAAGGACTCCTCATATCCCTAGAATCAAGAAGTACAATTAAAATTGGAAAGAAGATTTGTTCAATATACACTCTGTATACCTAGACAGTTTCTTATGAAATTGGCGATTTTACATATTGACATACCCTCTAAAAGACAACATTTTATATTTCACGAGTAAAAATTTCACTATCTTTATTCATCTTGAACGGTAATTTTCCGTCTAGGCACAACATATCGATATCTATTTTATAAGGTTACTTTTGCCGTTATAGGTCTGAACCTTCACGAAATGATCCCCGTCCGTTTACTACGGTTCAATAATAGAATCACACTTTCTTCACTTATCTTCTGGTCTCCGACCGTATTCACACCACTGACCTAAGTAATGTTCAAAGTACTTTTTAAGTTCCGCCATCTACGACCGTCTCCTGTCTCGGATGACTTTATCAAATCCTATCTTTTTTCATTTTCGTTTTTACCATTTACATTGTTTGGTATGTTTATAAATGAACCAGAGGAAAGAAGAGAATCGGTGTTTTAGTGTATGTCACCATTAATTTATTACATAACAATCCAGACATTGTATATACTTACATCATACATATTGTTAATATCATGTTTTTTCTTTCTCCCCTATCTCGATAAATCATTGTAAAGGTATAGAGTGACCTTAATCACATTTAGACTTCATCTAAGACTATTCAGTTCCTCATATAATGTTCGAAATTAGTGATTATTGACCCCTCTTATATCACCCCTTTTTTAGTAATTTCATTAATTTTACGATATGAGATTTTATGAGTCAACTACGTCTGTTTCTGTCATCTACTCCTTGTTTTTACTGTTCTGTATACCTTGTGACGTTCAATTTGATACTACATTTGGGTCGGTACAGTTATCATCATAATTTACACTTATGTAAGTTTGTGGGGTTAGTTTTTGATCACACAGTCTGACCTGAATTTTTTTTTGTTCGGGGCCACTATAAGACAGATTTCATCTATGTGAATTCTCTCTTTCTCTGTTTCTCCAATTCTCATTTTCATATCCTCTTTATGTAGTGTGTCCATAGAGAATGTAAGGAGTAAGAAACGTACCAACGAAGAATGTTTTGGTGCTCTAACTAATTTGTCCTACTAGAGGGGTAAATCTTTTCCTTGTAGGAACTCAGTTCCTATATATTTATATCATCGATGTGATAGAGTGGTCTAGTATCTATACTTACTCCCAATCAATAAAACTTCCGAATCGTTTCCATGAATAACTCTATACACTATATAACTCTTTTTACTCACATTCGATGACTAAAAAGACGAAACCAAGTTTCCCAAATAACAGGATGAGTACAAATAAAGAGAAAAGATAAGGAATCTATATAACAGAATTTTTAAACGTTTATGACTTAGACTCTTTATTAGGATAGTTTCTTTAGGGAAGCTGTTAAGTTGTTGAATTCGAGGAATTTAGAAACTTACAACGAAAATTAAACTAATGGTGAGAAGGTGGACCCATTCCAACTATCAGACTCTAATATTTGTGTCTTTTATTTCTTACATATTAAATCTTTTACTAGTTAGAGGGAAAACTTTCGTCGATCGATGAAAACTCGGTAAACTATTATTAAGAAGACGAGGGTAATCCCCTGAACTAAGAAAAATAGAATAATTTTTTTTTGTTGGATATTCGATGTAACTACCGTTAACTACACCCCCACCATTGATCTGTGCGTAATAGACTCACACCTACTTCAGTAGATTTCTTCGAGCCCCCTCTCGGAATATGGATAGGGACCCCTCGGAGAAACCTATACCTTTCTTGAGACTTGAACCTTAATTCTTAAGATCGGAATATTAACTCTTAAGAGATAAACTAGACCTCTTTTAGTGAATTGGTAAGATCTGAAGTTAAAGGATTAGATATTTGATTCTTAGGTGGACATACTATAGAGTCTAGGAAATTTGAGGTCATTCTTACAACTGTATACCTATATTTTCTCTACCTAAAAAAAAAAGGGGTGTATACCTGACCATTGACAAATTGAGGATTACTTTCAAAACTTGGTTTTGGGATTGGTTTACGGTTTTGTTCCATAAAGAAGATCAATCTAAAATTGTTTGACTTACATTCAATTCCCGTTTCTCAATTCTCGTGTCCCTGAGAATTTCTCAACTTGTTACAAAACGTTTTCTCCCAAGAATATCATTAATTCTTACATGTAGTTTTAAACAAATATTTTAACAAGTAGATCGTAACAAACGGTAATTGTTAGGTTGTTCTAGATATAAGTATGTAACATTTTGATAAGTCAGTAAATTTTTTAATTTTTCATATATTTTTAATATAGTAATGACACATTTTTATGAATATGTATATTCATAATATATTATGAGAATTGAGAACTCTTTAGACATACGTCCAGTCCTTCGTTGTCAATCTTGACCTGTACCTTGTTGTCTGACCAAGGTTTATCCTTTTCCTCATGTGGTTCCGACATATAACAGTGGGACGAATAAATTGAAGACACGTCTCATGTAGTACTCTTTGCGACCTGACCTTCTTTGTGTTCGACCTTAGTTCTAACGGTCCTCTTCATAGTTATTGGAGTCTATACGTCTACTGTGNGTAAGTCTTTTGCTTCTAGTACCGTAGACCAGGGTAGTGAAGTACCCTTTATTTACCCCTTTGTCACCTTTGTCACAGTCTGAAATAAAAAGACTCCAGGTTTTAGTGACGTCTACCACTGACGTCGGTACTTTAATTTTCTACGAATGAGGAACCTTCTTTTCAATACTGGTTGGATCTATCGTATAAGTTTTCGTCTCTGTAATGAAACGACTGATTCCAGGCAGATCAGTTCCGATACCAAAAAGGTCACCAGTACATACCTACACTCTCAACCTGACACTTCTTCCGACTCGCGGTTTCTTAACTACGACAACTTGACACCACAACCTCTTCTGAGAACTCTCAGGGAACCTGACGTTCCTCTAGGTTGGTCAGGTAAGACTTCCTCTAGTCGGGACCCTAAAGAAACCTTCCTTACTACGACTTCGACTTTGAGGTCATGAAACAGGTGGAGTACGCTTCTTAACTGAGTAACCTTTTCTGAGACGACGACCCTCCTTAACCCCCGTCCTCCTCTTCCCCTGCTGTCTCCTACTCTACCGACCTACCGTAGTGACTGACCTATCTACAACTCAGACTCACTTGAGGCCCTCAACCACTACCTGTCCCTCCGGACCGTACGACACTAAGTACCCCAGCGTTTCTCAGCCTGTGCTGACTCGCTGACTTGACTTCACTTGTATATTTTATATAATTTGTGTGTATTTTACATAATTCTTTCTTTCTTAGTTAAGATTCCCTCATTTCTATAACGTAATACCCAAAATAAAAACAAACTGAGGAGATATAGAGGTGTCATTGTATTTAACATCACGGAACGGGACGGAACTATACTCTTAGTCGGTAAAGAGAATCCTTTAGGACAAAAGAAAAATCAACCTCCTACCATAAACTTTTCGTTCTAGACCCACGACCTATCAGGTCAACGATGACCTTACTATAACGAACATCTGTGAGACTCACCTGTCTCTATTCATTGACTTCATATAATTAGACACACATGTCTGTACAGATATTAACAAAGACACACATGTATGTGTGTATACATGTGTGGTGAATGGGAGACTTCAATACGTCCGCACTGACATTGTTTCCAATTTTTTTTTTTAGAATTAAAAAAAGAGTCACCTATTGTCCTCTTTTAACTGTATCTTTTAATGGTGAAAATTGACTGTCTGACTTTCAAAACGGAACGAAAAAACTATGTCAAACTAAACTAATCGGTCGTACAAGAAACCCTCTCTCTTCGACAAACTTTATTTCTTGGATTCTTGTACGAACACTTGTATGAATGAAGTATGGACTTCATTCTCGACTAAGACCTTTACGTGTTTAAATAAAAGGGTATAACGATAGCTAATTTCTATCCCTAACTTAATGAAATACGGGTATATAGACTTCTTGCCTCACCATACAAACTAAAGTACGATTGAACCTATTTGATAATTATAAGAATATCGAAGGTAAAAATTTTTAGACGTTTATTATAATTATCATTACGTCACCAGGTCACTGGGGATTCTAGTAGGATTTAACGGTACTTGTGTACTATCTGAGAGTTATTTATTGTCAATATAAAGGTACCATCACACTACAATAATGTACGTTAATAATTACGACCGTGTCAGGAGGTTCGGTAGTGGTCCCGAGATCAAATTCATCGAGTAACGAGTTACTACACGACTATTTATTTTGTTACTCTATTTACATTTTGTAAGATATGTAGGATTTTTAACACTATCTAAACAATGATCACCCCATATCTAACAGTCTGGTTTGACTCCTAAAAATTTGTCCGACTAGAGATTTTGTCTAACGAGAGATTTTAGGATACATTTACTCTATTTAAAGTAGAGATCTCGGATACTTCAAAGAATTAATCGAAAGAGTCACGACGGATGTTCGGGTTAATTTGTAGTGATAGTTGTCCTTATATAGTAGTTTCTACTTTCGGACCCTAGTCTGATCAAACGGACATGATTTCTTTATTTCCTTCTGTTTTACTAAGATCTTTGAATGACTCTATTTTTTCACTTTATTGTATTAAAATTTATTTATTTTTTAACCTTGTCTACCACAATTATAAAAGAAAGGTCTCCACTTTTTTCAGATTCTACTTGTAACTTGACTTTTACAAACAGAAAAAAAAAAAAAAAACGAAAAGATAAACTAGAGTAAGTAAAGAGTCTCGTTTACTAAATTTTAATTGGTCCTAGTGGTGCGGAAAGTTTGATACTACGACCTCTTCTGAGAACTCTCAGGGAACCTGACGTTTCTCTAGGTTGGTCAGTTAGGATTTCCTTCAGTTAGGTCTTATAAGTGACTTACCTGACTACGACTTCGACTTCGAGACTATGAAACCGGTGGACTACGTTTCTCAGCTGAGTAACCTTTTCTGGGACTACGACGCTTTCTAACTCCCGTCCTCCTCTTCCTCCACTGTCTCCTACTCTACCAACCTACCGTAGTGACTGAGTTACCTGTACTCAAACTCGTTTGAGACCCTCTGTCACTAACCACAGACGTCAGATACCCCAGTGTTGACTTGTTATTAGTGGTACGGAAAGTAAGTTAACACTAAAGGATTCATCCGTTCCTCTAGATTGGTCAGGTAAGACTTCCTCTAGTTGGGACCCTAAAGAAACCTTCCTGACTACGATTTCGACTTTGAGATCATGAAACCGGTGGAGTACACTTCTCAATTGAGTAACCTTTTCTGAAACTACGACCCTCCCTAACCCCCCTCCTCTTCTTCCCCTGCTGTCTTACTCCACCGACCTACCGTAGTGACTGAGTTGCCTGTACTCAAACTCACTGAGGCCCTCAACCACTACCTGTCCCTCCGGACCGCACGACGTTAAGTGCCCCAACGTTTCTCAGCCTGTGCTGACTCGTTGACTTGACTTGACTTGACTTCATGAAAACTACACGAACCGTGGTACGTTTCGCAATCTATATATCTTTACATTTTAACTTAGGAACCGGAGGGCTTACAGTGACAAATCCTCTGTCTGTAAACAGTGTGTCGCACTGTTTAA
Source organism: Capra ibex (assembly GCA_006410555.1). NCBI lineage: Eukaryota > Metazoa > Chordata > Mammalia > Artiodactyla > Bovidae > Capra > Capra ibex. The sequence continues at coordinate 58,855,218 of SJYO01048061.1, read as the reverse complement.
GAGACTGTCTCCATTTGTCTCTTCGTGTCTTCTCCGACGAGTGGATCAGACGTTTTAAGTCCTTCTCAAGGAACCTTCTCAACTGAAGGTTCAGTTCTGAATTTTTTTCCTTCGATAAATAGTTTCTCAGTTTAAACCCCCTTGACCTCTATACACTCTTGACCCGATTAAGTCCCTTAAAATCGTTTATTTAGGACCGGATATACACTTGTATCCCACTCGACCTACTCATCGGACCCCTGTCTAGTACTCCTGGTAATGTTAGGTGTGTTTTTATCATCCTTCAATACTTTATAAGACGAGTACCACGAAATCAATTATTAGTACGTTCATTGAAAAGTAGAAATACCTTTTGTCCTTCCATAAACTATTCTCGTAAGTGTTTCTCCCCTATTAATGACCCCTAAACCCACTTACAGTATGAGTCGGAAAGGTAAGGTCAGAAGTCCTTCGTTGAGGGTGGAGGCGGGAGGTCCGTCCCGAGAGACGGAATCGGAAACACAAGAAACCAAGAATGAAAATTCAAGAAGTGAATTAACCTCTTCTTTTACCGTTGGGTGAGGGTATAAGAACGGACCCTTTAGGGTACCTGTCTCCTCGGACCACCCAATGTCAGGTACCCCAAAGTTCTCAGCCTTTGATAACTTCACTGACTCATGGTATGAAGCGAATTACCTTCCTTTTTAGTTCCTATAAAGTGATCCTTTCAGAATTACTCTGACGTGACCCAACTTTCCACAGGGAGTTTTCAAGTACAGGTACGTCTTGGAATGTTACTCTGGAATATACCTTTATCCTAGAAACGTCTACATTGACCAATTGTTCTTCAGTATGAACTAATCCCACCCTAAACTCCCCTGAGATTTAGGTTATTCACCACAGGAGTATTCTTCCGGTGTACTTCTGTCTCTACCTCTAACCTCAATATGAAGTGTTTGGTTCCTTGGGGTTCCTGACGACCGTCGGGGGTCTTCGATCCTCTCCCCGTTCCCTACCGAAGAAGGAGTCTCGGAGGTCTCCTTGGGTGCGACGACTATGACACTAAAGTCTGAAGGTCGGAGGACATGGCACTCTCTTATTTAAAGACACCAAAATTCGGGTGGGTCTGACACTCTTAAACAAGGCAGTCAGGATCCTTTGATTATGTCGTTGGTTATTTTATGTATAAAAATTTATAACAATTCTTAAAGAGTCGTATAAGAGTCCACCGCGTCACTATCTCTTAGACGAACGGTTACGTCCTCTACGACCCCTGTCCTGTAAACTAGGGACCAGTCCTTCTAGGGAACCTTTACCGTTGGGTGAGGTCATAAGAACGGACTTCTTGGGGTACCTGTCTCCTCGGATCGCCCGATGTCAGGTACCCCAGAGTTTCTCAGTCTGTGTCGACTCGTGTTCCTTAAAGAATCCACCAAAAAAAAAGATCTACCCCGAAATTGGTGAGGTTTGTAAAGATTAGTCAGAATTCCCTATCTACTTAATAAAATCCTTTTAATAACATTAATATGGTAGATATTACCTTTGTTTTTAGACAAACATATTCAAAGTTCTATACTAAAGAGAGACATGAAGATGGATGATTGACTCCTTACTTTACTAAATATAGGTCATTACTATTCGTATATTTGTAAAAATGTTAAGTGAAAGAGAAAGGTAATTTCCGATAAAACGAACGTATTAGAACTCCTTGAACTATAAAGGATGTTATCGTAACGAAAATAAGGTTTACTATAGGTCTTTGAGTCCATAAAACGTTCATCATTCATGGGTATTCTGTATACGGGGAATTCCTGTCTCGTTTTATTTCGATAAATGAAGAAATGTAAGTAAATTTTTAGTCTGATACATTTATAATAGAATAGAGACTTACGGAAAATGATCTAAAATCAACCAAAGATTCCTCGTAATAGAAATCATTTTAAACTAGTAAAATAGAGACGAAAAGATTATAAAACCGGTTAATAAATTAAAGGACACATTTTTAGAAACATAAAAGTATCTTCTTAAGTCGGACAAGTACAAACAGTACCGACTATACAAATTAAAAAACGGAAGACAAATTGTAACATAAATGACAGGGAAATGAAAGAGGAAAAGTATAAAGAAAGAAAAAAAACCTCTAAAAAATAAAGTTCTACGATAAACAAGAGAAAAAAAGGAGGGAACAATTAAAACCTTGAGGTGACTTAAAAGGTTCAGATAATGACCGAGAGAAAGGAAGGGATTTTAAGTATTTGTGTGCAAAAGGAATTATAAAATATTTTCGAAGTGGATTGTGTCACCAGACAGAGGGGGGTAACGACGAAGTTGATTATCAACTCTGAAAAGTGGACTTACTTTGTTTTACATACACAACTACAACTTAAACAGATACTTTTATTTAAAAGAAACATGGGGATAATATAATATGCAATACATCCTATTGTAAGTGAGAAGATACAAATACTAATAAAGAAAAAGGTATCACTACTGAACAACGAGTTTTATACACGAAATTGCGATGGGAAATGTGTTTACGTGAATAAACGTATTATATAACCAACCAACGAAAAATTCAATTTAGAGACCTAAAATTCCTTTATGAACTGTGAGTATAAAATAATGATGATTCAAAATATGGTTAAACCCCCGTGTGCCCCTGTCTACAGATGAAAAAGGAAAATTTTATACTAAAGGAAACAAACGTCTAGTGAACTTTTTAACTACCAACTACCTTTACTTGACTGATCAAAAGGTGTACCTTAAAATTTCGAATTGGACTTTTTTTAGGATAAACTCTTATTAAAGTGATTAGGATAAAAAACCTTTCTCTTAAGATACTTATTAGGTGTTGTAGAATGAGTTTAATGTCGAAACAAGAAAGATTTCTTATTAGATGTATTTATAATATTACACTAGGGTCACCTTTAGGTTTTCAATGATTTTACCACTCGTTTAAGACTTCAGGAAAAATGGTTCTGTGCGAAAATTCGAAAATTTATGTCAAATAATATCCCGGACTACTATCAAAATCTCAATTTGTGTGTGGAGTGTGGTGTGGTGTGTACGTTCAGAAATCTGACAAGGAAGACCGAAAAGACCGTATTATTATATCAGACTTAAGTCGGATAGACGATTATAAGAGTTCGATAATGAATTTAGATTCCACTCCATGTCTAACACCTCTACATCGACCGTTGAAGATATGTCAAAATCAATTCAGAAGAGACACTTGGTGATCTCCGAAAGGACCACTGAGTTGTCATTTCTTAGGTGGACGGTTACGTCCTCTGAACCCAAGTTTAGGGACCCAACCCTTCTAGGGAACCTCCTCCTTTACCGTTGGACGAGGTATAGGAACAGACCCTTTAAGGTACCTATCTCCTCAGACCACCCGATGTCAGGTACCCCCCGTGTTCTGAGTCTGTACTGACTTGTGTTAGGAAATAAAACAAAACATAAGGGGCTAATGATTACTTTAACTCTTAGAAATAAGACCTCCAAGCACCTGCAAGTCTAAAGATGAAGACACTTATCAGGCAAGTACACGATGACAATTTTCATGATAAATTGACTGGACGTTCGGAAATTTTTATACGGACGCTCGTACACACGAGTTAGTACAGACTGAGACACTGAGGTACCTGACACGTTATATATACCTAGAGTGTCTGTACCTTATATATGTACACCTATGATTAGGATACGATCCAATATTATCAGGGAAATAGAAATTTTGTTGTATATATAAATAAAACTCACTAGTTATATTATACATAAATAATATATTGTAAACCTTTTATGTCTTTTTAAGGGACACCAGTGTATAATTTATCCTCGTCGATATGAAGGGACAAAATCCTTTAATCCTAAGAAAATATGTGTAAAACACCCTTAACAGGAATCCCACGAAAGAATGAGATTTCGATATGAAAGGACAAGATCTTTTAATCCTAATAAAACATGTCTAAAAAAATCGTAAATGAAAAAGTGAACACGTACAGTTTAGGAGTCTCTCTCCCATTCTAGTTATTATTCTTTCCGGCACAAAGTATGACGAAACGCAGACTGTATCGGAGTTCGTTTTACAGAAAGGAGATCATCTGTCACTACAAAGGAAGTAACGTCGTGTAGGGTCACACTCACCACAGTGCCAGGTTACAAGCCACTTCCAAAAGCGTAGTAGGCTAGGACGCTACAAAAACCTCATTGTGTCGAAGGACAATATATAATACAGACAAGGAGAAGGACGATATCCTTTCATTTCCTTTCGTTGCAACAAAAGCTAGTACAAGGACTTTTTTCTTATAGAGATTTAGGACTTAACTACTTAGGATGTTACTGAATACTTAAGGTGAAATTTTTGGTAATTTCAGCTACACATGTTAGTAAGTACAGAAATTCTCATGTCCAAGACACACCGCTACAGAAGAGTGTACTTAGGAGAAACATTAGGATCGAGGAATACTTTGAAACACTAACAATCCTTTAGAAAAGTCTTATAAAAAAACTCTTCCTAATCATTTTTTTTCAGACTCCTAAAGCTTTTTCTAGATCTTTTACAGAAAGTCTCGTACAAATCATACTTTTCTTTTTACAATTTTAGGAAACGTTTTTCCTAAGTAGAATGTTAACCAGAAACATACGTAGGTAAGAGTCCCTATGCTATCATTAAGTTTCAGTAGCCTCCCCAAACTCGGATATACCTAAGTTTCAGTGCGTCGGTCCAAGAGTTATAGGCTTTCAGTAGCCTCCCCAAACTCGGATATACCTAAGTTTCAGTACGTCGGTCCAAGAGTTATAAGCACGTAAAGACACCTTTAAACAGGTCACGGTTGACAGAAGTAACACCTAACGAAACCCCTTATTTCCTAATTAAGGTTATGATGTAAGTGAACAAACTTAAGTAATGGGTCCGAGAATCTTTTAACCATGGTGGAAAGTCAATAGAACTGGTGGTAGAGTATTTCGGACTTAGGTATCCGGGTACAGTCGCAAGTAATCCAAAAGTCATTACCAGGCCGTTCTTTTATATTCATGTTTTAATGTAACGTTTCGTTATATACGTATGTCATCTTGAACTCCTAAATCTTTAATCATAAACCATTCTCCTTCCATTTTCCCGTAAAACTATGTTGTTTGTTAACGTATCTTAACAAAGTACATACCGTATTGAAAATTCACGTTAATTTTGATTTTACAATAAAGATTACTTTGGACTACTCTACTTGAATAAAATTATATATGTTGATATACCGTGTGCCCGAATCAACGAGGTATCGTATACCCTAGAAGGGTCTAGTCTCTAGCTTGGGTACAGAGGACGTGACCGTCCACCTAAGAAGTGGTGACTTGGTGGACCCTTCAGGGGACGAATCTTAAATTCCTCACACACTGCAGAGGACCAGTCTCCAGTGAGTGACCACAGTGACAAATTGGTCCAATTGGTATTGGACGGGTGTCTCCGTCATGAAACCCAAAGTATGAGGACGGCAGGATGTGGGACTCGGACCTGAGAACTATTAGACTGGGTGTATATGACGGGAAGAATGTTATGGGGCACTTACTGTAGACTTCCAAGAGGTGACCCAGTGAGTGACAGTGACTCTATCGTCTCCACCCCCACCCCTTCGAAGTGGAAGGCCCCGAAAGAGATCGGGACCGACCCCGTCAACGCTACTCGTAAGGTCCACCGGGGGGTGGGGGTCCCGAGACGACGGACGTCCGAGCCCCCGGTCTAGGGAAGACCGAACGAGTGTTTCCCGTCTGTTCACAGGACACCACTCGTTCGCGAGGTGTCGGGTTTGTGGGAGGAGACCATTACTAGGTAGGGAGGGGTTGGAGAGAGAGTAGGGTGAAAGACCGTCACTCCCGACTACGAACCAACCTTTCGGTGTATATACACGTCTCAACAAGATCGGTCGTCTGTGGTGGTGAACCCGTCGACGATACGTCGTCGCGACCAACCCCCTTTCCTCAGCTAAGAAAGGGGAGGGTTTCGGCTCTAAGTCTCAGGCAGGAAGGTTTTTCCGGTCCTTTTCCACTTTCCGGGTTTCGAGGAGGTGAGCCATGTCCTGACGATTCCAGGGATTATACCCTGGACCGTGTCTCACTCCGGAGTCTTTTCCCATCGAGAATGAAAATTATAGTCATACACCGAGGAGTCGGGGCCGGGTCAGCAGTGAAGACAAGGTACTACAGACGGAAGTTCTCTCAATACAAAACCCAAAAACAAAAAAGTTCTAAAAAAAAAATAAACTCAGTGAAAATTTCAGAAACAACTTAAACAGTCCGATAACGAAGACGATAAATACAAACCAAAAAACCAGTGTTCAATACGCCCTAGAAACGAGTGGTTGGTCCCTACCTCGGGGACGACTGACGTTACCTAACGAGTGTTAAGTGCGTACGCACGAGGCAACACAGACTGAAACGTTGGGGTACCTGACATCGGGTGGTCGGAGGAACAGGTACCTTAAAAGGTCTATTCTTATGACCTCGCCCGACGATGAGGAAATGAAGTCCCCTAGAAGGACTGGGTCTCTATCTTAGGCTCAGAGAACATGGAGGAAGTAACCGGCCCCCTAAGAAATGGTGATCACGGGGGGACCCTCCCTTTTCAGTCGGTCACCTGGAGGTCCCTTCAGGATACCGAACAAAAAATTTTGTCTAAAATTTGAAGAACTGTGTCACTACGAAGGTCAACTAACTTACAGTCAACTCCTAGAGACTAATAAAAATAAACAACAAAAGTAATGTAACTCATCCCCCTCTACTATATTTCTAATTACTGTCTTTTAACTAAGAAGAAAGACAAAAGAGGTTCTACACGAATCAATTCGTGAAGATTAGAAATTTATCCTAAGGAAACCGATCCGGTCGTTACGTTTACAAGGGTCACGTTAATTAGAGTCTTTAGGTATGGAGGTGTTTAGTTCTTACGGTCGGGTAAAACTGATGGATTGGTGAAAAAGATTGTACAAAACCTTTAAAGATAAAGAGGTGGTTATTCTTAACGATATATAAACTGGTCTTTTACCACCAACCCCTTGTGTATATACACCCACCAGTTTCCTAAGTTGTCCAGAACGAGTATGAAGGTCACTCTGGACTTCTAAATCACCCACAAAAAAAAAAAAAAAAAACCATTCCCTCCTTCTTTTATTTATTATCAGTGTAAGTGATAATAAATTTATTCTGAAAGTTTGATTACAAAAGGTCGACTCAAGTTCAGCAGTCACTAAATAACTCGTGGATGATCTATTACTCGTGGTACACGAAGTAGACGTTACGAGATCTCTGAAAAGACCACCACCTTCACCGATTTCTGAGGAGCGAGGGTTACGTCCCCTGGATCCAAGCTAGGGACCAGTCCCTTGATCTAGAGTATACGACGTTGATTCTCAAGTGTACGACGTTGATTTTTAGGACGTACGACGTTGACCGCGTCTGATTATTCACTTTCTTATTATTTTTCAAAGTTTTTTTTTTGTCAGGAGTCTACACCTATATTTCCCAACACGCCTCTTTCCCAGCTCAATTGGGCACCGGTGACGAAGGTGGAAGCGACCCAGGGTGAACGAGTTTTTTCGTCGACGTCACGGGAGTGGTAACCCGGGAGTACCGGGTACCTGTCACGTACGCGCGTCCCAGGGAAGACTCTCTTAGAGGTGGGGTCGACGAAGAGGTTAACCTTTCCTATAAAGGACCGTGGGTCTCACACTCTTCTTATTCCTATTTAGAGGAGTTTTACAGAGTAGTCAAAACTTTACAACAAACTAGGAGGAATTGTTAACGACTTATACAAACATACGTACGATTGAACGAGGTCAGTACAAGTTAAGAAACGCTGTGATACCTGACATCGGACGGTCCGAGGAGACAGGTACCCTAAGAGGTCCGTTCTTATGACATCACCCAACGGTACGGGAGGAGGTCCCCTAGAAGGGCTGGGTCCCTAGCTTGGATGCAGAGAATGCAAAGGCGTAACCGTCGGACCGAGAAATGGAGATCTCGGTGGACCCTTCGGACTTATACAACTAGTGAACCTTTTCGACTTGGTCAATTTAAAAATGACAAAGTTTCTGTCTTTCGACTGTCATCCTTTAAGACGTCTTCGGTCTCAACCTTGAAATACCCCTTTTGACCGTATAAAGAGTCCTTAAACCCGGTGGATTGTATTAAAAAATTTCAAGTCATTCTAGGTACCCGATTAAATTTTGACATGTCTATTAGTAGTCGAACTAAAAGAAGGAAATGAAAAAAAAAAAAATCGAGTTAGGTATATCAAAAATTCAACATCTTCCAAAAAAAACATGATTTTTCTCTACGTGTGATTAACGTAAAAAACTAGGGACTCAGTGAGAACGAAGCCAGTATTTGAAAATTAAATTCCTCACTCCGTGATTTTTCATTCTTAATGGGTACATTAAATATCATTACGTTTTGAACCGGGTCGTGTGTCTAGTTATCAGAGGTATTCCGGCTCCCGTCTATGTCTCTGTCAATGTTTTTCAGTAATAGATTAACCCTCTATATACGAGTCTGTGGTCTAAAAGTCAACTGGAATTGACTTCTAAGAGAACCGGGTTTTTCGTGTTATTATCTGTCAGGAACTTTGTCGTACGTCTGTTCCCGTGAAAAAACATTGTAGTACACAGTATCCTTCTTAACGGAATTGGCCTTGAAAGGTTAACGCAAAAGGGAAAGGTGAACCGTTCTTGTGACTCTTTCTCTGGGGTTTACTAGAGATCATCAGGAAAGCCGTTGAAGAGTCTCTTGGGAGTTTGCTGGGACTTAAATCTAACGTCGACGAAAGTAAGGTAATATTATCGTCTCCGACAAACAAAGAGACTAGACATTGGTGTCCTAGACAGAGAAACTGGGGGAAAAATGTCACGTTTACCTTAATGTCGATAAACATAAAGGGTCACCTGCGTTCGTCTCTCGTACAGAACACATTTTCTGTTTATCCAAAATTTTTTATCCTTTTGGTATAATGGAATATATACCTGAACTTGAACTCGTTTGAGACCCTCTCTCACCTCCTGTCTCCTCGGACCGCACGATGTCAGGTACGCCAGTGTTTCTTAGTCTGTGCTGAATCGTCGACTTGTTGTTGTTTAGTGGAATATTACCATTACCCCTATGGTAATTCGTGGCAGGGTCGGACTCCTAGATTAGAAAGTCAACTGTTTCGTCTCCCGTCCACTTCGCGTCCAAATGGGATATGGGTCGAGTCTCCACCTCCCCTGTCTTCAGAGGTTCACACACTTCTTCCGAACTCCCAGGCACTAACTTCTGTGGTAAGTTCCACCGAAGATCCACGTATTCTTCAAGCGATTCTTCCTGGGTCCTGTTCAGCTAATCAGACGGGAGGAGAGCGAAAGTCCGTCGGGAAGGGGTAAGACTGGTAAGGGATAAAGAGTTCGCGGTCCGTTGATCGAGAGGTAAGGCCTTTGTGACGAACGTTACGAGAGAAGGGATAAAAGACCCTCAAGGACAACCTGTGAGTGAGATGACGGAAGGTTTTGTCGACTTCAGAGAAAAGAAAGTGTCGTCCGGAACTGAACGAGTAGGATTGGTGTCGGGGTAGTAATGGTCGGTTCCGATTAGACTTGGAGGGAAGGAACCCCTGGTTCTTCCGACCAGAAGTTTCTGGAAACTTTTGGAAGTTTCTCTAGGTCTCGGACTAGGATGTTTGGACGGCGAATCTTTCGAAATAGTCGAGTGTACTTTGTTAAAGTCCGAGAACTCACAAGCGATCTTACGAGGGAGTCTTGTGCTTCTAACGGGATTTTCGTTAGGTATTTTGAATATACGCATCAAAGTACAGCTTCTTTAGGAATGGGGAAAAATACCGTTATACAGACTTAATTTAACTTTCAAGGTCAAATGTATCGAAACTCTGTGAATTTCTCTAGATAAGGGTCTTCACTTACCCGTCCCTCATCTGGTCTCTAGAGTAAGATTTCACCATAAATCCAAACGAGACCTTGTATCTCATTGTTATGAGGTTTAAAAGTCCGGTGGTATAACATTTTTAACTACTAAAAATAGACTTTTCTAAGAATCCAAAAGTAGTTATTAATACGGATCGTTAACAGTTCGTATGTAAACATACGCTCAAAAGGTATTCAATTAAGAGTTTAGTGAGATACTTTATCAGGGACAATTATAGAGATAAAATCTGTGTTCCTTTGACTTTCCTACTCAAATTTTTCCCATATAAGACTTGTCATAGTAAAGTCTATATATATATATACATATTTGAACGACTTCCGAGAATTATGTCTTTCAGTGAGACGAAAGACCTTTTAAGCACGGGGGTGAGTACATGTGTGGTCGTCAGTTGTAGTAGAAAAGGTGGTGAATGAGTAGTATTGTGACTCTTAACAGTAAATTTTATATATATTAGTGAACCATCCCCTTTGCCCACGAAACAACACTAATAAAATTGAGAGAGAATTTTTAGAGGGCAAAAGATGATCAAATGAAAACATTAGAAAGAAAAAAACCCCCCGCCCCGTTTGTGCCATGTTTAGGATTCCTTTCCTTAATTTACGAAGTGATAAAATGGACCTCGGTCTAAGTCAACAAAGTAAGAACTTTTTTTTTTAATCTTTTCCCCCTTCGAGTTTCATAGGGTGTAAAGGTCTCGAACAAGGTTTTTGTCTTCGTCGAGGAAATATGACTTCTTGGTCTTTTTTCAAACAAGGAGAAGAGTTGTCGGTCACCCAAGGGTGGTCGTAGCCACAGTGGCCTCTTCGTCTCCCACTATCTGGGTACACTTACCTTTATTCACCCGTTCAATACACAGTTTTGATCCAACTCGGAGTGAGACGTAAAAGAGGAAAAAATTATTTTTGAGTAGTGACGGTTACCAGTACAACACCATAGAGGTGCACGATTCTTAAAATACGCTGTATTACTTCTGGGCCAATACTTTATACGTTTAAGGTTATGGACACGAGCTCTTATTCCTTCACCCAGTTTATCTCCGCGAACGACGGAAAGTGCGACGTAGTTTCCCAACGTAGTTTGTCCTACAACTCACAACGTTCCCCGTCTCTAGTGTTTGGCAGACGGTGGGGACGGTCCGTGGCGCATTGGAGTCTCAACTGTGGGAGAGTTAGGAAAGGACCGTTTGTCACAGACTACGTCGTACTCTCCCGGCGACATGTTAGTCCGTTCTTTTTTTTTAGCCGAATAGTCGATAAACTCTCATGTAAACTTAAGCGTTCACCCTACTGAGGGTTTACTTCGGTAACAAAAGATTGTTTCATCGATTTTCGTTAACTCTTCCTTGTCCTCTCTTCGATGTAGGGTTTTTCTTCGTCCGAAAGACGAAACCGACCAAAACAATCTCGTATAAGATGGGGGTCTATTGTGATACTCCACGCAGGACGTTTTTCGAGACAGAAGGTTTTCTATTACATTTCTGACGAAATTCTTTCGTCCTTATCCTGAGGGGACCGCTGAGTCATCATTCCTTAGGTGGACGGTCACGTCCTCTGTACCCAACCTAGAAACCAGACCTTTGTGGGGCGCATGGTGTCTCGTTGATTCGGGTACGCGGCGTTGATGACTCGGACACGAGATCTGGGACCCTCGGTGTTGAGGACTCGGGGACGCGGGATCTCGGACACGAGGTGGCGCTCTTCGGTGGCATCGCTCTTCGGGTGCGTGGAGTCGATCTCTCGTCGTTCTTCTGGGTCGTGTCGGGTTTGTTTATTTTGATACAAAAATTTTTTCGTTCGTCTTTTTTATTTTATTTTATTTTTATTTTTTCATTCGTCCTTACTACGAGTCTACTTTCCATATAAGTAAGGGGTGTCGATGACATTGTTTCATGGTGACTAGTCACCGAATTTTGTTGTGTTAAAGTAATAGCATGTCGAGTCTTCCCAAATCCAGACTTTGCCAGAGTGACTCAAATCCCTATCTCAGTCCCACAGTCGTTCCGACACAAAGGAGACTTCCGAGATCTCTCTGACACAAGAGAACGGAGAAGGTCGAAGATCTCCAACGGAAGTAGGGAACCGAGTCACGGGGAAGACAGACGTTTCGGTCGTTACTAAGAAAGAGAATGGCCGTAGAGATTCAAAAGGAGAGACAGACACGGAATACTCCTATCAACAGGAGTAGTGTCCCGAAGGGTCCACCGCGATCCCCATCTCCTGAACGAAACGGTCACGTCCTCTGTACTCTCTGAGCCCAAACTAGGGACCCAAACCCTTCTAGGGGACCTCCTCTCGTACCGGTGGGTGAGGTCATAAGAACGGACCTCTTAGGATACCTGTCTCGTCGGACCGCCCGATGTCAGGTACCCCAGCGTTTCTTAGTCTGTCCTGATTTCGCTGAATCGTGCGTGCAGGAGTAATGTTACCGGGGTGGACCTATTAGATCCTATTAGAGGGGTAGAGTTCTAGTCGACTAATCGTTGGAATTGAGACGGGCGGGTGGACTTAAAAGGGTAACGGTACTCTGCATTGTCATCAGTGTCCAGGGCTCCTGATCCTGGCTCTGCAGAAACCCCCTGGCAATAAGACGGATGGGGTTCTCCCTTGTAGTCTCTGGAATCAAAACATAGAAATTAGGTGTGTCGTTTGCAGGTGAACCTTACGAATGTTTTATTCTTTGACTCCGAAACTCTTAAATTCATCAAAGGGGTTTCTATAAGAAGATTATTCTCTGCCTCGACCTTGTACTGGGGTGGACAGACAAACTTTCGGGGAAAATAGGAGGTGTAGTACCAGGGTGCGTCGTCCGTTGAAACCGGGAAGTCGTACGCGCGAGTCAGTGCTGGGAGAGAAACACTGGTAGACCAACATCGGACGGTTCGAGGAGACAGGTACCCCAAAAAAGTCCGTTCTTATGATGTTAGATACCCCAGCGTTTCTTAGTCTGGTCTGACTCGTGCGTGCATGAATGTACGTACGAACCCGTAAATTTTACGTAGAAGTCTAGATCCGTCGTATGACGAGGAAAGATCTTTACAGAATCGGTAACGAGAAGTAACCAGGGAGGGGGGGAAGGGAGACTCGGGAGGAAGAGTTACGTCAAAAATTTTAGAGAATAAATCAAAAGACACAGAAACTTGAAAATAAGTACACGTAAAGGTAGAGAAATAAAACCACATGACGTAAGTTCTATTAAAGAAGTTGAAATAAAAGGTCATAACGTCGACAAGGATTATACCACAAATTAACTCAAAAAGAAAAGTTACGGAATGAAGATCTTTAAGATAAACTAAGAAAGAGTTACGAGAAAAAGTACCGTAAACACGACAATAAAGATAAAGATTCGAATAATTTTTGACATTTTAAAGATTTGAATATTTTATAGTATAAATATTACTATTTATACAAATAAAATACCAAAGAAAGTCTAATAAGACAAGACATTGTAAGAGTCGCACAATTAGAGGACAAATAATACAAACGATTGAGAGGAAGTATTACCGACTAAAAGAGAAAAAATTTTATTGATAAATAAATAAACCGACGTGGTCCAGAATCGGTACCATGTGCCCTATAAAACAAAAGTCAACGTAGTACTCTTGAGAGTCAACACCGTACACCCCAGATCAAGGGACAGGTCGTTAGTCTAGACCCAGGGGACGAACCTCTCACACCTCAGAACCGGCGACCTGGTGTTCCCTTCAGGGATTAAAGGAGAAAACTCATCTGATAAAAAATTAACATGAGTAGAAATGATTCCCAACGAAAAAGTCACCCTCAAGGTCACTCGGGACCCAATTCTTTTAGAACGTAAACAAAACCGGTGTCGAGATCGTGAAAGAGACCTCTTCCTTAACCATTGGGTGATGTCATAAGAACGGACCTCTTAAGGTACCTGTCTCCTCGGTCCGCCCGATGTCAGGTACCCCAGTGTCTCTCAGTCTGTGCTGACTCCTGCGCGTGTACGTACGTACGATCTCGAAAGGCACCGAGACCTCGCCAAACGTCCAAGCGAAGAACTCAGGTCAAAGTGTCAGGCACGTTCGTCCTATGTAACTCTGTACTACGGACAAACACTACGTACAGGTCTTGTCTCAAAAATAGGAGCACCACTGAAAAAAGGGGTACACGGGTGTCTATACTAATTATCAGAGTGTTGAAGAAGTTCGTTCACCGGGTGTGAATGGATTATAACACGAATAACGGTCTCGATCGACGAGGCCCAGGAAGGAGTATCGGGAGGTTGGGGGTGAAAATCGTCCTCACAGGAACGCGTTTTGGACGGTTGGGGAACTGAGTTAATCCGTTGTGACCTAGGGAAGTGGGAGGGGCTAACGGGACACATAGGAATATATTTAAGGGAAATGAGCTCAATCGTTCTTCCACTCTCGCTGCTCCACAGAGTTTCCCCACTACACGACACGACCCGAGTCAGCGAAGTCAGTACAGGAAACGCACAGGTCGCTGAGACGTTGAGCCTCGGGTGGTCCGAAGAGACAGGTATCCTAAGAGACCTGTTCTTATGACCTTACCCAACGGAACGGGAGGAGGTCCCCTAGAAGGGTTGGGTCCCTAGTTAGGGCTTAGAGAATGTGTAGACAGAGGACGTGACCGTTCGCCCAAGCAATGGTGATCGCGGGGGACCCCTCGGTGTTTCACCACTACAAACTCGAGTTTAAAATTACTGTTTTCCCTCAGTCGGGACTTGGATAGTCCCGTCCACCAGTCGTCTTACGTTGAAAGACATTAAGCCTTTGTTAAAGTTTTATACTTTCTAAAATTTTTACTTCCATAATCTCGGTTCCTCCTCTTCCTCTTCATCCCTCTCTTTCTCTTTCATTTCCTCTTTCTCCTTCTCTTTCTCCTTCTCTGACTCCTCGTCCTTCCCCACCCCGACAGNCCCCCTCCCCTCCTTCCGACACGGGCGACTCGGACGTGTATGTGGGTGTCCGAGGGGACGTTATACTAAAGAGAGATATGTGTGTGCCAGTCACAGCGGAAACAGTATTTTAAAGGTTAGACTGTCACGGAAGTTTAGAAATGAAAGTGATTCGTTAAATCGACATCCTTTGATCAAGCACATACGGGTCAGGGAGTCAGCACAGGCTGAGAAACTCCGGGGTCCCTGACATCGGATGCTCCGAGGACACAGGTATCCCTAAGAGGTCCGTTCTTAGGACCTCACCCAACGGTAAAGGAGGAGGTCCCCTAGAAGGGTTGGGTCCCTAGCTTGGGAGCAGAGGACACAGAGGACGTAACGTTTACCTAAGAAATGGTGATTTGAGAGTCAAGTCAAGTCAAGTCAGCGAGTCAACACAGGCTGAGAAACGCTGGGGTACTTAGCGTCGTGCGGTCCGGAGGGACAGGTAGTGGTTGAGGACCTCAAGTGAGTCTGAGTGCAGGTAGCTCAGTCACTACGGTAGGTCGGTAGAGTAGGAGACAACAGGGGAAGAGGAGGACGGGGGTTAGGGAGGGTCGTAGTCTCAGAAAAGGTCACTCAGTTGAGAAGCGTACTCCACCGGTTTCATAACCTCAAAGTCGAAATCGTAGTAAGGAAGGTTTCTTTAGGGTCCCAACTAGAGGAAGTGTTATCTGACCAACCTAGAGGAACGTCAGATTCCCTGAGAGTTCTCAGAAGAGGTTGTGGTGTCAAGTTTTCGTAGTTAAGAAGCCACGAGTCGGAAGAAGTGTCAGGTTGAGAGTGTAGGTATGTACTTGTGACCTTTTTGGTATTGGAACTGATCTGCCTGAAAACAACTGTTTCATTACAGAGACGAAAAGTTATACGATAGATCCAACCAGTGTTGAAAAGAAGGTTCCTCATTCACAGAAAATTAAAGTGTCGACGTTAGTGGTAGATGTCACTATAACCTCGGGGGTTTTTATTTCAGACTGTGACAAAGGTGACAAAGGGGTAGATAAAGGGTACTTCACTACCCTGGTCTACGGTACTAGAAGCAAAAGACTTACAACTCGAAATTCGGTTGAAAAAGTGAGAGGTGAAAGTGAAAGTAGTTCTCCGAAAAATCAAGGAGAAGTGAAAGACGGTATTNCACAGTAGACGTATAGACTCCAATAACTATAAAGAGGACCGTTAGAACTAAGGTCGAACACAAAGAAGGTCAGGTCGCAAAGAGTACTACATGAGACGTATATTCAATTTATTCGTCCCATTGTTAAATGTCGGAACTGCATGAGGAAAAGGATAAACCTTGGTCAGACAACAAGGTACAGGTCAAGATTGACAACGAAGGACTGGACGTATGTCTAAAGAGTTCTCCGTCCAGTCCACCAGACCATAAAGGCAGAGAAAGTCTTAAAAGGTGTCAAATAACACTAGGTGTGTCAGTTTCCGAAACCGTATCTGTTATTTCGTCTTTATCTACAAAAAGACCTTGAGAGAACGAAAAAGGTACTAGATCACCTACAACCGGTAAACTAGAGACCAAAGAGACGGAAAAGATTTGAGAGTCCCGTCGGATTTCTAGGTTTGTTAAACGAGACTTTTTTGTGCCTCCTGTCTTGCAACGTCATTGGGAGGTAGAGGAAATCGGGAAGGGACCGTGCACCAAAGTAGGGGAGAGTATCGTGAAAGCGAAGAGCCCCACACACATGCCGAGACCCTGTGGAGACAGGAGAGGGGAGTGGGAGACCGGACCACATCAGTGAGTCCGGTGGGAACGGGGGAAAAGCGGAACACTGAACAGTGGACCTTGAGGATGGCGAGTAGTGGAGATAGAAAATTATTGAATGTAGAGTCCCTTGTTCCCTGGGTCGAGTTGGTGGGGTGGTCCGTTACTTGGTGTCCAGGGTCGGTCAACTTCTGAACCTGTGGACCCCAATCCACGCCGACCTCTCCTCCCTCTTCCTGTTTTATACCCACAGACTTGGGGACCAGCCCCCCACCTTGTTACAGGGAATTTCCCCGACACCCACACTTTCTATAAGAGTTCGAGTCACACAGTTTACATCAGAACTTATGAAGTCAGGAGGTTTTCAGAGTCACCATTTCTTAGACGGACGTTATGTCCTCTGCGTCCAAACTAGGGACCCAACCCTTCTAGGGGACCTCTTCCTTCATTGTTGAGTGAGGTCATAAGGACGGACCTCTTAGGGTACCTGTCTCCCCGGACCACCCGATGTCAGGGACTCCAGCGTTTTCAGCTTGTACTGACTCGCTGATTTGGTGGCGGTTCGACCAGGTCTCCTTTCCTTGTCATGTCTTAGACCACAAAAGAGGAGAGAAAAAAAGCTGCAGACAGAGTGTACGTGTGTGTGTCAGTGTGTGGTCGTCGTAGGAAAGCAAAGTCGAAATGTACGACAATTGGGTGAACTACGTAATATAAAAAGGAAGGTCTTTGTGACAAAGACGGGCCGGTAGGTTGGGGTGTTTCTTACAAGGACCTCAGCCAAGGGACGGTGAGACGACCAAAACGTTCAGTGAGAGTGGTCGAAGTGTCAATCGGAAGACACCGACAATTGACGTTTTAGACCACCAGCGTAGGGTAGGAAACGTCCCAGAGAAGACCGAGTCTGTCATTTCTTAGACGGACGGCACGTCCTCTGCACCCAACCCTTTTAGGGGACTTTTTCCTTTACCGATGGGTGAGGTCATAAGGACGGACATCTTAGGGTACCTGTCTCCTTGGACCTCTCAGGCACCCCAGCGTTTCTCAGCCTGTTACTCACTGACTGACTGTGTGTGTGAAGGCCGAGAGTTCAGGCACCAAGTCACCAAGTCCTCTTTAGACTGGGTCCTCCGCGTAAGACCGTTTTGACGGACGTCCCGGAAGGTTTACCTAAACTTTTGCGAAACTGTTTTTGGCACACAGAACGCGGGAGAACGCCCGTCTAGACCGTAGAGTCGCGGAACTCCTTTATTTGTTTTAAATATCTGTTACCCACTGCGACTGGACTCTCGAGGGACTCGCTCCCGCGGGCCACCACCCCTACAATGGAGGAGAATCTCGTCTCCTTTGGCTCCTTGGGCCCCGACTTCGGTCGTCAGGTTTCAGTGCGCCGTGTGTCCAGTGTCTCCCTGGGTTGAGTGCCTCCCCATAAAGTTCTCGACAGGAGTGCTGAGTCGCACTCCGGAGTCTCCGGAGTAGTCTCCTTTTAAGGAAGTCTACAAAAACTTTGACCTTTTGGTGCAACCTCTAGCAGAACGGTCGGAAAGGGGGTCACCGGGTAATAGACCTCCCGTAAGACGTACTCCTATTATTCCAACACCCATACACTACCACCCCCACCCCTCCGTCTTATAAGGCACTGGTTTACTTTGTGCCCCATTTTTTTTTAAATACCACTGTGAACACAGAAGTTCCCGCCGAGTCTACCATTTCTTAGGCGGACGGTTACGTCCTCTGGACCCAAGCTAGGGACCCAGCCCTTCTAGGGGACCTCTTCCTTTACCATTGGGTGAGGGGTCATAAGAACGGACCTCTTAAGTCTCCTGCCTCTTCGGACCGCCCGATGTCAGGTACCCCAGCGTTTTCTCAGCGTGTACTGACTCACTGATTGTGATTGTGAAAGACAGAAGTAACACGATTATACACACCTATTTCTTTCACTACCCTACACGAGGTATTTGGAGTTTGAGAGTCTAGTCCCGAAGAGTAATATAGAAACCTCCTCCTTTACCGTTGGGTGAAGTACCCCAACGGTGACCTGCTCCCTCGTGGGAGTAATATAGAATCAAGGAGTTGGAATATTGTGAGACCCGGTCTATTAACAACACCCCTGACAAGATACGTAAGGACCGAAGTTGGGACCGAAGATACGGTCCCGTCAGGGGTAAGGGTTCAGCATTATTGGTTTTAATAGAGGTTCCTGAAAGGTCCGTCAGGTCACCTATCCTTTTGTAAGAAAGTGACGTTTCCCCACACCCAAACTAAGGACAAACTCCTTGTTTCTAAAGTGTACGGCACACCACACCGGTTTTTTATTTAATTTTTAAAAAAAATTAATTTTTTTTTAATAGAGGTCTGTACCGGTAGACAAAGGTCTCCCTGTTCTGACTTTAATGTCGAAATCTGGTATCTTGAGAAAAGAAGTACGTCGTTGAGTTTCCTGATTACAAGGTCCCTTAAGTGAAGACCTTTGTGGTTGAACCAAGTGAATACGAGTCAAATACCCTCCCCTTTACTTCCGGACCCCTTCACTCCACTGAACGAGTACAGGCAGTACATTGACTCACTACACACACTTTTGATTCAGAGGTTCATTTGGGACCAAGAAACCCAAAGTTCTGATCGGATCGAAGAAGAGAGTTCGCTACGACCGTCCTGCCCGACCCTACCCTAGTCCCCTGTCAGGATTGAGTCGAGACACTTCGTGACAGAAAAGTGACCACGACGAAGTCAGTCAGTCAGTCAAGTCAGCGAGTCAGCACAGGCTGAGAAACGACGGGGTACTGAGCGTCGTGCGGTCCGGAGGGACAGGTAGTGGTTGAGGGTCTCAAGTGAGTCTGAGTGCAGGTAGCTCAGTCACTACGGTAGGTCGGTAGAGTAGGAGACAGCGGGGGAAGAGGAGCACGGGGGTTAGGGAGGGTCGTAGTCTCAGAAAAGGTCACTCAGTCGAGAAGTGTATTCCACCGGTTTCATGACCTCAAAGTCGAAGTCGTAGTAAGGAAGGTTTCTTTAGGGTCCCGACTAGAGGAAGTCTTACCTGACCAACCTAGAGGAACGTCAGGTTCCCTGAGGGTTCTCAGAAGAGGTTGTGGTGTCAAGTTTCCGTAGTTAAGAAGTCACGAGTCGAAAGAAGTGTCAGGTTGAGAGTGTAGGTATGTACTGGTGACCTTTTTGGTATTGGAACTGATCTGCCTGGAATCAGCCGTTTCATTACAGAGACGAAAACTTATATGATAGATCCAACCAGTATTGAAAAGAAGGTTCCTCATTCACAGAAAATTAAAGTACCGACGTCAGTGATAGACGTCACTAAAACCTCGGGGGTCTTTATTTCAGACTGTGACAAAGGTGACAAAGGGGTAGATAAAGGGTACTTCACTACCCTGGTCTACGGTACTAGAATCAAAAGACTTACAACTCGAAATTCGGTTGAAAAAGTGAGAGGTGAAAGTGAAAGTAGTTCTCCGAAAAATCAAGGAGAAGTGAAAGACGGTATTCCCACGACGAAGTGTCGATGAGTTTATGACCTGTGCAAAAAAGGAGAGAATACCTCCGTCGAATACCCGGGTCTCGTAAACCTGTGAGTGACTCCCTGTCTGGTCGAGTACCAACTGGGATACCAGTTCCAGGATGGCATTACTTAAAGACAAAAAGTTTGTTTTCTTTTTCCGATTCAAGTCTTCCTCAGGGGAAAGGAATGACTTAAGAGGTTATCAGGGAAAAGGAGTACCTAAAGCACTGTCACCATCACAACCCCGTTTCAAACGTAGAGTGCGAAAGAAAGGGACGTCTTGGCAACCTTGCCCCCGTCTAAAGGTAAATAACTCCGACTAAACTTACACGTAAATCCTGATCCCATATCTACCGTCCCCTCAGTCCCCTGCAACCGTCTCCCCCGCGGTGACACGAAAGACTCTGGTCTTGAAGTGTCTTCGCCCTCCAACCTGGTCCATGTTTAAAGCCAAAATGAGACGGAGAGGTGTCCACCGCGATCACCATTTCATAGGTGGACGATTACGTCCTCTGCTCCCAAACTAGGGACCCAGCCCTTCTAAGGGACCCCATCTTCACCGTTGGGTGAGGTCTTAAGAACGGACTTACGGTACCTGTTTTAAGGTACCTGTCTCCTCGGGCCACCTGATGGCAGGTGTCCCGACGTTTCTCAAGTCTGCGTTGACTCGTTGACTCGTGACGGGGAGGTGCTCAAGTCGCACATCAGGTAAGATTTTCGTCTCTGTGTGGAGTACGGAGAGGCAGGTGAGGTTGGACTCCAAAGATGGTGGATCTAAGATGGGAACCCCCTCTCCTCCAAAGACACCGTCGACAGGGACCGAACCCCACTACTCACAAGCCACGTGACGTTTCGACGAGGGTGGGGACTTTACGTATAAGCGGTATCGCTGTTGTCAGTGACAGTGAGTGTAGTACGACAGTGGAGACGCACGGTCATGACAAAGTGTCCGAAATGTGAACGACAACAAGTCAACGATTCGAGACAGACTGAGAAAACGCTGGGGTATCTGGTATCGGACGATCCGAGGAGACAGGTACCCTAAGAGGTCCGTTCTTATGACCTCACCCAACGGTAAAGGAAGAGGTCCCCTAGAAGGACCTAGTCCCTGACTTGTGACTTGGGGTGCAAAGGACGTAGCCCTCCGTCTAAGAAATGGTGGTCCCTTCGGGTATAAAGTGTGAATGATGAGTAAGTCAGAAATGTTGTTGGGGTGTACCGTCTGCGGTGATAATACAAGTAAAATCTCTACTCCTTTGACTCTGTATTCGGCATGTATTGAACGTGTTCCAGTATCGATCATTCTCGGTCGAAACTTTGGGTTCTCCAGACTCCGAGACTTGGAGACACGACAGGCCGTGGGTATGGGATGTGGGGTCGAGATTTTTGTCGGGACCCTCGGGGTGGAAATTTCTCTATTTCTGTCACTTCTAAATCGTCCTTTGTGAGGACCACGCCACACAACCAAACATTACTGACCTTTCCGTCCCTTTTGGTTGAGAAGGAATATTTTTCCACTGTACAATAGGAATCACTTTTACTGTACAAATATGAGACTAGCTGGTGGAAGGATTTCCCACTAAAAGATCTATTACTATTAATAACTAATCGACGAAGAGAAGGGTACCTCTGTGGTTTAGACCGAACTTCATGACACCTAAAACCATCGAAACTATACGTGTACGCAGTAACAAACTCCGAGTTTGAGGTTCGTTCTGACGGTGGACGACATCTCTACCCGACTATGAAAAAAGAGAAAGGACTTTGTTGTAAGCCTCTTCCGTTACCGTGGGGTGAGGTCATGAGAACGGACCTTTTAGGGCACCTACCTCCTCGGACCACCCGACATCAGGTACCCCAGCGTTTCTCAGCCTGTGTTGACTCGCTGAAGGGAAAGTGAAAAGTGGCAGTACGTAACCTCTTCCTTTACCGTTGGGTGACGTCATGAGAACGGACCTCTGAGGGTCCCTGCCCCCTCGGACCACCCGACGGCAGATACCCCAGCGTGTCTCAGCCTGTGCTGACTTCGCTGAATCGTTGACGTCGTCGTCGTCTTGTTACGATTGTCAGTATTTGCGTTTCTTCCCTCTCTCCTCTACTAGTTAAATCTAGTGAGAGGACTTCACAACTCAGCTACGGATCGACACCAGTGCCGGTCTCTGTGTTGACAATGACGTAAAGAGGAGTGTTAACTCGTGTCCATATGAGACTTCAGAATTAGTGTTGTCACTACAGACCTGTTGTCTGGTAGTCGAAGAAAGTTGGGGTGACGATGGTGACGTCCACATCGGGAAGGGACTTAGACCTACCAGAGGTCGACTAGTGGGTCGGTGACACAGAAGGGGATTCGTGTGGGAAGAGGCTTCACTAGTGAAAATTTACATTTGGTCTCGTACGACTTCGACTTCACGGTTATGAGACCGGTGGACTATACTTCTCAGCTGAGTGACCTTTTCTAAGACTATGACCCCTTTCTGACTTCCGTCCTTCTCTCCCCTGTTGTCTCCTACTCTACCAACCTCCCGTAGTGGCTGAGTTACCCATACTTGAACCCGTTTGAGACCCTCTACCACTCCCTGTCCCTCCGGACCACACGACATCAGGTACCCTAGCATTTTTCAGTGTGTACTAAATCGTTGACTTGTTGTTTCTCGTACGATAAGGAAGGATATAGGAGGTTACCCGAGGTCCAAGTATGTCTAGATTTAGACCCGAGTAAGGGCACCGGAGACGTCGGAATCCTCTAGATCGAGGACTGACGAGAGCTTGGTGACGGATCCGACGAGGTCAGTAGACCAAACCCCTGTCTCGTCCGTATAAACCTGGAACCGTAACCGGTAAGAAGGACCGTTCCTTTCGAGTCCGGTGTCTGTAGACGTGCGGACAGATGAAAAACAATAAATACCGTGTCTTAGGTTCAGTAAAGCGGTCTCTCTTAAAGACCGGTAAGTAAAATTTTGTCTTTTAGAGTCAGAGATGATGTTTCACACGAGTCAACGAGTCGTACAGACTGACATCGAGTGGTACCGAGGAAACAGGTACCCTAGGAGGTCCGTACTTATGACCTCACCCACCGGTAAAGGATGAGACCCTAGAAGGTTTGGTCCTTAACTTGGGTACAGAGGACACAGAGGACGTAACCGTCCACCTAAGAAATGGTGACTCGGTGGACCCTTCGGGGATGAAGATGATGTATTGTCTCCGCGTCATTCATAAGGAAAAGAAGGAAAGAGGTCTGTAGGTTCCGAAATCACGACAATTGTGTCTGTTTCGGCACCCATCTTTCTTAATAGTAAACTTCAGGAGTGGACGGGGGTCAAGACTTCAACCATGTCTTGACCCTCTCGTGTGACTGAACAATCGTATTAAATCATTTCAACCCTTCTGATTCCCCTATCAGTATTCATCCACTCAAGTCGAACATAGGTGCACTCCGACTCTAGGAACCCTGTCCCCCGTAGATCAACCTTGTGGTCTCTTGGAACAATTTCCTTGACCCGATTTGAGTCCCTTCCGACCCCCGGTGTCGGTGGGAAGGGGGTGTCAGGGTGGACAAGGAGAATGTAGGACAGTGGTTAGGTGTACATATTTTTGTTTGTGAGGTCTAGGTCCAATCGAGAGAGGAGACTCCGATTTGCAGTCTCGCCCCAGAGTCCCGTGTCTCCTCACCTTCCTTTCCGTCCTACAAAGTTCCGGCCTGGCCTTCATCACCGTAGTGGAGGTGAACTTAAAGTGACCGGGGAAACCGACGTAACCGAGTTCGTCTACGTGCTCCGATCCTGCCACATAGATCCTCTCCTCGTCTAGAACCACCTGTAACGACGTTCGACACTTGAGTAGAAAGGAAAACAAAATATCCGGGTACCAATTACCCTCGGTAACAGGTAAGGGAACTATATTACTTCTAACAGGTGGTCGATGATTATTCGGTAGAAGATAACTGAAAACTAACTCTTCGATAGGGGTCCCATAGGGGGAAAATCACCCTTCTGTTCCATGAGAACAAACTAGGAGCACCCCGGGTATTACTTGGTTCAAGTCCCCTTCCTCAAGTCTAGGCCCATTGACCTCAGACCTCAGGTCGGGAAAGGGTTTCAGTGGAAATAGACGGACCGTTGTCATGGGTGAGTTGTTCACCGGTTACCTTACCGAAGAAAAAAAATTTTAACCCCATATCAATGAAATGTTACACCACAATCGAAGACAACGTGTTACTTCACTTTAGTCGATCTACATATGTATATAGGGGAGGGAGACTCTTGGCGGACGGAGGGTGCACCGGGGTGAGGAGATCCAGTGGTGTCTCGCGCCTTCACTCGAGGGCCACGATACGTCGTCAAGGGAAATTACAACTTTGAACAAATTTCACTCACCCTGACGTCCACTCTTGTTCTCACCCCCTTCCCTCCACCGAGTCGACCATTTCTTAAGAGGACGTTACGTCCTCTGGGGTCAGGTTAAGGACCCAGGCCTTCTAGGGGACCTCTTCCCGTGGGTAAGGTCATGAGAACCCGAAGAGACCACCGAGTCGACCATTTCTTAGGTGGACGTTACACCCTCTGGACCCAAGCTAGGGACCCAACCCTTCTAGGCGACTTCCTCCCTTACCAATGGGTGAGGTCATAAGAACGACCTCTTAGGGTACCTGTCTCCTCGGACCGCCCGATGTCAGGTATCCCAGGGTTTCTCAACCTGGAAAGTGAAGTGGAGTCCGTCCACTCTTCCCCTGCGAAGGGTCACTCGGTAATCTTCGAAAAGACAGGGACGGACCCACACCGTCCTTCCGAAATGTCCGGGTCCCGAGGCCTGACGTCCCGATCACTCAAGTGTGCAGGGTGTCCGAGGAACGTTGGCCGAAGGAGAAGAGTGGTGCTCCCTACAACACTCGTACAGTCCCCTCTCGACCCTTGAAGTCAGGGTCAGTGGTACCGCGTCACCCGAAGTCCCGTCGGGTTACGGTGTATGTCCTTCGGAGGTAGTGCTCTGAAGAGTTCCAGAAGAGGTTTCCCCTTACACCCCCTCGTAACGTTGCGGAGTAACAGTTGTGGGAACACTCGACAAAGGAGTTTTGTTTGTAAATTCCTGGAGAGAGAACTTTATTAAGGGGTTGACCAAACCCCTCCTCTTCGTCTCAAGAGAAAAAGTGAAGTGGTCTTTGAGTTTGTCACACAAGTACTCAACACGGTGCCCTCCGTCTCACGTTTGTGTCGACCTTTTGGAGTCGGATTTTGACTTTTTGTGTGAAGGGGCGAAGGAGTGTGTACTTCCCCGTCGAGAGGCCAGGTCTCCCTCGGGTCTCTAATCGGTGTCTCGACTTCGGTCAGGACTCGAGAAGAGACGCAGCACAGTCCGGAGACGGCCCGGGAGGTCCCCGGGGCGTGGGGTCCGGGTGGCGCTGGCAGTAGGTCGACCCAAGGACGGACGCACGAGGGCGGACCCCAGTCAGTCGGGAGACGACCACTAAACAAAAGTACAGTCTAGGAGTATAGTTGATGTGTGACAATAGTAGGGGAATAAAGGTTTGTCGAGTCCAGTACCTACATCACACCAGTCTCAGTGAACCCATCCTTCGCGTCTACACCCTAAACCAGGTATCAAAGTCGGTTTCTAAGAGTGGGTTGAGTTTTGTGGTCTTGTAGAAACCCTACCGAGCGGGAGGAGTGGGGTACACGGAACTTCCATATTGAGGGATAGACGTCTCGTAGCCTGACATTTCGTATACAATGACCCTAAAAGGTTCACTTCTTTCCGTCTTTCAATTAGTGACCCTAGGCCCAAGACGTAGACCCACGGGGTGTCACCCGGTACCAGACTACTCTTTGCGGTCCAGAAGTAGAAGGAAGGCCGTTAGCTCCTTCTTAGTGTACCCTTTTGGTCCGTTCCTCATATAGGATAATTTCTCGTTAGATACAGTGTTGTTCCCGGGGAGTCCATCGAGTCACCATTTCTTAGACGGACGGTTACGTACTCTGGGTTCTTTGAGTCCAAGTTAGGGACCCAACCTTTCTAGGGGACCTCCTCCTTTACCGTTGGCCGAGGTCAAAAGAAGGACCTTTTGGGGTCCCTGTCTCCTCGGACCACCCGATGTCAGGTACCCCAACGTTTTCTGTCTGTGCTGAATCTTTGGTTTGTTGTTGGTCTTTTCAGTGTTGTTTAATGAAGGAGGTTCTACGACGTGCACTCGAGTCGGGTGAAAAGACAAGTCGTCTACGGAATCACTCTGCCTCGGAGATAATGGTACCGACCCTCCTTGGTGTCACGTCAGTCTAGACATCTGACCGATAAGGTTACCGATGTGAGAAGGAGTTTTGTTGTTAAGTGTTCATAGTGAAGGACCCATCGCGGACACGTGAGAAGGAGTTGTTTTCAACACAGTGTGTGGACACGCGTTCGTGCTTATGTGTGTGTCTGGGTGTGTGAGTGGTCACGGAATGTCTGTACCGTTGGACTTGCGTCTCGGGAAGTTCGTTACGCACTCGGCGTCGTTGAGGGCGTTTATTTATTTGTGTTCGCTTCCTACACTCTTACGAGAGCCGTGCTACGGCGGTTGAACCCCCACTGGTCGAGAGTGTTCAATAGAAACAACAATAGTAGAGGTTTTCTCTGGTGCCTTCTTCACCTCCGACACGGTGTCAGAAACCTCCGTCCGTCTTATGTGATGGACACCCTTGGATCCCTTCAATAAAGAGAAGAGATTCAGGGTCTCACGAGTGGACGTTTCTCCTCTATTGCTGTACTTGGAGCACCTCGACAAGAGTCCTTATAGTTGTACAGGGAGCCTGAGACTCAAGGATTCTCCCTTACATTCGATACCCATTCTGATTTTGTAATAGTCTTGAAGGGACCACCAGGTCACCGATTCTGCGGAGCGAGGGTTGCGTCCCGCGGACCCAAGGTAGGGACCAGTCCCTTGATCTAGGGTGTACGGCGTCAATTCTGGGTCGCGTTGGTTTATTTATTTATTTATTTTATAAAATTTCCTTATTTTGCAGAATTTAAAGTAGAGAGAATAGGAGTCAAGTCAGCGAGTCAGGACAGACTGAGACGTTGGGGTACCTGACGTCGTACAGTCCAAAGGGACAGGTAGACACGGATTTAAAGATAAATTTTCTCTGGGTCGAATTTATTACTTTTCCCTGGGACGAAACCGTCTCCATACACCCTGTTCTTTTGTACCTATCTTACTCTCTTATGGTCCAAGTGTCCTCTGTGAGTAAAGAAGGTACCTGAGTCAAAGTGGGGTCCTGATGGGACCACCGTGTCGTCATTCCTTAGATGGGTGGTCACGTCCCCTGCACCCAAGGTAGGGACCCAGTTCTTCTGGGCGATCTCCTCCCTTACCGTTGGGTGAGGTCATAAGAACGGACCTCTTAGGGTGCCTGTCGCCTCGGACCGCCCGATGTCTGTACTGAATCACTGATTTGTTGTTATAATTGGGTGACTTACTTTGTGTGTGTGTATGTGTCCTGACCCACCCCACTCCCTTGGTGGACAGGGTGAAATGACGGCCGGTCACTGCAAACTTTTAGGGTACCTGTCTCCTCGGACCATCCGACGTCAGGTGCCCCAGCGATCTCAGTCTGTGCTGACTCGCTGAAGTGAAAGTGAAAAGTGAAAGTACGCAACCTCTTCCTTTACCGTTGGGTGAGGTCACAAGAGCGGACCTCTTAGGGTTCCTTCCCCTTCGGATCACCCGACGGCAGAGACCCCAACGTGTCTCAACCTGTACTGACTCCGCTGAATCGTCGTCGTCGTCGTCACTACAAACTGTTCAAGTAAGACTCGTCTAAAAGAATCCCGTACCCTTAGGGTCCCTATACTGTGGTGTAAGGTCTGATTTCTACACGACTCTTCCCTAGGTCGGGGTCCCGAGAAAGAGTCCGTCCTATTTCATATATCCTCCACCTTCTTTTTTATTCGAGTGTTCAAAGTTCTTTCGTACGTTTATATTCTTTATTATTCTTTTTCCCTAAGTATTTCCAAGTCACTAAGTGGATTGGAACAATTACCTTACAGACACTAACACCAATAATGATCGTAGTGTAACAAGTAATTGTCGTAAAGGGGACATAAACTTCTTCGTTTATCGAATAAATGCAAAAGTTGATGAAATACAAGTTAAAATATTAGATGTTCTGTTTCAAGACTTTGCGTCCCTATTTCAAGATCCGTGGGTGTGTACGGGACTGAACCACCTTATCTCAACTGTTCTCCAAACTAAACACGGGAAACTTCCCGCGGTAGATCTCCGTTCGTGAAGTTTATCGTGGAGGTACGCGACAATTCGTTGAGTTTTGAGTAGGTATGTATGTACATTGACGTTTTCATTTCGTACGGGGCCTGTGTTTGGGACCTTCTTCATTTCAGAGATATTATGTCAATGTTTTACCTTAAATCCAGTCTTTGTTTCGGACTCTTATGTCTAAAAACGAACGTCAAAAAAAAAGTAACTTTCATGGTTAAGGAAAGTGTTTTGTTCGTAATATCCTTATCCTTGACTCATTAAGTAGAACAGTCAATGTTAAGTATTTTTTGTCCTAGGTAGTAATCGATTTATGTTGGTAAGTTTATGTTCAATTCTTCATATTTTTTTTTGGGAATTTTTTTGTGGTCATCGTCGTTTTTGTAACTTGTAAACATTTGTTTTGGTGGTCATTGTCAAGTCCAGTCAAGTCAGCGAGTCAACACAGGCTGAGAAACGCTGAGGTACTTGGGGTCGTGTGATCCGGAGGGACAGGTGGTGGTTGAGGATCTCAGGTGGGTTTGGGTACAGGTGACTCAGTCACTACGGTAGGTTGGTAGAGTAGGAGACAGCAGGGGAAGAGGAGGACGGGAGTTAGAAAGGATCGTAGTCCCAGAAAAGTTTACTCAGTCGAGAAACGTAGTCCATCGGTTTTATAACCTCAAAGTCGAAGTTGTAGTCAGGAAGGTTACTTATAAGTCCTGACTAAAGGAAATCCTACCTGACCAACCTAGAGGAACGTCAGGTTCCCTGATAGTTCTCAGAAGAGGTTGTGGTGTCAAGTTTTCGTAATTAAGAAGCCGCGAGTCGAAAGAAATATCAGGTTGAGAGTGTAGGTATATACTGGTGACCTTTTTGGTATCGGAACTGATCTGTCTGGAAACAACTGTTTCATTACAGAGACGAAAAGTTATACGACAGGTCCAACCAGTATTGAAAGGAAGGTTCCTCATTCGCAGAAAATTAAAATACCGACGTTAGTGGTAGATGTCACTAAAACCTGGAGTCTTTTTATTTCAGTCGGTGACAAAGGTGACAAAGGGGTAGATAAACGGTACTTCGCTATCCTGGTCTACGGTACTAGAGTCAAAAGACTTACAATTCGAAATTCGGTTGAAAAAGTGAGAGGAGAAAGTGAAAGTAGTTCTCCCACAAATCAACAAGTGAAAGACGGTATTCCCACCATATTAGACGTATAGACTCCACTAACTATAAAGAGGACCGTTAGAACTAAAGTCGAACACGAAGTAGGTAGAGTCACAAAGAGTATTACATGAGACGTATATTCAATTTATTCGTCCCACTATTATATGTCGGAACTGTATGAGGAGAAGGATAAACCTTGGTCAGACAACAAGGTACAGGTCCAGATTGATAACGAAGGATTGGACGTATGTCTAAATAGTCCTCCGTCCCGTCTACCAGACCCTAAGGGTAGAGAAAGTCTTAAAAGGTGTCAAATAACACTAGGTGTGTCAGGTTCCGAAACCGTATCAGTCATTTCGTCTTTATCTACAAAAATACCTTGAGAGAACAAAAAAGTTGTCAGGTTGTCTACAACCGTTAAACTAGAGACCAAGGAGACGGAAAAGATTTTAGTCGAACTTGTAGACCTTCAAGTACCAAGTACATAACGACTTCGGACCGAACCTCTTAAAACTCGTAGTGAAATGATCGCACACTCTACTCACGTTAACACGCCAACAAACTCGTAAGAAACCGTGGTCATTGTTGAGATGAAAATTATTGTTTCTTAGGCGTCAGAGGTTTTTATAATTTATATATATTATTTCTCTTATAACCAGTAGAAAAAAGAATTATCTGTTATCAGTTTTGTTACAATAGTTGTCCTCTGTACTCGCTACACTAGCATTCCGTACAAAGTTCCAGAAAGAGCGATATCAGTTCGTGTAGTACAGCGACGTCTCCCATCTGGAAGGTTTTCA
Source organism: Capra ibex (assembly GCA_006410555.1). Lineage (NCBI taxonomy): Eukaryota > Metazoa > Chordata > Mammalia > Artiodactyla > Bovidae > Capra > Capra ibex. Next base: position 58,824,949 of record SJYO01048061.1, on the reverse strand, counting down.
GAAGAGGAGCGACACTAGGAGCGTGTGGCCCCCGTGAACCTCCTGACCTTCGTGACGAACACTTTCGTTCGAGACGTGCGACGTTCGTTCCTCCTCTCGGCAGTCGTTTACCCATCGACCAAAGAGTTTATACATTGTCTGTGAGTAGGGGTCGGACCCCTCTCTCCTGGATTTCGGTTCTCCAGGGAACTTCTGTTTTCCTAAACAGGGGTCTTCTAGTACTCCTACACGGAGGGACCACCCAGTCACCATTTCTTAGGTGTCCAAGATAGGGACCTAGCCCTTCTATGGGACCTCTTCCTATACCGTTGGACGAGGTATAAGAACGGACCCCTTAGGGTATCTCTCTCCTCGGACCGTCCGATGTCAGGTACTGTCCGACTCAGGTTCTGAGTCTGTACTGAATCGTTGATTTGTTTTTGTTGTTGTTCCGGTATTCCTGGTCAATTTGTCCGACTCTCTCGGACCCATCACCTGACGTCACGGAGGGTCTAGGCGAGTTTCTGGTAGGTGGTACCCACGGTCCTCCCGACCACCGACTACCGAGTCCTCCACTGTAGGGAAGAGACCTTTACCGGGATTGATCTCTCTCGACGGAGCTAGTTCCAATACAGGGGAACCATCAGCGTCCGGTATAGGTCACTGACCAGTTATACTCCAAATTTCCGGACCGACCGAGAGACAGGGATTAAACCCTTTTACGACTTTTAGGTGGAGTCGAGATATCAAGAGACTCTCTACGGGACTCGGAAGTACCGTTGCTCGGAAGAAGGAACCGGGTCAGGACGTCGGAAGTATGGGAGCAAACTCACACCTCGGACTCTTGATTGGGATCCCGTCGCCAAGTGTTTGAAAACCGTGGTCCCTGGTCAAGACACCTTCTATTAAAAGGGTACCCAGTCCCACCCCCTACCAAACCCCTACTAAGTTCACGTAATGTAAAAAACACGTAAATTAAAGATAATAATAATGTAGTCGAGGTGGAGTCTAATAGTTCGTAATCTAGGGTCTCCAACCCCTGGGGACCTCACTTGAACCCCAACTGACACTAAGTTAATGTTTTGTCCACGTCGACATTTAACGGGACTACATCTTCTTGACCCCCTGTCCAGTTTGTCCCGGTGGAGGATAGAGACTTGAGACAAGGGACTCTGTAGTAGGAAATAGGGACGGGGTAGTGTGGAGGAGGGACACGTAGGTTTTGAAATAGTCGAGGTTAAGTTGTCTCTTCGTGTGTGATCGTAGTAATATGGAATTCCTTTATTGTGATACGAAATCAATAATTCGACAATAATTCGAACTATCGAGTCGACCATTTATGAGGTGGACGTTACGTCCTCTGGACTCAAGCTAGGGACCCAACCCTTCTAGGGTACCTCTTCCCTTTCCGATGGGTGAGGTCATAAGACCGGACCTTTTAAGGTGCCCAGGTACCCCAGGGTTTCTAAACCTGTGCTGACTCGCTGAAAGTCAAAGTTCGAATTCAATTAAAAGACGAATTCAATTCTTTGAAACGCGAATACAATATTATGACGATAATTCGAATGCCATAATACCATAATTCTATGGACTTGTAGAAGATGTGCAACGTCAGACTTTACCCTTTTACTGTCGACATGAGGCCGTTTTAAGTGTTTACTTCGGGAAAGGAACTGTGTCGACATTCTTGTCTTCAGTTTTTACTCTTAGAAGTACTCATTGTAAAGAGGATTACCTCTTTGACTCAAGGTGAAAGTATCTTGAGATATTTGTGGTCTAAAGGTGTGAGGGGGCGGGGTCCATGACTTTAAACAATAAGATTTTAGGGGATTTAACCGACACCTTCATTGTTCAAAGACGTAAATTTTCCAAATATATTTAGACACTTAACGTTAAAAGTATGTTCAGTTTTACTTTGTGAGACGTGTCCTGTTTTCTATCCGGATTCGGTGTATAGTATAAACGTCTTCCGGTGACTTATAGTACCTATGTTCATTGTTAATTTTTCGGACAGATACAGTCTACTTTCTTTTAAAAGTCAAACCACAAGACATTCGGTTCTGCCATTAGAGGAAAGTGATATGTTCGCAAGATTACTATATGTCAAAGTTTTTGTAGTAAAAGATTCACAGACACTAAGGTCGGAGATCTTCCTTGTCTTATGATAGAGGACGGTGTCACCTACCCAGTCTCGTTGTTTACTCACAGGCAAGACAGACCTGTTGACGTAGTCCCATCAAACTCCGTGGTCTCTTTCTAGTACTAAAATTTGTGCACAAGAATTTACTAGAGTAAAATAAAGACCCTCGCGGGGACGTTAAGTAGTCAGGCACTTCTGTGTCTCGAGGACAAAGGTGACCTAGGACTCAGATACGCCGACGTGAACCGTGTAGTCTCGTCTGCTCTTACCTCCCTCCGGCGTGCGGCCCGACCCGCGAGTCTGCTGGTCAGCGAACCGGGTCCGAATGTATGGTCGCCCTGTGAGAACCAGACCATGACTTGGCGAGACTTGGAGTAAAGTGAGTAGACATTTATCACGCCCCCGAAGGGACCCCCGAGTCACCATTTCTTGGGCGGACGATTACGTCCTCTGCACCCAAGTCAGGTACCTGACCCTTCTAGGGGACCTCTTCCTTTACCGTTGGGTAAGAACGGACCTTTTAGCGTACCTGTCTCCTCGGACCACCCGATGTCAGACACTCCAGCGTTTCTCAGCCTGTGCTGACTGACTGATTTGATGCCGTTACTGTGCACGACGACCGTGAAAGGAGTCGAACACTCCCATTTCCTCGATTCACGTTTAGTCGGGGGGGTCCTAGCCGACTTCTTTCCTGTCGAGTCCCGTGCGGGCGACCCCTTCGTCTAGAGTGGAGTGTCGACCGGTGTACGAGTTCCCTTCGAAAGTCTTAGAGGAACTCACTCCCGCGGTCGTCGGGAAAGAACTGGAACTGGTACAGGAGGTCCCTCTTGTTCACCTCGCGGAGGCAGTTCACAGGGCCGTCGACGAGTTTGAGGAAATTACACGAAGTCCTCTCTTTTGGTCTCCTTTAGTCTTTGGGTGGGTGTGTCCAGCCCCGCCCTTGATCCCTGACCCTCTCCCAAACAAAAAAGGACCGAGAGTTTTGACTTCAAAAAGTTGAATTTTTTTTTTTTATCGGGGTCCTTGTTCAATTGAGGGATGAAATGCAAAACGTTCAAAACGAACCTTCGGTCCTTCCATTTCAAGACATTTATTACTAAAGTTTTTCGACTTATTCTTTTCACAGAGACTGTCGACGGGTACATGTGAAACTCACTTTCTTTTGAATCTTAAACCAAAAACTCAGGACTGTTGTACTCTATTATTACTGAAATAAGTTGAGGTCGAGTTAAAATTCAGGTAGTCAGACTGACTACCTATAGGGTCCTTCTCAATAACTACGATACTGAGGGTTTGGAGTCCAGGTCGTTACTATAATTCTATGTTCGTAGGTTCACTCAGCCCTTCTAGGGGACCTCTTCCTTTACCGTTGGGTGAGCTCATAAGGACGGACCCTTTAGAGTACCTATCTCCTCGGACCACCCGACGTCAGGGTGTTCCTTAACCTGTGTTGATTCGTTGTTGGTGTTAGGTTCACGCCCGACGAATTTCCGTGAACCTACAGGGTTCCCGTAAGTCTTGACATCCATTAGAAGAGGTTCGGGGGGCTAGAGAAAGACTTGGGGGATACAGTCAATCGTCGTAGTGGTACGTGGCGTAAGGGTTCGGATGTGACTTGAACTACGAGATCCCTACGACACTCACTTCCATGAATCAGCACAGGCTGAGAATCGTTGGGGTGCCTGACATCGGATGGTCCGAGGAGGCAGGTACCCTAAAAGGTCCGTTCTTATGACCTCACCCAACGGTAAAGGAAGAGGTCCCCTAGAAAGGCTGGGTCCCTAGCTTGGACCCATAGGGCGTAACATCCGTCTGTGAAATGGCAGACTCGATGGTCCTTTCGGGTTATGACTATTATGATCCCTACGATTTGGGCCAAATTAAGAGACGGGTCGTTGCCCACCAGGACCGAGTGTGATAAAAGAGTCGGTCTCCCAGGGACTTGGGAACAAAAACGAGACTGAACGAGAAGTTCGAGACCGAAACAGGGATCCTTCAGAACAGACGGGCGGAGAGGTGGAACCGGGAATTTTTGATGTACGACGGGGAGGGGGTACGGGAGTCTTCGTGTACGTGGTCACTGTCCGTGTGTGAAACCGTTTCTAGAGAGGTACGACTGAAGGAGGGGTCTGAGAGAGACTTGTGCACAGGACACCGAAAAAGTAGACTTCGTGTCTCACCTATAAGTTCTGTAAAAACGTCTACCATTCTTGACACCTACAACAATGTACAATGTCTCTTTTGACTCCGAGACTCTTCTTTGATTAAAAAGTGGGGTTTCGGTCCTCCATCTCAAGTTCCGGTTTTACTAATATTTCCTGTTCGAGGAGGGGTTCTTTACATTAAGTCTTCATCACGTAGTAATTTATTCCTAGTCTTTGTCTTTCGTCGAAATTTTCTCTTGTTTTCGAAAATTTTTGGATATTAGGGTTGACCATCGAGTCCACGATTTCTTAGATGGACGTTACGTCCTCTGGGACTAAGTTAGGGTCTCAGTCTTTCTAGGGGACCTCTTCCCTTACCGTTGGTAAGGTCATAAGAACGGACCTCTGACGGTACCTGTGTGGTACCCCTGTGTTTCTCGACCTGTGTTGACTCTCTGATTGTGATACTGGAGTGGATAATATTGTTTATTAGGATTGAGGAACTCATTCGACAAAAAGGAGGAGAATTTTTGTAGAGACCATTTACTTAAGTACGGACACGGAAATACCGGTGCCGGAGGTTTTCGAGTAGGAGTCCTGTATGGATACCTACACCAGTCTCTAAGTCGACTTCGAATCACAAACCCACACTAAAAAAAAAAAAAACTATTGTTTTCTATGAAATTTACATAATCCACAAGTCATTGTCCTTTTATGAATTTACTTATGATGTAGTATCATGTCTTATAATATGTCGGTTATTTTCAACTGTACGGAGAAATAGTATCACAAAATTTTCCGCGACCATGTGGGTACTTGTGTCGTCGTTATTGGTTTCCTTTCGTTGGGTTCTACCCACCTAGTTAGTTGTTTTCTACCTTATGTGTCTGTTACATACTTATAAGTTGTAGTGAGACGGAAAGTTTCCTTTAGGACTGTGTCCGGTGTCACACTCACTTCGAACTGTACTACGGTGTACTTTGCGGCCCGTGTTTTGTTCTTTGTGACATACTAAGGTGAGTATACTCCACGAATCTTATCAGTTTTAGTATCTCTGTCTTGTCTCTTACCGCCAAGGGTTTCCGACCTTGTCTCCTACCTCTTGATGACACCCATTTCTCAAAGTCAAAATGTTTTACTTTTCTCGAGACACCCACCTACCACTACTACCAACGGATGGTTGCACTTACATGGATTGGCGAATTGACATGTGAATTTTTCCCAGTCCTACCATTTAAATACACATAAAATAGTGTTGAATTTAGGGGATCTCTTCCCTTTCCGATGGGTGAGGTCATACGACCGGACCTCTTAAGGTACCTGTTTCCTCGGATCATCCGATGTCAGGTACCCCAACGTTTTCAACCTGTGTTGACTTGCTGAAAGTGAAAGAAAAGAAAAAAAAAAAAAGTATTATTATTTTCAGGTGACCGATCCCAACAAACTATGAATATGACCAGGTAAGAAGAATTGTACAATTTAAGGGACCACCACTCATTCTTGCAAATCGTTGTAAGTTCTCACAGATGTAGGGGTTCCTTTCCGTACTCTGTTAGTGAGACGTGACCACCTCTACCTGGTGTTTCTGACACCTCCAATAGTCTGGAGGGTAAGTATCGGGTCGGGTCGGGTCGGGCGTCGTCATGGAAAGTCGTTTGGACGTCCAGAAGTTGTCGAAGAACTATACTTTATCGACGAGGACCTAAAGGATTACACTCTTTGGTTTGTCCCCCGCCCCCTTTCACATTACACTATTCATTGTGACCTTTACATATTCAGTTTTAATTTACAATCAAGATTGGAACTTTACGACATTGAGATCTTTTATTCGGAAACTTTACGTGTCAGTTATTTCGCATAGTTGACACGTATATATATTTCGTATATTACGTGTCAGATATCTCAGATATTTCCCCGGGTACTGACTCAGGTCTCTAGATGTCTCCCGGGTCCTTCCTGGGTCCTTCCTGGGTCCAGAACCCCTCAGATTTCGAATGTGTTACAGCCCCCGGAAGAAAAAATTTTGGTGGTTTGATACATGTTTTCTTCCTCTAAGACACTAACGTCTGTGGTACCTACATGGACCCCCTGTAATACGGTTCACTCACTTCGGTCTGTGTCTTTCTGTTTTTGACGGACTAGAGTAAATATGTCCCCTAGATTTTTTCAGTTTATGTATTTTCGTGTCTGATATTCCCACGTAGGACCGGACTCCTCGACCCCTTTACCCCTCTATTAACCAGGTCCTGTGTCTCAATGTCAATGGATCCTATTCTGGTACCCCAGTGCTTCCTCAACCTGCGCTGAATCGCTGATTTGTTGTTAATTTGTTATTCCTATTCAGATCTCTAGAGTACGTGTCGTACTACTGATATTAAGTGCTCTGACATAATTTCTGACCTTTAAACGATCCTCTCATTCAAAGTCTACAAGAGTAGTGTATGTGTCTGTCCATTGGGACGCTCCCCTACGTATACAATTAACCGAACTGATAGTTAGTAAAGTGACACACATATATATATGTAGGTCAGTAGTCCATCATGGGAATTTGTGTATGTTAAAAAGAAATTTTCTGCCGCCACCAACTCAGCGATTCAACACAGGCTAGGAACGTAGGGGTACCTGTCATCGGGTGATCCGAGGAGATAGGGACCCTAAAAGGTTCGTTCTTATGACCCCGCCCCAACTGTAAAGGAAGAGGTCCCCTAGAAGAGTTGGGTCCCTAGATTGGACCAGAGATTCTTACGTCCGTCTAAGTAATGACTGACTCGATCGTCCCTTCGGGGTAAATTTTCTGTTATTTTAAGTTTTCGATCCATGTTTGTTTTGATCCGTATTTCCATTCTGAACCCATGTCCCGAAACTTTTCTCGGCTTCGTCCTCTTCCAGAGACTTCGTATTCGAGGTCGACGACCTACCGTTCAGACGGGGAATTTCCCAGACAGACCTAGGGACCTCGGCCCCCTCTGCAGGTGAATGACGGCGTCCCGGGAAAACCGGCGACCTGAGGGAGGGGGTCCTTTCCACCGACGAGTGGGAGTGAGACAGGTCAAGGAACCGGAACCGCATGTCCGGCACCGACTGCACGTGGTCCAACTTCTGACCGAGTACGGTATACACCAGGTCGTCCGCAAACCTCTTCAACGACTGCATCATGAAGGCCTTCAGGGTGTAGGACTCCTAGGCCCGCCCTTACGTCCTGAGGCTCATGCTCACCGTCGTCAGCGTCTTCATGAAGGGGTCCATAAGCGTTATGGCCTCGGCGAAGTGCTTGAGACGGCCCCACGTGTCCTGCTACTCGTGGCCCAGTGGACTCCGGCCTTTGGGTGGGCGCGGGGCGGGAACGGAGGTTGCGGCCGGGTTCTGAGTTCTACCGACAGGAGTACGACGACCTCGGTACGACCCCTCTTGTCGTCTGTGACCTCCGGGACTCAGTACTCGAAGTGAAAACACCTTGCCTACAACCTTTTCTCTTGGGAGGGAGGTCGTGAGGACCTAAACCTTCTACCCGGAAATTTGACTGTGCACCGGTTGTCTTGTACTCTAAGTTCCAGACTCGTAAACCACCCTCAAGTCTGGGTTGGAGGAGGAGCCGTCCTTCTGAGACTGTTCGGGCTTAGAGAAGTCCGATTAACAGGACTTCGGTGGTTTTGTCGGGAAAGTGAGGGTTCGGTTATTTGGACCTAATTCAAGGGACCGATATTTTTGGTATCGTAAGAACTGAAAGAGAAAGTAACTTTCATAGTGGGTCAATAAATGAACCGACTACCGTAGGACAGTCGTTCGAGGTACTTCCTTCCTGGTGTAAGGTTAGTTGTAACGTGTGGATGCAGAAGTGTAGACTTGTTTGAGACCCTCCATGAAATTGTCAACCACCTTAGTACCAGTGTATAGAAGTGTCAAAGTCTGAGTACGTAAGTTATAAATGACTCCGTGGTCCTATGTCACCAATTGGTCTCTCTATACCAGGGGTGACCTGAAATCAACCCTTCTACTCAGTAACTTTCTTTTGGTGAAGGTTGACACTGCGTACCGTCCGTACCGTCTTCCTTCAAGTCTACCTAAATACGAAAAACAAAAATAAAGAACTCCACCTCTACGAGTTTCAGAATGAGGTAGGGTCTTGTGGATAGTTTCCGGTTCCCTTGGGAAAGGTCGTTTAGAAGAGAAGGATCCGAAGGTGTGCCTCTTCCGTTACCGTCGGGTGAGGTCATGACAACGGACCTTTTAGGGTACCTGCCTCCTCGGACCACGCGACGTCAGGTACCCGAGCGACTCCCAGCCTGTGCTGACTCACTGAAGTGAAAATGAAAAGTGAAAGTACGTGACCTCTTCCTTTACCGTTGGGTGAGGTCACAAGAACGGACCTCTTAGGGTCCCTGCCCCCTCGGACCACCCGACGGCAGAGACCCCAGCGTGTCTCAGCCTGTGCTGACTTCACTGAATCGTCGTCCGAAGGTGTCCAGTCTGGATACCTACGAGAGTGTCGTTTTATTCACTAAGGGTGAGAGTTGATCCGTTGAGCGGAAAGACTAGCCTACTTTGTACTAAAAGATCCGGGAGTCCGGTGAGGGAGTTTGAAAGAGTCTCCTCAGACCAATCCAGGATCCATTCGGTAGGTTAGTAAATTGTTTATAGAAAGTTCTAGGTTGACACACGGTCAGTATGAACATCCTCGTCCTCTATTTCGTTACCATTGTGTCTGGTTTATAACTATTATACATATATTCTCCATTGATTACTCTTGGATAACATATCGGGTCTCTTGAGATAAGTCACGAGACACCACTGGATTTACCCTTCCTTTAAGGTTTTTCTCCCCTATATACATTTATATATTGTCTAAGTGACACGACATGTCGTCTTTCATTGTATTCTGACATTTCGTTCATATGAAATTATTCAGTTAATTTTTCTTTGGTACATAGACAGGAGTACCTTGAATCTTAGATCACTCTCTGTCTATTCTTTTTAGTTATTCTGTCTCATAAAATCCCTCTATTCCTGAACCTATTTTTGTTTTTCCTTCCCCTTATAGTTCACATACATACACAAACACCGGTTCTCCCACTACTCCACCTCAAAGTTATCCCGTCGATTCCTTCTGGACTCTCACGTCTACCCTTCCTTCCTTCCCTTGATCGGGACCACCCCACCCCGCACAGGTCCCCTCCCGTAAGGTCCCTCTCTCTTCGTGTCTAGGACTGTTTAGCGACTCAGTCCTCACTAGGACTGTTTCGTGAGGACTGTTTAGCGACTCAGTCCTCACTCGGACAGCGGAAGTTCCTGGTCGTCCCTCCGGTGCACCGGACTCGAGTTGCGGGTTACCCCGTTCTCGACCCTCTACTCTCAGTCTTTCATTACCCGTCAGTGTCACCGGAGAAGTGGTTTCTCTCCCGTCACAATACTTTACTGATATTGTTGAAGAGTAACACCCGTAGAGAGTATTTTTGTTATGTGCAGGGGGAAAGACACGATGTGTGATCCAAGAGTGATCGGTACATGAAGTAGTATCAACATATGCATGCAGTTAGGGTCAGAGGTTGGGGGGTTTTTCTTCCACATCAGATAAACATCCTGTATGTAATTCAATTGGAATTTATACATAAGGGTATATGTAAGTCAAGTCAGCGAGTCAGTACCGGTCGAGAAACACTGGGGTACCTGACGTCGTACGGTCCAAAGGGACGCGAAGTGGTTGAGGGTTGAGGGCCTCGAACAAGTTTGAGTACAGGTAACTCAACCACTACGGAGGGTTGGTAGAGTAGGAGACAGCAGGGGAAGAGGAGGACGGAAGTTAGAAAGGGTCGTAACCCCAGAAAAGGTCACTCAGTCAAGAAACGTAGTCTACCGGTTTCATAACCTCAAAGTCGAAGTCGAATGTTATATGTACTCCACGTCTGTTTATGATAAACTAACGTGAATGCACTCCATGGTTCTTTTCAGTTTAAGTGTCTCAGTCTTTCATGTAACCATCTACGGTCCCCGACCCCCTATCCTCCACCCTTCCTCCTTACCCCTGTCACATTACCCCTGTCTCAAAGTCAAATCCTTCCACTTGTCAACCCCTCTACTTACTACCACTCTCAACGTGTTATCACACTTATATGAATCACGGTGACTTGATATGGTAATTTTTACCAATTTTATCATACAAAATAGGTATGTACTGATTACACCTACCTGATTACTACGTACCTACACTCTCAATCTGGTATTTCTTCCGACTCTCGACTTCTTAACTACGGAAGCTTAACACCACAACCTCTTCTGAGAACTCTCAGGGAACCTGTCGTTCCTCTAGGTTTGTCAGGTAGGATTTCCTTTAGTTGGGACTTATAAGTAACCTTCCTGACTACGACTTCGAGGTTATAAACCGATGGGCTGCACTTCTCGACTGAGTAACCTTTTCTGGGGCTACGACCCTTTCAAACTTCCAATTTCCTCTTCTCCCACCGTCTCCTACTCTACCAATCTTTCGTAGTGACTGAGTTACCTGTACTTAGACTCGTTTGAGTCCCTCTATCACTTCCTGTCCCTTCTAACCGTATTAAGTCAGGTACCTCAGCGATTCTCGACCTGTCCTAAATCGCTGACTTGTTGTTCTCATACAAAATATAATACACTGAAAGTACTGTTAATTTTTTGTAATTTTTTTATTACTACGTTTGACAAGTTGAAAGAAACCTACATATCTCTCTATTCATCCTTTAGACTTTAACCAATAACCCCCCGAGAAAATGAATACTATAAATTTTTACATTCTCATACTTATATTTTAATACATTTAAAGTAAGTATACGAATAATTAGTTTAGTGACAACTTGTTTTCTAAACAACGACACATATAACAGAACGTACATGAACTCTCTTTACTTATATGGTTATAAATACGAAATTCCATTTTTACAGTAACGGATTATTCATTCGTTGGGTTATACGTATGAATGATCCAAGATAACCTCAAGGTGTCGGTCGTGTCTTTTTTAAAACCCGATAATGATGCTCTAGGGAGGACTCCTGTCTTTTACTATTCTCAATATAAAGTCTTTTCCGGTTGTCTCGCAAAAAGTGACTAACCTTCTCTTTAATTGTAGCCATACAAGAAGAATCGAACTCCCGAAGTAAAATAGTAAAAAAGTAAACCCTTTCTTTGTCTTAAAAAGAAAGGGTTCTTGTCTCGAAAGGTCGAAAGGTGGTTTCGTCTTCAGTCATAGTGTTCATTGGTAAGGTGGTTTCTCAGAAATCTCTGAAGAATACCCCGTAGTGTCTCAAGAGAGAGGACTCTCTTGATCTTCGTATATTATGTACCCTCCTCCAAGTCCCCCTGTTCTGTGGTAGGGGTTTGAACGAACCCCTCAAATGTTTACCTAGGTCCCTGTAAATCTACTTATACTCCATAACATTCTGTTACGACAGTTTCTAAAGACCACTTTCTATCTTATAACTTCACAAACGATAAATTGACAAGCACAACGTTAAGGTTTCCCCTAAACCGTTATACCTCTTTCAACATTGTGAAATTATGTCAAATTCCAGTCGTTTTTACCGGTTTCATTTTTACGTACCATTTTTATACACACGCACCATTTTTTTTTTTTTTACACACGAAATCTCTCTTGGGTCTTTTTAGGGTCTCCTTTCTGTTAGGTGCAGTTCCCTTCACTGGGGTGGATTCCGAACCTCTCCCTTGAGAAGAGGGATTCGTCGGGGTCTCTTGAAGGAGTATGAGAGGGTTCTCCTTTTTTCTTATATTCCGTGGAGACACCCCGTGACCGTTACTGTTAACGGTCGGGGAAGACGTGAAACGTGNTCTCCTTTCTGTCAGGTGCAGTTCCCTTCACTGGGGTGGATTCCGAACCTCTCCCTTGAGAAGAGGGATTCGTCGGGGTCTCTTGAAGGAGTATGAGAGGGTTCTCCTTTTTTCTTATATTCCGTGGAGACACCCCGTGACCGTTACTGTTAACGGTCGGGGAAGACGTGAAACGTGTGACATAATTTATGGTTGGTTCTCCTTACTTTTTTTTACGTAAACCAATTATATAGGAAAACAGATGTTACAGTATATGAGAGTCTTATTTATTTAATGATGAAATTTAATACCCTAAGGGTCCACTGAGTCACCATTTCTTGGGTGGACGGTTACGTCCTCTACGTCCAAGGTAGGGACCCAGTCCTTCTAGGGGACCTCCTCCTTTACCGTTGGGTGAGGTCACAAGAACGGACCTTTTAAGGTACCTGTCTCCTCGGACCGTCCGATGTCAGGTACCCCAGTGTTTCTCAGTCTGTACTGACTCGTTGAGTCGTGTCGTGATGAAATTTAATAACATATATAAATATATATAGACATAGGAAAAACGTGGTAGAATAAAGAAACAGAAAATCCTAACATAATGAAAAATCTCTTGTCTCTACTAAAGTAAACGTAAGACAGTGCAAAAAATTGATATTCTCGAGAGGAGTTCTACTTTAAAAGGAAATTTTTTTACTTAAGTGACTGAAAAATAAAGTGTAACGGGACCTTTTATCTCACCAGATCAGAATTTTAATGACATACTATAAAAATTCCAAGTGGTAATCGGTGAATTATAGTCGGACAAATGAAAAGTTAACAATACATTACAAGTTTCAATTCCTTTGTGTCAATTCAAGAGTTGCACAGTTTTGAATCTCTGGTTTTCGGGTGATATTTACCCCACGGTTCTTTCGATTCAGTCTTTTTACACGGGTTTAAAGAAAAAGGATTTTGTCTAAAAGGAAACAGGGAACCACAAAATAAAAAACGGAAGTGGGTAGAGGTACTTCTCTGTCTTCCTTGGGTGGTGTTGAAAACAAAATTGACCTGACCACCAGGTTCGTCGTTGGATCTGAATGAACTCACCACCTACTTGTAATTTATACTAAACTTTGGATCCCCCGCGGGTCAGAGGTTAGGGAGACTAGGAGCTGAAGTCAAATTAAAGGACCTGCTGTAGACACGACCTAAGTTTCAGAAAGACCTGGACGAGAAGTAAATGCTGGACGTATTTATTGGGTCTTCTCCTAAGTCCTCGTTGAATTTGTTCGTGTAAAGTCCTTGACTTTGTTTTCTTTGCAAGTCTACATAAGGGTTGTAATTGGAAATGGAACTTTTTATTTTTGACGAAAATTCACTTATTGTCTTGGACCGGTCTCGGCAGAGACACAGATTTTGGGAGACGTCCTCTTGACGAAGTCTGCGGTGGGTCGACTCTAGTGAGACGAGCCATAAAAATCAATCAAGAAAACAAAGGTCTGACGCTTAATGACATTCATCCAGTCACACTTGACCTTACGGAAGGACGGATCGTCTTCGGCCTCGGAGTGGGACGGATCAGTTATCGACTGTCTGCGACAGCTAGACTTAGGGGAAGAGGTCCTTAACAAGAGACGTCTGTGACGGGTCGGACATCTCCACGTCTGTGGTGGGTTGGACATGTCCACGTCTGTGGTGGGGGTGGAGACTGGTACTTTGAAAGGAGAATCGTAGATTTTAGTTCTGAAGAGACTAATGGCAGACGTAGAGGTGTCAAACCGGTGAAAACTCGGAATAAAGGGTCCTTCTAATTCTACTTGGGAGGGGGTTTGTATGGGGTGATGGGTGTTTGTACAAGAGGTTGATGTAGTTTACTGAGACGAGTTGTGTGGTACTCCTGAAGGGGTCACCAGGTCACCACTTCTGAGACACGAAGATGACGTCCCCCGTTCCCAAGCTAGGGACCAGTCCCTTGATTCTACTACGTCGGTTTTCTTGGTTTTGGGTCTTCGTGGTCCGTGGAGGGTCAGTAAAAATGAGGTCGACGAGGAAACGGTTCTCACGGGAAGTACGTGAGGATGGACTGGAGATGTCAAGACGGACCGGACTATGAACCGAGTTCAGGACTCTAGAGGTAAGTCGGAAAGGTCCAAGGGGACTACTACACCTTGTGGCGGAGGGGACGTGAAGACCACACGAAAGAGAGGATGGGCTAATGTCGGAGACGGTGGGGTAGGAGACGGGCGTCACTCGACGGACAAACCTCCCGTCTCGCGAGGTGTTCCCCTGGTCGGACCTGAAAGTTTACTCCGTCGGACCCCCGAGCTGAGGTCGACATGGTGACTCGTCGGGGCGACTCCCAGACGTTGATTGTGGAATTTGAATTTTATTGTCCGAAGGTACACCAGATCACCAATTCTTAGGTGGACGGTTGCGTACCGTGTACCCAAACTAGGGACCAGGCCCTTCTAAGGTGTACGGCGTCCCGTTGATTCGGACACTCGACGTTGACGACTCGGGTACGCGACGGTGCTCTCTTCGGTGACGTTACTCTCCGGGAACGTAATCGGGACCGAATGGTGTTGATCTCTTCTTGGACACGGATCGTTACTTCTGGGTCGTGTCGGTATTTATTTACTCATTTAGTTAATTTAATTTAATTGTTATCGTAGATAGAGTGTCCTCTATACACTCCTAATCCTGTACTTAACGACTCGTGTCCGCGACCACGTAATGTTTACGGGTTATTTGTAGTCTAAGCAGGAAGGAAAGCTCAGAGGGGATTGCGGGTCGTCGGTATGTTCCTTTGTGTATCTGGAGACTACACCTTCCGTCCGTTTTACTCTTAAATTCTTGACTTCTAGTTTAAGACAACTCTGAATGATACCTCGGTCGACGTAGCTCTCTCGGACGGTCGACTATTACTTGAAGACGGTCGTAGGTCGTAAAGAACTTATGCGCCATATTGAGAAACCGACAATCGAGTCGTCTTAACTTCAAACCGAGTACTTACTGTGACGTTACATTCTCTACGTTTGTACCTTTTAATAAAAGTATTTTTCACACAATTCCCAGAAAACGACGCCCAAAAATTGATAAAGGGGAGGGGGGAGTTTTTTTCGTCTCCTCCACTGTGTGTCGTCTGGTACACACGCAGTTGGTGCGGGGTCACCAGTAGAATGAATTGAGTTAGGGAGGTGCAGGGTGTCTCGTCGAACACAAATAACTCCCATGGTTCCACCCCTCCCCACCACTCTTCTCCTGGTCCAAATTTCAGTCTTCTGGACCCAAGTTCGGGACAGAAAACACGGGGGTACCTGACGTCGGGTCGTCCGAGGAGGCAGGTACTCTAAAGGATCCGTTCTTATGACCTCACCCAACGGTAAAGAAAGAGGTCCCCTAGAAGGGGTGGGTCCCTGACTTGGGTGCAGAGGACGTAACCGTCCGTCTAAGAAGAGATGACTCTTTTGACCCTTCGCTCAACCTCAAGGGGGCGACGATAAATTGTCGTACCACAGGTCTTCGGTGAAGAGTAGACTTAGAGTCAAAGATGTGGGTAGTTTAACCCAAATTTTGGGGACGGGTAGGGTGGGTCCTCCTAATTTACTCTTACACATGTCTTCAGAAAGTTTGTGAGATCTTTGTGACATCCTTGAAGGCACCACTAACAAAGTGAAGATTTGTCACTAGGGACAATAACCTTGACCGACTTAAACTCCGGACCACACTACCGGGTCCCCAGACACACGACTACTTTCACCCTCCATCTATGGAGAATCTCCACAGCCTCCTTGTAGGTGTCCCGTGACACCATAACGACTTTAGAGGTTCAAGACACCCTTTTAACTTCTTTTCCATTACCTCCCGAAAATCAGACAAAGAGAATTGGTGTCAGTTAAACTATGCTTGTGTTTTGATCGACGGATGTAGAGTCCTGGTTAGTAAAGTCTAGCGGTAGGAAGTCCAAGAAAACGTAAAGACAATATTTTGTTGTCGATAATACTCCGATGTCTACCCTAAAATTTTATGCGAATAGACTTTAAAGTGGTTTTATATTACCTCCCCCGGTTTGTCTATAGTCTGGGATTACCATAGACGAAAACGTAAGTTTGGATGTGCTCTACTCTCTAATTATAGTTCTGTAGCGTAAAAAAAATTATAGTCCCTGTGTTAGACTAAACCCCTCCCCAAAGGGACTTACTGTGACAATGCATAACACACACTACGCACAGTAGTCCACACACCCCCTCCCACGGAGGTAGTGCCGGGTACTCAAAGGTTTAGAGTGGATGCTATTGTTTCAGTAGCTTCAGTGTAAACGTCAGAAGAAGGCAGTGGAGTCTCTTTCGTCCACAAAGTTGGTGACCCGACTGGACATTGTGTCGCGTTGGATCTCCTTCTTTCCTTCTTCTTTTTTTCTGACAGGTTGGACGTTGTGGGCCGATTTGACTTTTCCTCCTTACTTTCCCGACTCAACTGGACTTTTCTTAGAATTTTAAGTCGACGTTGTTAATCTTTCCAGTCCCCCACTCCTCCCTCCACCCTCCCCTCAAGTCCTACCGCCCCTGTGTACATATGGATCCTGGCTAAGTACAACTACGTACCGTTTTTCGTAGTGTTATAACATGTCATGAATAGGAGGTTAATTTTATTTTTCCCGTCCCTCGATAAAAACACAACAAGAATACAAGTGTTCTAATTCACTTTGTCTGACTACTCAGATAACCCCAGGCATCCTCACAAGATGGATGAAGGTACCTTCAAACCTTTAAAGGTGTTATGTTTCAAATTGTTTGCCTTCTCTGTTCTCTTTGTTACAAAACAACAACAACAAGTGTCATTCCTTTTCTCATGTCCACTGTACTTGTGACAGGATCCAACTCACACACACGAGTGAGTGAGTCTGCACAGGTCGAGAAGCACTGGGGTACCTGACGTCGGGTGGTACCGTAAAGGGTCCGTTCTTATTGACCTCATCCATAGTTTGGGTACAGAGGACACAGAGGACGTAACCGTCCGTCTACGAAATGGTGACTCGGTGGACCCCTCGGGTGATCCAACTTAGACAAAGGGATTTACGGGGGATGGGTCGCGGACACTTGTCCTGAAGTATACCTTTATCCCAGTAACATTAGTTCAATTCGACGCCAGTGCGACCTAGTCCCACTCAGGATCTCCGTTACACTCACTATAACATTTTTCTCCCTTCAAACATGTGTCTGCGCCTATGAGTCTCTGGTTTGTAGGACACTTGTGCCTCCTGACCTCCCCGCGAGATGTTCGGTCCTCGTCGTCGCTGACGGGTCTCAGACCTCTGTCCGTCCCTATTTCTAAGAGGGAGTTTCGGAGATCTTCCTTGGTTGCAGGTCTGTTAAGGTCAGGCTGGACACTGGAGGCACTGACACTTTCCTGGGTAAAGACGGCAGAATGCGGTGGATTAAACATCATAAGACGATGTCCTGGAGGTTCTGTGCTTATGTTTATACAAGTACGAAAAGATAGGGATTATGGTCAAACCTCTTAATCGGATTCTCACAGAAGTGTGTCTCCCTTTTTTTTCACTTTTTCCTTCCAACACTAGTGTTTCCTCAAAATTTTAGGTAAATTTCACAATTTTATAACTTTCGGTGGATTTACGGTTTATTGACCCTTTTCTGAAACGTTTAGTACGACAATGAAGTTCTTTGTGGGAGTCACTTTTTTACACTAGTGACTATTTGGTAAGATCGACCCCCTATAGTTAAAGAGTCGAAGCCAAAGGAGGACCCAATTTACCCCCGTCAAAGTGGGTGAAGACACAAAGAATGTGAGAAAACTAGTACTAGTCGTCATTGTATGTTAAATGAAATGTTGGACCATGTCCGTGTTTTCATATATATTGACCATTTCAAGGTCCTTCGTAGCGAGTGGGGTACACTCCACGCACGACTATGACGCGTCAATAAACGAACGGAAAAATTGTGACAGACCTAGTTCGACGTTAAACGACTTGAGACGAGATGGAGTACTTCATTGGAGATACTGGTATTTACAGTGTTCCCACTATGAACTCTTTTCTAGTTTAAAAATAGACCCACCATCTTTATAAAATTTAAAAATAAATTATATAATTGTAAAAAAAATTAAGTCGATTTGTACTAAGTTGTGTATTTTATAAAGTCCGTTTCGGGATGGACACCTAGGGGTTGTAGACGCCTATGGGTCACGTAGTGCCTGAGGAACAATGGTCCTACTTACTTTCTCCTGTCGCACCCCTTCCTTCGGTCATATTTCTTCTCCTTACGACCCACTGTTCTGTCTCCTTACCCTTTCGTCCTACCTCGGATTCTTTTTCGTCCACCTAACGTGTCGACTCACCGTGTACTACTGGTTAAGGTTCGGTTCACCGTCTTTACCGCCCCTAGTAGCCCAATGAGGTCTTCCTGTCCCAAACCGTCCACACACCCCTCTTATGTCGTCTTTCGAAGGAGTATAAACGTGGGGGTTGGTGAGTGGAAGTATCGGTGACAGTCTGCTTCGCCTTCTGGGTCTAAGGACGAAATGCACCCATATTTTCCAGGGAAGGTTCAGGCGGACTAGTAACGGCTCACTGGACGGTCGGAGGAGCCATGAGGTCCAGAGACACACGACGACTGAATCTTATAATATGAAGTGAAAGAGGTACTGACTATATTAGTATAGACGTTGTATTTTCACCCGTAAAAGGACGTCTCCGTTTCTACTAGTCAATTTTAAGAGTGTTCGTATTAGTTGAACCAAAGGGGGGCGGCGGTGGGGGAGGGGGCGGTGACTCCCACATAATCTAACTTTTTAGTTCTTCAATATAAATTCACTTCAATTACGTATCTGTATATAAATAAAGTGACACAATAGTATCCAGTAATGTAGTTCTTATCGGGTATAGAAGGTCTCCACCTTCTAAATCGGGTGACGTTGGTTTTCTACTGCGTTCAACTTAAAGGACACTATAATTTGGGATCTAACCACCACGACGTTACCCTCTGCAATGAGTAGTTAGTACCTTTTAAAGGGTCGACTCCCGTCTGGGATGGTCAGTTTACAACTTTACTTTGAATAAACGGTACGGAGGAGGTCACTTCAAATGTCTGGCTTTAGTCTTGTCCGTATGAGACTTCACAATTGGGAGAACCACCAAAATTTTTCTTCTTCCTTCGGTACAAGTGGAAAAGATGTAGCTGTCCCTCTTGTTTTCGGAGACCACTCTTCCTTAAACTCCTTTGTCAAGAAGGCGGTTGAACTTGTCGTAGACGGTTATGTCGTTCAATAATTTTTACCTCTTTTTCTTTCAGTTTCAAATAGATGCTTTTGTTAAAATCCCTCACTGAAAGTTTACAAATTTTATAATCGTGTTAAGATCTTATTTTATCCTACTGTGTTCTTCTTTCTGAGGAGACTACCTTCCGGAACATCCACCGTCTCCCAGTAGTAAAGATGTTCTTCGATGACCTTATTGAACTCTCCTTAGGAATCTCTTCCGTGCCCTCTTGGTGCCCTTACCTCCTCTCGTTGCTCCTTTCTCCCCTTTCTCTTCTCTTTGTGCCTTTGATGGATGTCCTCTACCTTCCACTCTTCCTTATCAGACCTTCGTCCTGGCAATTCTTAATGCCCTAGTAAGGAGGTTGAGTGACGTTTACTGGATTTTGAAGGACAAATGTCACTGTTTTAGATAGACTTTTTCCAGTCGTGGCGAAGAGATTTTACTAGAAGGGTATCAGTCTTTGTTCTTCTTTGACGTCTCTAATATAAGCCGACTGAGTAGGTAAGACGTAGGAATAATTCGGTGAGGCAATGACCGTTACTTGCGGTGGTTCTGTTTTTACTCCGGACAGTACACTATAGACTAACGTCGTGTATTCCGTTGTGTAAAGGCACCGTAGGTATTCGCGACGACACGGTTGGACTACTTAGTCTTGGCTCACGATGTCTACGGAACTGCCGAAGTTTCGAGAACCCCACCGTTTGTGTGTCCGTTCGTCCTCAGGAGGTTGACAACGTCCTTTTTGACTGAGGTACTACCTAGGCAAAGAAAGTGAAATTGGACACGACGGGATAACGAAACCAAGTGATTTTCCTATGACAGGTATGTATTACTTACCGGACGGAGTCCCTTGGGACGGGGAGACGGACTTACAATTTGGTTTTACGGAAAACAAGTCCTGGGACAGGTGGTCACCTACCGATATCCTTCCTTTTTTAATTGTGTAAGGAAGGACCTTCGACCGGTAAGGTCCTCTATAAACATTCTAATTACCAGAAAACATGAAATGTAGGAGGGAAGGGGGTAGAGACAAGATATTTTCTTGGACCGAAGGTTTGGGACTAGTCTACCAATAAAACTCTGTAATCAGCTGGTAGAAGACCCAGTCGGCCGAAAGACTTATTTCGGTATCAGGAACGGAGTTGTGGAGTAGAGAGTCAATTAGCTGGACAACACACTACCCGTCTCACCCAAACCTGAGTCATTGTATTGGGGAAGGAACGGAGCACAAGTTCTTGAGGTGACAAGGTAACTTTTGAAACCTGGAGAATCGAAGTCTTCGGTAGACCCCATCCGTTTGAAAAAGATCTTTCCTAATACCTCATTTACATCCTGGACTCCCGGTGTGTCGTGGACGACGTTAATAGTGAGCCAAGACGGTAACGGGACTCTTTCGTCGATATTTGTTTTGTTTTGTTTTTTTTTGTGTCGAAATAGACATTTTAGTCTTCAGACCACCGTAAACCAATGTCCAGGACCAAACCCCTGAGACTCCTATCTTCCCTTTTACGTCTCTTTTTAGTCCGACACCGAAGGTCAGGGTCGAGAGGTGTGTGGTCGACACAGAGATGTCGTTTTAAAGGAGTAGGATCCTTAATCCTATTAGTAAAATAATCCTTT
Organism: Capra ibex; assembly: GCA_006410555.1. Classification (NCBI taxonomy): domain Eukaryota; kingdom Metazoa; phylum Chordata; class Mammalia; order Artiodactyla; family Bovidae; genus Capra; species Capra ibex. Next base: position 58,804,013 of record SJYO01048061.1, on the reverse strand, counting down.
GACTTCCTCGACTCCTTACATCTTCGTGACATTTACACATCTAGGATACGGTTGTTTTCCTTAACAAAGAATGTCGGAGTCCTTTACGTCTGTCCGGGTCGACACGAAGGGAGGGCAGATTAGATTCTTTCCTTTAGGGGGCGATGACGGTAAACTCTACGTCGGCGAGGTCCTTTTACGGAGTATTACCGTTTGCGGACAAGACGGGTAACGGCGGGGATGTGGTTTCTTTCTTGGTCTAGTGAGCCCTGAAGAAAAGGAATTCGGGCACATTACTTAGGGGAGCGGTCCAAATTCTGTCTACCGGTTTTTTTGCCTCACCAAAAAATTTCCATGAATCTACCGATCCCAGTGACCAAAACCTGTTTTCCCCGACCACACAAACAAAAGAAAGACCCCGTTTCCTATTAAAATAAATGAAAAGAAATGTCTACAGGAAACTACACCTGGTACAAAATTTTCAGACATAACTTAAACAATGTTATGACGAAGACAAAATACAAAAACAACAACAACAACAACAACAACAAAAATTCTACTCCCCGTACACCCTAGAATCGAAGGACTCGTATCTAAATTGGACGAGGGAGACATGACCTTTCAACATTGGTGACTTGGTGGTCTCTTCAGGGTCCTTCCTATTAAAATTTAACGTCTTGTTGAAGAACGTGTCCTTGTGTTTTTCAATAAACCCCGTCCGTTACCGTGGGGTGAGGTCATGAGAACGGACCTTTTAGGGTACCTGTCCCCTCGGACCATCCGACGTCAGGTACCCCAGCGATCCTCAGCCTGTGCTGACTCGCTGAAGTGAAAGTGAAAAGTGAAAGTACGTAACCTCTTCCGTTACCTTTGGGTGAGGTCACTAGAACGGACCTTGTAGGGTCCCTGCCCCCTCGGACCACCCGACGACAGATACCCCAGCGTGTCTTAACCTGTGTTGACTTCTCTGAATCGTCGTCGTCGTCGTCGAGTGATCCGGGATTTCTAGTAGAAGAGAAATATTGAACAGCACCACCATCAGACACCCTTTCTTCTGAAAGTTAAAAGAGAGAAAAGAAGAGTGGGAGGGTACTCTGTTAGTTCATCCTCTGATTGAAGAGTCAAAAGTTGGTGATTTAAACATTCAGTGAAAAAGGGACTCTTGACGGGTCCGTCCACTCGCTTTTTCTTTTTTTTTCCGGACGTTAGTCTGGTTCGATGACTCGTGCGTACGGTAGTCTGACACGATATAACGAGTTTGAAACCAAGAATAGAGGTTCAATCGAGTAACTTTTCTAACAGGTCTTAGACGAATAAGAATTTAACATACAATTTCTAACAGTGGTAGAAACTCAAAAGTTTTCAAAGCATCTTGTTTATTTGGAGTATAGAATCCTTTCCTTCTCCCTGACCAAAGACGATTACTCTTTATTTATATGAACTCACATGTGTGTGTGTCTCCGTCGAAAATTTAACGAAGCTTTATTTTTTGAAGGAACTGATAAACTTGATCCTAAGGTTGTTTTTATGTTAAATTACGGTTCACACTTATATCTTATTAATTATAAATTTTAATTGATTCGTACGGTGTTTAGTATTATTGTTCTTATCGAATTAAATGACTGAGCTCACCGTTGACCGTACCTAATGAACCCAAAGTCTTAAAACCGTAAAATCTTTATACACGGACTGGAATCTCGTTATTCAAAACCGGACAAACCTCCTTAACACCAAGGACAAAAATTTGGAATGATAAAAAGATCAGTGTGGGACAGGTCCATTTAGATTGTCCACTCCACACAAGGAGAGGGTGTCCTCGTGACCACACTTCACCCCGAGTGAGAGATCTCTGGTGGAAGGTGGTAGTCCGATTTACGACTCGTGGAGACCACGAGATTCTACTGTCGACTGTGACTAATAACTGACTCAAGAGGACGTCTGAGTCCTCTTTCCCTTAAGAACTGAGGTAGTCAACACTGGGAGGGTCACCGACCCGATTTCTGCAATCCTTGACTCGACCACGGGCCCGACCACTCGTAGGACCTTTTGGCCATCGGAAAAGGAGTACTCCTTGTGAGTCGGAGTCGGGGTTCGTTCTCGTCCACACTCTAGTCTGTCCTTCCCACCTTCAGGTTTGATCTCAATGGACGTAGTCGTCTTCGACAGTCGACCCTTCCGAACTTTTTTCGGGACGGTAGGAGTCCTGTACCCCCTGGTCTATGTCGGAACCTCGACCACTACTCTCTGCACACTCCTGTCGCAGAACCCTCGTGACGGGCGAGAAGGAAGCTCCATTGTCGCCTCAGTGACGGTAACGGTCGACGCGGGGCCCGTCTCCTCGACGGGTGCCTCAGGTGCCGCGGGAAGCTGTCACTACAGAGGTGGTGCCTCAGGGGTTCTCTGTTCCCACTTCGAGGGTTTCCTCTAAACCTGCGTCACACCGAGAGAGACAAGGGGTGACCCTCGTGGACCCCGCTGCGTAGGACGTCGACAACGACGCGTGTACCCCCCAATTAGGTCCGTCGAGACACGGAACACTTGGACTACAGACTACCCGTCCTCCCCACGAGTCACAGGTCCTCCGACCCGTTCGACAGTCACAGCGGACCCAGTAGCGACTGGGGAAGGGTCCCCAGGTGTCCACTCAGGACGGCCGGGCTTCTGACACTGTGGTAGAAGTCCCGAGTCCCGATCACACTTAAGGGAACACGACAACCTGACCTGGAACTTGAGTGGTGTACCGGGCGACCTCCCGACCTCTCGAATAGACGTTACTCACTCTTAGTAAATGGTATTTGTTCCCGAGTTAGTATAAAAAATTGAGGTGTAAGAATACTCCTTCGTTTCTTTGAAGTACAAAGTTGTCTCAGACCTGAAAAGGGATATGTTGTGTCATTTGAGGTGAATCTAAATTTTCATTTTATAATTATTTATTCAACCGGTATTTTGATCGTCGTTTACATTCCCTATACTGTGACTCTATCCTTTCCCCAAAGTTTCGTTTTTTATTAAGAAAAATACTTCTTCGTGTTCGACCTTAGTTCTAACGGCCCTCTTTATAGTTATTGGAGTCTATACGTCTACTGTTGTGGGAATACCGTCTTTCACTTCTCCTTGATTTTTCGGAGAACTACTTTCACTTTCTCCTCTCACTTTTTCAACCGAATTTCGAGTTGTAAGTCTTTTGCTTCTAGTACCGTAGACCAGGGTAGTGAAGTACCCTTTATCTACCCCTTTGTCACCTTTGTCACAGTCTGAAATAAACAAACCCGAGGTTTTAGTGACGTCTACCACTGACATCGGTACTTTAATTTTCTGCGAATGAGGAACCTTCCTTTCAATACTGGTTGGATCTATCGTATCACTTTTCGTCTCTGTAATGAAACGGTTGTTTCCAGGTAGATCAGTTTCGATACCAAAAAGGACACCAGTACATACCTATACTCTCAACCTGACACTTCTTTCGACTCGCGACTTTTTAACTACGAAAACTTGACACCACAACCTCTTCTGAGAACTCTCAGGGGAACCTGACGTTCCTCTAGGTTGGTCAGGTAAGATTTCCTCTAGTCCGGACCCACAAGTAACCTTCCCGACTATGATTTCGACTTTGAGGTCATGAAACCGGTGGAGTACACTTCTCAACTGAGTAACCTTTTCTGGGACTACTACCCTCCCTAACCTCCGTCCTCCTCTTCCCCTGCTGTCTCCTACTCTACCGACCTACCGTAGTGACTGAACTACCTGTACTCAGACTCACTTGAGGCCCTCAACCACTACCTGTCCCTCCGGACCGCACGACGCTAAGTACCCAACGTTTCTCAGTCTGTGCTGACTCGTTGACTTGACTTTCAGCATATTCCTATGACGACTATTTTTTGATTTTGTCGTTTTACATTTTGTAGGGTACGTAATAAAGTTTTAATTTACAGTTTGGGTTTTACCCTTACGACGGATCCTCATTTCTGTACAAAAATATCAAAAATTTTAATAATAATAACCCCATATTAACGAAATGTTACAACATAGACGACATGTTTTCTTCAGTTAGTCCATATTCATATGTATATAGGGGAGGGAGAACCGATAAGGTTGGGGGTGGGGTGGGAAGATCCAGTAATATCTCGTGACTCGACTCGACGGACGTGAAATCATCCAAGGGTGATCGATAGATAAAATGTATACCATCATATACATACAAAGACGAAAAAGAAATCAAACACCAGCATAAAGTTGTTTCACCTGGGTACCGTACACTTTGACTCCCGTTGGTTGTCGTCATTTTTGAACCAAAACATATTGAAATGTACTCGAATGCTTTGAATGAATCTAATATTTTCGTTATTTTTAAGTACTAAACGAATGTTATAGATTTCTTGTGTGACACTAGATCTACGACAGAAATTTTGCCAGGTGAGCGAAAATCGAGGTAACAATTGTAATCATTTAATCCGTTACTAATGTTACAACTCTCGTTCGCTGTATCTGCTCCTCGTGAGAGCAGTGATTAATGTCGGGTCGTGCACACAGAAGGATTGTGAGACGGCGACAGGGAGTGTAACATTTCGAGTCGGAAGTTGTCAGTGACGCTCTAACCGTTTCCCTTCCAAATCGTCACTTCCACAGACGAACCTGTGACTCGGATTTCCTTCCCACTTCAGGTACCCATGTGAAGTTACTCGCTCCGAGACCAGGAGTATTTCAAGGTCCCGAAATTTGTAGTAGAAATACATATGTCCACTGAGGGTGTATCTGGACATAAGGACTGGAGGGGACTTGAGGTCTTCTCACATAGGATGACGAATAAACTGTAAACAGATCCCCGTAGTGTGGACTATATAGGTTTCTTTGTGACTAAAGACGTGGGGGGTGTTGGGCGGGGTTAGACGAAGAAGGACCAAAAGGGGTAGAGTCCTTTGTATGGGCGGGGGTCAACGACTTCAGAGTCTAGATCCTCAGTAGTACTGGGATAGAAGGTCTCGAGAGGTAGAAATTGGGTGGTCGTTCGAATAAGGACTTGAAGGGGCCATCGAGTCTCCATTTCTTAGACGGACGACTGCGTCCTCTGAATCCAAGCTAGAGACCCACCCCTTCTAGGGACCTCCTCCTTTACCGTTGGGTGAGGTCATAAGAACGGATCCTTTAGGGTACCTGTCTCCTCGGACCGCCCAATGTCAGGTACCCCAGTGTTTCTCAGTCTGTACTGACTCGTGTTGTTGCCCGAATGTAGATATCGATGGTGGACCAGATTCAGTGGTAAAAGGGTTACCAGAGGGACTAAGAAGAGAGTGGACGAATATTAGTTCAATAAGTCTCTATAGAAAATATTTAGGTTCAGTTAGGGGATGGACTGGGACAGTTGATGTTTAACCGTGAACGACAGATGTTCCTAAGTTGTACACGGCGACTTCGATGACTACAAGTTGTGGGGGACTTCCCCAAGTCCCACCTCTCGTCTTTACTCCGTGGGACACGAGGCCCCTACTCGTCCTGACCGTCCTATCCAGAAGTCTATCAATCTATAAAAGTCCTCGACTAAAATGCTCGGTTGAGCTTATAGAGGAGTATAGATCTTTACGGGATTTTAGGAAGTGCCACTACTGATGAGGAGTACTGATCGTCTTTCACAGTGCTCTGATCGTCTTTTGAAAACCCTTTTATACACGAACTAACGTATATGAGAGGGTAGTGATTTTAGTGTATATATGACTCGAAGGGGGACGGAGAAACCTCGTTTCATTTACCTTACGAAGGTCTTGTAGCAATCTCCATTTTCTCTACTCTTTTTAATAACAAAAATTGGGGAATTCCACGCAGAGGTAGAGGGTTCAATATGCCCAAGTCTCAGCTGTTCCTGCACCAGCTGTTGTGCGGCNTGTGCGGCAGAAAGTTTCTCTTGTGTTAGGGGCCACTGATCGACCCATACCGGTTCCTCAGATTTCCAATCAATAGGATCGGCATGTGTCACAGGAGAATCAGAGGTCCCTAGGGAAAACACCCCAAGCCCTTTTGACTTTGATTAGATTTTAAATCAAGAGGTAAAATGATGCCTTGATGTTGTTTACCTAAACCTTGGTTTGGGAGTAAGCCCTGATCTAACATCAAATCTGTTACGGTGGGTGAAGGACTATATAAATAAACACCCATTTTGTTTGATTGAATCATAGGCGGATCAGGAATGTATGCCCAAAAAGCCGCAGCCACTCCGTTTTGTATCCGCTGTAACAATAATAATAACATGATCAGTATATTTGTAGGTGTCACTGGAGGCTGTACATGAGCCTCATTCCAAGCATATCGCATCAACGCCTCAATCTGCCTTTGGGTAGGCAGCTCACTCGTGGGCTCGCCCAATGTCATGCGATGCATTTGATATGTCAGGGAGTTCTTCCGTGGCGCGTACCAGCCTCTCCGGGATCCAGCGGGGTGCTTCGGCATCCTGTGGAAAAACACAAACATGCCCCCGTCCCCATTTATGATTACACAGAGATCTAGATAACGTCAACGTATTACTTTAAGAATTATAACTTTTAAGAGGTTTTCGATGAAACTTGTATCGACTATGACAACTATTAAAAAATGTTTTAAATAAAAGATTGAAGGGATCGGAAGTAAGTGACACCGCATCGTATTAACGACACCCGCGCCAAGACTGACAACACGAATATAACTAAACAAATCGAGGAACGGAATAAGCATCGTAACAATTTCTTAAAAATGTATACTCTCAAGACTATGTATTTTTGTACAACGTTGTGGCTGTAGAATACCTCGAAAATTTTTTATTATTTCTCTCCCCTCGACGCCCCCTGACGGGCACTTCCCAATTCAGAACCCTCGACGAGCCGTCCAATACGTCTCGGAATCCGTACAAGGATTCGAGGGAGAGGGCGGGGGGACTTCTTAAAAATATCGGGAATTCCGAGACCCTACAGATCAAGGACGTTGTGAAGTATCTTCTATCTAATAGAATAACACAAGACATATGTTACCATTCCCAGACCACTAACATAGGACTCTAATTTGTGTTAGAACATTTACAGTATTCAGTGCATGTAATAGGATATATATGACATCGTATTATTTCTTTCCGTAGTCGGTAAAACCAGACTAGGAGAGTTGGGGTAGAAAACAGAGAGAGAATAAAAAGAATCGCCCCTGCGAGGCAAGAGAGGGACATGTCCACGCTGAGAACGAACACGACCGGCGCCGTCGACCAATACAACGAATAACGGTGTGACGAATGTTAGACAATAAGTTAATTTGTCTATAAATAACTGGTATACGATGTACTGACCGTAACAAAAACAAAACCATCGTGTTCCCATTCTCACCACTGATTCTATTCGAAGGACGGAAGGTCATCGGCTGTATGACCGTCTCCCCCCTGTCCCTGATTTGTGGATGTAACTATGGAGAGTCCATGACTGACCGTCGTCTATTAGACTTAGATTCCTTACTGGTCGTAGAAGAGGTTCAGGAAGGGTGACAGTATTTACTCGAGGAAACCTAGTCTCTACGAATACACGTTTCTATTTTTAGTTAGAGGTTGGTGTATAATTTCCTTCTCTTTAAATCAACGTTTCGAATGACAGTAAAGATGACCCTAAAAGGAAAACTCTCGTTTGTGTCCGGTCTAATGATCAATTGTGTACTCGTGGTCGTTTCCGGGATCTGTCCCTTCTCTGAGGTCCTGAAGGGGGTGGGTGGGATTTAGTAAGACCTTCCAGGGACACGTGACCTGAGTCACCAGGGTGCCTCGTACTGACGTAGTGATCCCGGTGACGACCCCATGGTGTAGGTGAGGTTTCTACGTTGGAAACGTTCTCCCCTTCTACTGAGTAACACTCGGTGGTACTGGAGATCTCACTGGAGTGTTTTCGGGTCATCTAGTGTGATAGTCAACGAGTCAACACAGGCTGAGAGACGTTGGGGTACCTGACATCGGGTGGTCCAAGGAGACAGGTACCCTAAGAGGTCCGTTCTTACACCTCACCCAACGATAAGGGAAGTCGTCCCCTAGAAGGGTTGGGTCCCCACCTTGGGTCCAGAAGACGTAACGTTCGTCTAAGAAATGGTAGACTCGGTGGTCCCTCCGGGTTCGTCGGTCGTAAAACTACCATCTATTTGTTGAAATCGTCGATTATGGGGATTGTTAGAATTTCTATGAGCTACTTATCCGTTTCATACAGTCCAAATCCTAAACCCCAAAAGAGACGGAGTCGTGATTGATCATGGACTTATGTAACGACCCTCGTAGTCTCTTTTCGGAGTAGAATTTACAATAGAAGAGTCTATCCGGAGGGACCAATGGGATATTTATTGCCGTTGACGGGGAGGGATTATCGAGGAGAGGGGGAACCGTTGAGAGAAAAAAAAAGAGGAATGAGGAGTGGTGATTAGTAGTAAAACAAATTGGAGTTACTGATTGTGGGGGATCTTACATTTTAGAAACTCCCGTCAAAAATAAATAAATAAACCGACGCGGCCCAAAATCACCGTCGTGTATCCTAGAAGCTGGAAACAACCACGCACATCCTGGATCAAGGGAACACAACCCTTACGTCAGAATCGGCGATTCCTTCAGGGGTCCAACAACCCAAAAAAATTAACCTCTTCTAACGAAATGTTACGACACAATCAAAAACGACATGTTACTTACTTAGTCGATACATTAAAAATAAAACTAGTGACGAGACGGGGACCATAGATCTTGTCCCCGTGTATTATCTATCCACGGGTTGTTTATGTAACACACATGCTTATTTTCTTACTTGTTTGAGTGGTTATCATGGATTCGTACCAATACAACCGATAAAGACAACGGACTCTTTCCTTAGGTTCTTGTCCGTAGTGAGTCATCTTCTTTGACCTCTCGTGCTGGAGTTTACCGACGGTTGTTAAAGGAATCTTGTCTCCTACAATCTCTTCTCTTTAGCGTGTGTCCTCAACTCGTAGTTTCCAGTGTAAGTAAGGAACGTCGAAACACCACAGAATCACTCGTACGGGTCATCCTCTGTCTTCGTTCGTCTCTGACTTGGCTAGAGCTCGGTGTCGTGCACTCGGGAAACCAATTCTGTCAAGGGGTCTTGGAGAAGGGTAGAGAGACATAGGTGAAGGGAAGCACAAAACTGAAATTTGTTTCCGAGTATAAGGGGGTTCCGTAGACGTCTGAGGTCGCTAGTGTCGAGTAGGTCTTTAGTAGTTCTACGGGTTATTCCTCTGAAGGACCGAAGGGACAGTCCCCGGTCCTTGGGCTCAGTTGACGTCAAGCGTCTGTCGACGTGGAGGTGACGCGTACGCGACGTAAGAGTTCTCCTGTCGTACCTCTTCTTCGTCATGGTCGGACGTCCCCACCGACCACCGCGGCGGCCTGAGGAGAGACCCGTCGAATTGGAACCGTCACTGGGAATGAGCACTTCAGTAAACAGTCTTCTTGTGTCTCCTTCCTGTCTTTCGTCCCACCCCACCCTTCCCCTTCTGGGTCCGTCCAGTCTCCAGTTCCTTGAGGTCTATAAACGGATTCTTCTGAAGTCCCAACGGGTTCTACGTGCTTACTGACTGAAGGGGACACCAGTGCCGTGTGCAGTGTGAATTGTGAGAGTAAGACGTGTTACTTGTAAATACTATAGAGTCCACAAGAATCCCGTCAGACCCTTGACTTTACGTCGGGTAGTTCCCAGAGTGGGTTTCAGATAATCGTTAGTCGTCTTCGTCTTGTTTTTATTTTTAGACTGTGGTGTGGACTACGTTTCGAGGAAGGGGACCATAAATGCACAAGGTGCACCCGACTTTAATCGTCCTATAAAAGTTAAAGGAATCGTTTCATTAAAATTCTTAAAGGGGTAGTCTACACAGTGTTTCGTACCCTAATTCTTGGTGTGTCGACGTATATAAACTAGGGTACGGAAATCTTGTCAACAGGGGTCTTAAAATACTATACTGAAGGATAAACTTTTTTGTAGAAACGTAAATGTAGAGGTCATATTCTGAAAATAAATATTTAGAATGTATACGTGTCTATAAGATTATGTGACATATTAATATTTCGTAATAACTTTGTCTAGGTTCTCGTATCCTAAAACAAGAGCGAAAGGTTACTTAGTAGAACATGGGATTTCCACGTATTGAAGGTGAAATCCCTGGTGACGAGTTCATTACAAAATGAGTTTTAGAATGTATGTTTTTAGTTATTATTTTTTTCTGAATATGTACTTATATTAATCTATTAATTTATTCTGAATCTTTTTATAATTATATTTTTTAAATGGGTTTCATTCCGATCCATAGACATGAACTTTCTACCGAAATCTCGTAGAACAAATCTGTTTTATAACCCAACCTTTTTAGGTCTACTTGAAAAACCGGTTAAGTTATTCCACCCCTCGGTATAATCTTTTGTCAAACTGTCAAAAAGTTTTCAAGTTGTATGTCAATGGTAAACCCGTTCGTTAGGGTGAGGACCGATGTATAGGTTCTCTTTGGTTTCATATACAATTGTATTTTTGAATGTACATTTATAAGAATTTAACTCTATATAAACTCGAATTGCCCATGTCGCATTACTAAACTAAATGTAGGTAGTACTTCGGTAATAGTGTCATTCAAATCACTTGTAGGTAGGAGAGTATTTCAGTGTTTTAATTTCTTTCTCTTTCTTTATAAAAAGGAACACTACTCTTGCGAGTCCTCAGTGAGAGAACTACTGCAAGTGTGTATTGTGTGTCGTCACATTCAATATAAGTAGGACAATGTGTAGTGTTGAGATCATGAATAAATAGAATCTCGACCTTCATACATGGAAGCTGCCGAAAATAGGTCAAAAGGGAGGGGCGGGGGAGGTGACAGTAGTGACCGTTGGTTTACAGACTAGAGGAGAAAATTTTAAACAGAAACCTCATATCAACTGGATGTTGTGACGCGATCAAGGGTAATGTGTTGTGTCACTAAACAATAAAGATATGTGTGTACTCACAATTACCGTCGTAACGAGTCTTGTCAATATTTCATCTTTGGTGGGTTTACAGGTAGCTAGTTACTTATTTCCTACGATGAGACCGGTGGACTACACTTCTCGGTCAAGTCACCTTTTCTGGGACTACGAGCCTTTCTAACTCCCGTCCTCCTCTTCCCCTGTTGTCTCCTACTCTACCGACCTACCGTAATGGCTGAGTTACCTGTAGTCAAACTGGTTTGAGACCCTCTACCACTTCCTGTTCCTTCGGACCGTACGACATCAGGTACCCCAGTGTTTCTCAACTTGTGTTGACTCGTTGACCTGTCTGTTTGTCGGTATGTCACATTGTAGCAAGTCGGTGTCATTCTTCCCTTCATGATTGTGTACGATGTTATACTCACTCTGGACTTTTGTGGGATGATTCACTTTCTTCTGTGACTGTTTTTTATAAAGAAGAAATACTTACTTGTTTTAATAAGTCTTATCCGTTTGGGTATCTCTGTCTTTCATGTAATCGTCAAGGAAACCCCCTACCCCTCTATCCCCGCTGTCCATTTTTATGGAAAGACCCCAAGCTTTACAAAAGTTTAGTTGATACGCTTACGCCAGTGTATAGACACTTCTATCCTTTTGGTGACCTAACATGTGAAGGTTACCCACTTACATACACTACAGTTAAGATAGACGTAGAGTCATTACGACAACCTTTTTTACTTTACCCGGAGCCGGTAGAGGGAAGGTTTTCCAGATCTTTCTCCGCGACAATAAGACGCCTGGTACCCGTAGTTTCCTCGTACTCGACTCTCAGTCCGACTCTTGTTACCTTGACTTTCAATGTTCCCCTTTGTCTCTGATCTGTTTCCGTCGTCCTTATTTACACGGCTTTCAATCATGCCTCTTCCCTCTCTCGTTCTTCTTCACTCTTACGGTGCTGACTTGATACGTCCTTCTTCGGGGTTCCCGGCCATTACTGTTCCGGTGGCCGCGCTACCGACTCAAGGTCCCGTGACGAACAGACGTGACTCCCAAGGTCCGCGGGTGGGAAGAGAAGTGTGGTCGTGACGTCCCCTCGAAGAGGACCGGGGTTAAATATAAGATGACCGGCCGTTTCAGTCTCTCCACTCCATAGTACCAGCACAAGCCAATTCACGGATAGAAAGTCTTTGTATATGTCTTCCTAAGTCTTAACTGTCTTAAATAACTTACACGAAATTTTATTATGTCGCCCTTCCAGGTCCCCCCCTATACCTACTTTGTGCTACCCGGTGTGGCTAGTGACAACTTCTACCCTCCTCCCGTGTACCTGACAAGAGAGATGAATTACAAACTTTAAAAGGTATTCTGTTAGGGGTCCAATTTTTGTTGTTGGTCGGAAGTTGTACACGGTACAGAAAGACACATCGGCTCAACGGACAGAAAGGAGGAATGGATAGTGGAGATGTTGGATACAGAGATATGGGGAGACGTGGGATGTGGGAAGATGGGAGGAGAAGGGTGGGGGTAGGACTAGAATAAGTTCAAATGGAAACCTAACTCTGTAAGGGGTAGTAGGAAAATTTTCGACGTAGGGAGGTTCACATGTACGAGGGGTAAATGACTGGATGACACGAGGTGTCGTGCATCGGAGACTAACGAATGGGTAGTCGTCAGTAAGTAATGATTGAGAACCTCCCGCAAATGATGTACGGACTGTACCAAGATTCGAAAGATTTGTGTGTGTGTGTGAGAGCTAGGAGGATTGTTGGATACTCCATCTATACTGGTGTGGTAGAAATAAAATGTCTTCTCTTTGACTCCGTGTCAGTTGCCTCGGTCAAAGGGTGGGTCCGATCAGAACAAGGTTCAGGTGTGAGAATAGGTGTTGTCGTGTCCCCACTTCCCTTCTTGAAATTTAGAGTACCTGAATTGGTGGAGAGGTCTTCTAGGAGTCAGTGGTTCGTACCTCGTCGACGACCCTCGGGCCATTGTAGCCATTGTGACTGTACCACTGGAGGCGGTCGGGTTTAGAGGTATGTCTGGTCTCAGCTTTAATTGTCACTCTTGGGGTCGGGGTCTTTTTCTAAAATATATCCAGTATCTGTCAAGTTTACTAAACTGTTAACTTGGTATAACAAATTTCATGGGAACCCTGAAGGGACCAACGGGTCACCAATTCTGAAGTGGAGGGTTACGCCCTCTACACCCAAGTAGGGACCAACCCCTCGATTTTAGGGTGTACGGAGGTCCGGTTTTTTTGTTTTGTATTTTGTCTTTGTTATAACATTGTTTAAGTTATTTCTGAAATTTTTACCAGGTGTAATTTTTTTTTTCCGTTTGAATTTTTTTTTTTACGGGAATTTTCATTCATATAAGTCTTCAAGTTCAAAGAAGTGGATAGTCTAAATTTCACCGGCAGGAGTTAAAGGTTTGTTTCTCTCTTGTGTCCTCATTGAATGTATATAAAAGTCCTGCATCAACAAGAGACTGGGTGATATCGAACAACCTTATTTCCTTACATCTTCTTATATTCCTATTTTTTTGGTATTTTGGGAGGTGGGAGGTTAAAAGTAGTGGACTTTAGTTGGTATCTTTTCGTACTCAACCGGGACCCACGGTAAGTTGCAAGGGACGGTCTTTTGCAAACTCCAGATTAAACGTAAATAGAGAAAAATTACTACCATTACGATTCCTAGATTCTTTTCTTTGATTTCTGAAAAAATTTTTGTTAAAAGTTTGTATTAACGACCCGCTTAGTGTGGTACACATCAAAAATGAATAAACGGTAGACGGTCAGTAAACAATGTCGACTGTTTTTGTCCTGAGACTTTGAAGGGAAATATGGGACTCTTCATAAAGAAAGGTCAAGTATGAGGTACAAGGTCACTCTTTATTTCGTAAGTGAGTTTTATCCTAATAATCGTGCCAAAACACGTACTCTTTTCACTCCTAGTCTTTTTCCTTCATTTCTGGCGTGTCGTCCCGAAGGGACGACCGAGTCACCATATCTTAGGCGGACGGTCACGACGGCTGTGTCCAAGCTGGGGACTAGACCCTTCTACGGTGTTCGGGGCTTCGTTGGTCCATCCGGGTACCCGGCGTTGATAACTCGGGTTCCCGGTGTTGATGCTTTCGGCCACTCGGGATCTCGGGTACGAGGCCGTTGTTTTCTTCGGTGGTGTTGCTCTTGGATGCGCGGCGTAGCTTCTCGGCAGGGCCCCTCGTCGTTACTTCTGGGTCGTGTCGGTTTTTTTTATTTTATATTTATTTCTGTTGTGTCGTTAAACCGTTGATCAAGTCGTAGGACCTACGGACGAGGTTTCGGAAGTCAGAGAGAGTGGGGCCGACCCTCTTTTGGGTCACGTCTACGATTCTTCTTCTTCTTTTTTTTATCATGGTTAGTTTATATTAACAATACGGTTAGCTTCTCTTTAAGGAGTAACGAGTGACACACTGGAACCCGTTCCGTGAGTCGGAGAGACACGAAGTCAAAGAAATGTCTACCAACACTCTTGATTTACCTAACATTATACGTATAGACTCAGACCGTGTGTTGTCAGATTTTCAACCGAAATAATAGTGGTAGTCCCAATAAAATATTCTGAATGTCAAGACACATTCTGTCAGAGTCAACATAAAGGGTTTGAGAATTTACTCAGTAGAAAGTTGAGGAAAATCAATTTTACGTTTTCGGTTAGTCTCCAGGATAAACCATAGTATTTTTCTCTTTTATACTGTCTTCCCGAGATCATAACGAGTGCAAATATTAGAGACCTTTCGACCTGTACGAATAGATTTTTCCTGACGAATTTAAAATTGTCATTCCGTTGGTTGGTTGGAACGTTTAGAGAGGAAAGTCATAATCTTTATCCTTAGATTTTAATCATTATTCTCTTTGACGAGTCTAAGGAGGGACGATAATAGCACACGACACACACTGAACACATCCTTTGTAAAGGTCTCGGGGATAGAAGGAGACTTCTACAAGCTTAATTTTACGAATAAGAACCGACAGATGGGAACCGAGACTGTCTTAAAAGGGGACAGTCCTTTGTTCTTGAGGTTGAAGTCTTTTACAAAAACCTCGATTGACTAGAGGGTCCCTGGTATGGGTTAGTTGAGATTGGGGAGTCCCCAAAGAGACCACCGAGTCACCATTTCTTAGAGGGACGGTTACTCTCTCCGACCGACCTAGGGACTACCCCCTTCTAGGGTGTACGGTGCACCGTTGATTCAGGTCGCCCGGTGTCGATGACTCGGACACGAGATCTCGGGGCACAGGACGTTGTTCTGTTCAGTGACGTTACTCTTCGGGGGTTTGCGTCGATTTTATTCGTTTCTCATCGGGGCTGAGCGACGTTAATTTCTTTCGAACGTGTGTTCTGGGCGCGTTTCGGTATTTATTTATTTTTTAAAATTTTTGGAGGTTCAGGGGGAGTGAGTCGGCGGTGTCGCTGAAAGTTGAAAGGAGTTGAGAGGCTCGTGGCGGGGGTGAAACATGTGCAGGATTTCCTCAACTACTTGGTTCGTTTCAAGGGTACGGGACTGCAGTGTGAGACAACCCGTCTCATTGACCGAGACACGGCACTTCTCCTAACGTTGTTCTCTAACTCTTTAGCTGTGTAGAGTGGGGCCGTCCATTGGTCCTTTTGAGGGCGCGACGACTCTTTCAGGAATAATAGCGATGTTCTTTCCAAGCCAATCCCCGGTCCTTCCTCCACACCAGACGTTACGATTTAAACATCTTTGGTGTCCACTACGAAAAGTTTTGTGGTGGGAGGGAGGCAATAGAAGGTTTGGTGGGTCCCTCCACCTCGTGGAGGCTAGGAGGGTGCAGAGTGCGCTCGTTTGACTTCAAGTTGCTCCAAAGGACTGAACAGCTCTAGAGGGACGATAATAAGCTGAAGTCCTGTTCCAGGTTCTGTGGGTTCATCTGACTTGGGGTCAGGAAACGTGAAAGCGGACGTTCGGATAAATTTCTAGGAAAGTTTAACGTGACATCATTGTGTCCCGTCGCGAACTAGTAGGGGAAAGGAAACCCAGAAGTAAGGGTGACTCCGATTTACTGGGGAGAAGCCTTCCAAGAGATGTAAGGGGGTCGACTGTCGTAGATGAGGCGTCCTCTAGCCATCGTTTGGAGGGCGCGCCAGTGGGCCGTCCGCCCCACTCCCACTTTGCGTCGACCGCGCAGGGGCGGCGTTAGAGTCGTCCACCTAGGGTGTGGACCGCGAGCCGGCTTCTCTTCGGGCCACACGGCGAAAGCCCGAGAGTGGATGAAGCCAATTCGGCGTCTTTCACCGACATGGTCATCAAACAACCCCACACAACCCCTCCACCAGGAGACCCCCGGGAGCGGTAAACCCATGCGCGAAAACACCTTGGCTCTTTTCGGTGAGCCGCAGGCCCTGGCGAAGTCCGAGACGCGAGTGCCTTCTCAGCGAGACGCGGGAGCCACGGACCGCCAGGCCGAGGACGCGGGGAGGCCTGGGTTCGGCTCGTGTCCCAGCGGGTGGTGGGGCGTGGGGTAGGGAAACGTCCAGTTGAGGCGTTTCTAGAGGGCCCCAGCCCCCCTGAGTCGTGACGGGACTGGACAGAAGCCCAGGGGGAGGGCGCGTGAGAGGCGAGACGCGTGCGGAGAGACCGTGGGGAGGGTGGTGGGAGGAGCGGGAGGGGGCGGAGGGCGCCGGGAACGTAGGAGCCGGGCCAAGGCGAGTGGAGTCGCCACCTTTTCGGTCGACCCGAGGCGCGCAGCCGAGGAGATTCCCGGGCCGAGGCTCGCCGCACCGCTCCAGTGACGCGGGGGGTCGCTGGCTCTCTCCCCCGCTGCTCCCCCTTCGCCGCGGGACTGCGGCGGGGAGCGGGTGTAGAGGGGCGCGGTCGGTTTTTATAGGGCCCGAGGGCGTCGTTTAGCCTCTTTGCGGGGGTCGCCTCGCCTCGCGGTGAAGGGCCGGACGACGAGCGACCCTCCGCTGCGCCTCCGCTCGACCTTCCTTGCGCCCGGGGGACGAGAGGAGGGCTGGGGCCCGGGGCCCACCGCGCCCGACCCCAGGCGGCCTCGTCGATACGTGAGGGGGCGAGAGGCGGGCCAACGGAGGCCTTTGGGGAGGGATGGGGATCGGCCCCCTGAGCCTACCTTGGCGCGAAAGGCCCCACCTTGCTCTAGTAGTGTCTAGACCGCCTGCAGGTGCGGGTTGGGCTCAGGGTCTGCCCACCAGAGATCGTGGTCATGTTAACGGACTTTACTACTAGAATCGTTAAACTAAAGTTCAGACGCGACGTTCGACACCCGGACCGCCCCTGGACGTTGAATGGGCCTCGCGCTCGGTGCAGAGAGACTGGAGTCGCCCGACGTGGGGCGCCTTGGGGTGGGCCTCCTGCGGTGCCAGTCGTAGGCAGGTTGGATTAGCAGGAACAGGCGACCGTCGGTCCCAAATCTCAGGGTAGTGTCGACACGGCGCCCCTCGTGTCGCGTAGCGCCCCCTCCGACCCCTCTTCGTTGGTTGGTTATGTCTTTCAAAAGTGTTTATCTTTGGGTTCGGGACTGTCAAGGATGCTGGCTTACGTAGTGCAGGGTGCGGTGGGGGGGCCCCTCGAAGTCGCGCGAGGTCGTCGCGGGGGTCGCAGAGAACCCCTTTCTTAGAGGGTCAATGGACGGGCCATTGTTGTGTGTCCACTCGGTCAGGACCGAACGAATCTTCTCCGGGAAGACGAGCCATTTTGGTTTGGGCGTAGCGTGAGGAAAATCCAAGAAACCGAAACGGGAAACAGTAAAGGTCCAACACATTGGTGCAGTGTCCATAAACCCCGAAATAAACGGCCCACAGAGAAGCCTTGTGGGGGGAGGATCCACGTCGGACCGTACCTCATCAATTCCCCGTCGCGGCGCATCTGCACCCAAGAGCCTACTTCGGGATTCACTCTTAGTCCTAGTGCTCGGTTTACTCACGTACGATAGTTAATGGGCGAAGGGCGGACGGTTATATTCTGTATATGCTCTGGGCCAACCTAGGAACGCAACCCTTCTAGGGGACCTCCTCCGCTACGGTTGGGTGAGGTCATAAGGACGGACCACTTAGGGTACCTGTCTCCTCCGACCGCCCGATGTCAAGTATCCCAATCCTTCTGAGGATGTGCTGGCTTCGCAGAATCGTGTGTGACGTGAAAACGGCTAGGATCTAACCGGACTGGATTTTCTTGAGCCCTACGAACCACAAGACAGGGTTCGTTCAGGTGACTTACGGCCGACCCTTGTCAAACGTAATTTAGTTCTTCCTTTTCCCATACCCCACGCATGGTTGTAGACTCAGACCATACATCGTCTATGAAAAGGATTAATAAAAGTCGTTAGGATTGTTGTAGGAACTCTTATTGTTTAGTAAACAAGGGAAAAGTGTCTCCTCCTTAGACACCGATTCGATCCAATTCAATGAACGGGTTCCAGTGTGTCGATCCTTCATCGTCTCAGTCCGAAACTTCCGTCCATAGATTGTACTTTGACACATAGGTCAACGGTGGGTCAGTGATCGTTCTGTGTCTTCTTCTTACTTTACTTCCTCCGGTTACAGTACGTTTCATTTAGTCTCTCAGATAATCAGTTTTTTTGTTTCGTTTTTTGTTTGTTTGACTCAGGGTCCATTCCTGTCACAAGAACATCCCTCTGATCCTCTAAAATCTGGTTCTACCATACCAAAACAGTCAAGGGAGACTTCGGTGAAAATTTAGTAGAAATGATTGTCCATCTCTCCATATAGTCTCTTCCGTTACCGTGGGGTGAGGTCATGAGAACGGACCTTTTAGGGTACCTGGCTCCTCGGACCATCCGACGTCAGGTACCCCAGTGATTCTCAGCCTATGTTGACTCGTTGAAGTGAAAGTCAAAAGTGAAAGTACGTAACCTCTTCCTTTACCGTGGGGTGAGTCAATAAGAACGGACCTCTTAGGGTACCTGCCCCCTCGGATCACCCGACGTCAGGTACCCCAGTGATTCTCAGCCTATGCTGACTCACTGAAGTGAAAGTGAAAAGTGAAAGTACGTGACCTCTTCCTTTACCGTTGGGTGAGGTCACAAGAACGGACCTCTTAGGGTCCCTGTCCCCTCGGACCGGCCGACGGCAGATACCCCAGCGTGTCTCAGCCTGTGCTGACTTCGCTGAATCGTCGTCGTCTCTCCATATACCCGAAGGGACCACCGAGTCCACCATTTCTTAGACCGACGTTACTTCCTCTGGATCCAAGTCAGGGACCCAACCCTTCTAGGGGACCTTTTCCCTTACCGTTGAGTGAGGTCCTAAGAACGCAATTTAATTTAGTTCTTCCTTTTCCCATACCCCACACATGATTGTAGACTCAGGTCCTAAGCTGACGGAGTAGGATACTTTCAGTGTCCATTAATGTTTGGTTCTTGGTGCGTCCTCTTCGTCTCCGTCTAAAATAAAAAGGACCTCTTCCAGAAGAAGGGCCAGTGTCACGGGGGGTCCGGGGTCCAGAGTTCCCGTCACTTTCACTCATGGTCCTTGCTGAGTGGCGAAGTCGGCCGACCCGAGGGCGGTCCCGGGCCACCAGTGTGTGTTTCAAGGAAACACCGGTCCCGCGGGAGCCTTCTCTGATCTTCGGACCGTCGGCGGGCGGGGTTGGGTCGGTCCGACATGTTCTTCCCTAAACACGGTCGTCCCCTTTCCGTTGGGACGGAAACTCGAGTAGACTGTCTCGGCCGGTTCCCCTTTAGTCGGAGAATGTCTTGTCCTTCCTTTACTTTGCTCGACTCTACCTGCCGTCTTCCCCGACGTTCCTCCTCGGAGTAGCCGTGGCAGCGGTGCGCCTGTACGTCCCTTCCTCCCTGGTAGGACACACCCTCGCTTCGGTCCTGTGCACGGTCCCTCACTTTCTCGGTTCCTTTCGCCGTAAACCGAACAGAGGGAAAGAAAAGGAGGGCAGACAGACGGACTTTCTATGGGTGAAAAAAAAAATTAGGTGTTTTGGGG
This sequence comes from Capra ibex, assembly GCA_006410555.1. NCBI lineage: Eukaryota > Metazoa > Chordata > Mammalia > Artiodactyla > Bovidae > Capra > Capra ibex. The sequence goes on along the minus strand of SJYO01048061.1, from coordinate 58,784,120 downwards.
TTTAAACATACTAAAGTAAATGTACACCTTCGATCTTATCCGTTTAAGTACCTCCGTCTTTCATCTTGTCTCCCATGGTCCAGAACTCTCCCCCCTCCCCCCCTCAACAAAGTATACATGTCTCGTAGGCAAATCCTACGACTCTTTCAAGACCTTTACCTACCACGACTATCGACCAACGTGTAATAATGTTCACTTGATTTACGGTGACTTAATATCAGAATTTTTTGCCAATTGTTTCTAACAGGTTGAACGACAGAAGAAACTAAATATGAAGTACGGTTCACTGAGCCACTCTGACCTGAGGTTCTAAAAACTTATAAGTCAGTTTTGTCTGACTTTTCCCCCTTTATCAAAGTTATCATTTCCAATAAAATCGAAGGGTCCACCACACCACCATTTATTAAGTGGACGGTCAAGTCCTCTGTACCCAAGCTAGGGACCCAGTCCTTCTAGGGGACCTCTTCCCTTACCGTTGGGTGAGGTCAGAAGAACGGACCTTTTAAGGTGCCTGTCTCCTCGGACCGTCCGATGTCAGGTACCCCAGTATTTCTCAGCCTGTGCTGACTCGTGAGTGTGTAAGTATAGAATGGTATTATTTCATAAAATTATAAATAACGTAAAATATTAATAAAATAATGTAAATTATTATTTATGTATGTACACATAACTTTTAGATGATAGTGCTCCGAAAGGACTACCGGGTACCAATTCTGAGACGCAAAGATTACGTCCCCTAGACTCAAGTTAGGGACCAACCCTTTGATTCTAGGGAGTACGGATCACCGAGTCGGTTTTTCATTTATGTTATAAAATTTTCCTTTTCTCTTTTAGATGATAGTATTACACTGTGAAGAGGCCTCACTTTCTGGTCTATTCTCGTTATGTGATTCTCTCCCCGAGCCTGGGGACCCAGAATCAAAGAATTTAAAATTGTTTGGAAGAGAGAAAACGAAAGTAACTCTCCACGGTGTCGGGTCGAAAGTCCAACAAACAACGTGCAGGGGGTAAGTCTTCCTTCTTCTCGGGACGGTACAAATTTAGTCTCGAAACACTCCGAGTGTCTCTACGGTGTGGGGGCCTTCTCGGAGAAATGAAAATTCCCTGGTTTCGTCAATTCTGTTTTCTATGTGCCGTCAGACCGTCGAAGTTCGTTTGGGACTAGGCGTCCCAGTCGCACAAGATGACTCTACAATCCTACTCCCTGACACGGGAACAGACTGTCTATTACTCTTTAAGAACAGGGGCCCGGGAGGAGGAGGAGACAGAAGTAATGTGTCCAGGACGAAAAGGAGAAACTTCTGCGGGAATCGACCTGCTCATCTTGGTCTTCGAGGGGGACAAGACACCAGATAAAAATACTGTTTTTTACACCATATGTATTTTTGGACTGCAGAGCGTACTCACGCTCCCCGTCGCCGACCCCCCAGGCCATGGGGTTCAGAGGGAGAGCCTAGCGATCTCTTCCGAAAGAGTGGCTTTGTCAACAAACGTAATCCCGATTTTTATAATTCAACAATCATAAGACAAAACGGGTGATCTAACACCGGGGTCCCCCGGAATAAGTAAAGACTTAAGGAAGGGAGTACAACGAAGGAGGGGTCCTGGATCAGGACACGAAGTATACAAAATCCACGAAGTCTTTTTAACATTGATAAGTACACCGAATACCCCACATCAAATTTACGGCAGAATGTTTTCTCCTTCTGCAAGTCGATTCTACTAGGGTACAAGCCCCTGTCAACCACACAGGTTTCAAGTCACAGAATCAGTTGTAACTTTTACAAGAAGTGACACTAGAGTTGGGTCAAAAGTCAGAGAAGATGGGGACGGAGTCCCGAAGGGACAACCGAGTCTACCATTTCTTAGACGGAAGTTACGTCCTCTGGGACCAAGCTAGGGACTTAGCCCTTCTAGGGGACCTCTTCTCTTACGATTGGGTGAAGTCATAAGAACGGACCCTTTAGATACCTGTCTCCTCGGATCACCCGATGTCAGGTGCCCCAACCTTTCTCAGTTTGTTCTTACTTGCTAATTGTGAAAGTGAAGTAAAAGTGGCGACGAAGTGAATGGGATTCTAGGTGTTTCCGAGTGGTTAACGAGACCCTTTTAAGAAGTATAAAAGGATGGAAGCATAGAGTTCGGTAATCGGTGTAGAAACGTGTGGACGAAGGGTCAGAGTACGGACTGTGACGCAGGCAAAGACGTCCTCGGAGGATCGGGTCCCATCTGTTATGGAGTTCAGTAAAGGGGTACTTGATAAACTAATTTTTCTTCCGATTTTGTGGATCTTTTTTTTCTTTTTAGGACATACCGAACGTAACTTAAAAGAGGTATTAAGACAATGGTATTGTTTCAATGGAATAAAAAGATTTTAAAAGAGATTTCATTTCATTCAACCTGAACCATAAGGGTGACCTTATTCACCCTTCTTTTTAGACAGTACACCGCCTCTCTGAACAAAGGAGGGTCTCAAAGAGTTCTCGGGTCTACGAATACATTGGAGGCTCCCTTCTAAAGGCCAGAAACAACGTAGCACCGGTAACGTACAAACAAACAAAAAAGGGGAAATTAACAACCAACGGGACCCGGAAACAATGAACCGCTCCCGAAAGAGGCCCCCGACGAGAGCTCGACGCCACGTGTCCGAAGAGTGACGTTGCCGAAGAGAACGACTTCTGGTGCCTGCGATCCACGTTCCCGAAGTCCTAAAGTCGCGAGCCCGGGTCCTCGACACCCCGTGCCCGAATCAACGAGGTTCTGTACACCCTAGAAGGGCCTACGCCCTAACTTGAGAACCGGGGACGTAACCGTCCGTCTAAGAATTGGCGATCTGGTGGTCCCTTCAGGAGAGTAACGTACGAGACTTCAGATAATTAGACCTTTAAAGGTAGTGAGAGACGGTTTGTGACCGCGTTCCGAGGAAGTGGTTTGAGAAACCCTACGTAAATGAATCGTTGGTTTACGGGGAAGTCTCTTAGACGGAGAGAGAGTGTCCGACAGATACAGAAAAGGTAAGTTTTTTCTCTTTTGATTTGTTTTGGAGAGAAAGAATCGACGAAGAACTCCTTCGATGAAGGGTGAGTCCACTGAGGACGGAAAGACGAATAGTATACTGTTTTGGTGTTAATGTGGTTTATATATTTGGAGAATTAAGACGGGACCCCCTGAGTTTAGGGTCGGGCAGGAAAAGTTCCTCCATTCATTTTTCACTAGAGTAAGTAAGTTCAAAAAGCCGTTTCGTCATTCTTGTGTTGTTGACTTAAAGAGTTATAAAACGGTGTACTTTAAATTTTTAATTTTGTGTACACAACATGGTCATGTTACTTATGGTTACCTACTCACCTTCAATATAGAGATAATATTGTATCTACCTAGGTTGGTTGTAGAAGAGAGAGTGGTTAAGTAAAGTTATCGGAAATTTTAGTAAGTCGAATTAAACTACAAGACTAAAGTACGAGGAGTTCGACAGAAATAAATTTTTAACTAAGAGACACAGTCAAACGGATGTCCCTTTCCTCTATGACTAGTCGGTTGTACCCGCAAGGGTGGATGAGGCGAGGGGGTTTCAATACACACAATGTCATTTATCATTATTTAATAGTAAGAACGAATATGTATTTAGAGGTCCCTTAAAGAAGTCTAATTTAGTCTAGGAGACTATCCCTCTTACTTTTCCCTTTCAGAGAGTCAACACAGGTTGAGAATCAGGTACCTTAAGAGGTCCGGTCTTATAACCTCACCCATCGAAAAGGGAAGAGGTCCCCTAGAGGGTTGGGTCCTCTAGTTTGGGTCCAGAGGGTGTAACGTCCACCTAAGAAATGGTTGACTCGATAGTCCCTTCGGGGTCTTCTTACTACCAGGGGGTTTCTACAGGTGTGGGATCAGGGGTCTAATCCCTAATCCTACATCAATACAACGTGTCGTTCCCCCTCAAATCCAACGTCTATCTCACCCAACCTGAATAGGTTACTCTCCTGAAGGGATCGCCAGATCACCAATTCTTAGGTGGACGGTTATGTCCATCGTGCTCAAGTTAGGGACCAGGCCCCTCTAGGGTGTACGGAACCTCGTTGATTCCGGCACGGGGTGTCGATGACTCGAACTCACGACGACACCGGCTCGACAGTAGAACTAAAACCGAGGTCCTCTGATTAAAATCTGAAGACTGGAGGTTTTGACACGTTGTTGTTTAAAAGGGAAAATTTAATAAAAGGGGGGATTACAAATACATAAATGAACAAATAAAACCGACGTGGTTCAGAATCACCGCCGTGCACCCTAGAAGTCATAAATGACGTCACACGTCATAGTATATGGGTTGTCCCTAACTTCGACCCGGGGGACGTAACCCTCACGACTTAGAGTGGGTCACCTGGTGGTCCCATCAGGGAATTCTGTGATTTAATAATTACCACACTCAGTCGTGATCCTCTGACGATGTCGAGATACTATCCCTTGATAATGATAGTGTTGCTCGTCCGTCTTTGATCATGTCTGGGGTTCCCTGACTGACTAAAACGAGTGTGACTACTTGTGATAAGGACCTCAATGTCATACCATAGGGACGGTTTAACCAAGGACCTGAGGGGACTTCTATCGAGTTACAAAAAGGGGGAAGAGACTAGTAGTTTCAGGAGATTTGTATTATGTCCGACAATTTTTATCCACCACTTAGTTACTCAAAAACCGTTTTATATCTCTGACACACGGTATTGACCACATAAAAACTACTATCAGATTTTTTAAATTCCGAATGGGAATAGAGAGAGGTCAATGCATACTTACGGAGGAGATAGTTTTTAAAACATCAATTTAATATGTCTTAACTTCATTGTCTCTCAAACACTACTCTTACTGACCGAGAGAAGAGGTCAATGTCCCTTTTACACCTAAGTCAAATTTTTTAGTTACGGGTCAGAGGCAGAGGTCGTCATTAAAGCGGAGATGTTCTCCTTCGAAGTAAAGATAAGACTCCGTACACCTTCGAGAAGTCCGACCACCTTCTCGGACACTGTAAGAACAGTTGTGTCGACTGTGGTATAGTGGAGGTCGTGATTTGTAATCCGGAAAAAATTCCTCCTTTCCGTTCATCTCGTATAGTTATTTAGTACTGTTGTGAACCGGTCGATTCTTCCCGAGGGTTCTCAGGACATCAGTAAGAGACCTCGACTTCGACGACAGTCTCTCAGTTTGGTTCCCAGTTCTTTTTTCACTTTCAGTGAGTCAGCACAGGCTGAGAAATATTGGGGGACCTGATATGTCAGGTACTTTAAGAGGTCCGGTCTTATGACCTCACCCATCGGAAAGGGAAGTGGTCCCCTAGAAGGGTTAGGTCCCTAGCTTGGGTCCAGAGGGCGTAACGTCCGTCTAAGAAATGGTGAGTTTAGTGTTCCCTTCAGGCATTTATTTTTCCAGGGAACCTTTTACAGTAGTCAACGTTCAACGACTGAGTTCTCGGGAGGACCCTTCTCTACACGAAGAGTCTGACTCAACACACGTCATTACGGGACTTGGACTGGTGTAAGTGTGAATGGTCCGAGGATACTCGATCCTTTGGAGAAAACATATAAGTAGTAAGGATTGACCATTAAACGACTGTTTTCAAGTATATCAGTTTCGATACCAAAAAGATCATCAGTACATGCCTACACTCTCACCCTGGTATTCCTTCAGACTCACGACTTCTTAACTGTGAAAACTTAACACCACAACCTCTTCTGAGAACTCTTAGAGAACCCGTCGTTCTTCTAGTTTGGTCAGTTTGGATTTCCTTTGGTCTGGACTTATAAGTGACCTTCCTGACTACGACTTCGGCTTCGAGGGTAAGAAACCGGTGGACGACACTTCTCGACTCAGTAATCTTTTCTGGAACTACAACCTTTTCTAACTTCCGTCCGCCTTTTCCCCCGCTGTCTCCTTCTCTGTCGACCTACTGTAGTAGCTGAGTGACCTGTACTCAAACTCGCTTGAGACCCTCTATCGTTTCCTATCCTTTCGGACCTCACGACGTCATGTACCCCAACGTTTCTCAACCTGTTCTGACTCGCTGTCTTGTTGTCGAAAGTCCACACATCCTTAATGGGACTTAGATGTATTTTACGTCTAAGGTTAGGTCATCAAGAGTCCACCCCGGGGTCTCCGACGTTGTTCAAGGACTCGCTTCGGTCCCGACGACTCGGTACCTGGCACGAAAGTCATCGTTTCCGACCTTGTCTTAGGGAACAGACGTACGTAGTACCTAAAAAAAGTCTCGGATGGTCTTCCGTTCTCTCGTCGACCTCCCGTGTGTGTTTCGAGGAAAGGTAGGAGTTTTTATCGACACACAAAAGGACCCCACTAGATTATCCGACTCGTCTCTTGTAACACCGTTACAGGAATCAGTAAGTAAGACTCGCGAAGTAAACAAGACCTGTTAATGAGCCTGAGAGACGTGAAACTCGAGTCTTGAGAGACAGAACAGAACGAGAGGCATGGGAATCATTGGTTTATCCGTAACTTTAAGAAAAAAGGACGACAGAACTCGTCCTATCTAAAGAGGTCTTGAGAACTCCTACTGTGGTTTGGTTGTTGAAGTGTAAGAAGTTTTTACTAGTGACACAACACCAAACCAATTAAATCCCTACACTTCCTTCCCACGTTTATTTATTTTGTCCAAGGAAATTTAACTCTCACGTCTCTGTTTGTGTCCTGAGAAGGTCGGAAACAAAACAGTTATATCCCGTGTATATATGGCAACATATCATATGTGCTTTACTATTTACATTTCATAAATCGTGTCACAGGTGGATCGCGTGTCCTTCGTAGGCTGTATGTCGTCGATAATGATAGTTTTATATATGTCCTCTTCCGTTACCGTGGGTGAGGTCGTGAGAACGGACCTTTTAGGGTACCTACCTCCTCGGACCATCCGACGTCAGGTACCCCAGCGACTCCCAGCCTGTGCTGACTCGCTGAAGTGAAAGTGAAAAGTGAAAGGACATAACCTCTTCCTTCACAAGAACGGACCTCTTAGGGTCCCTGCCCCCTCGGACCACCCGACGGTAGATACCCCAGTGTGTCTCAGCCTGTGCTGACTTCACCGAGGCGTCGTATATGAAAAGTTCGTCACTCTCCCTTCATTGTGCACTTCTCGTGAATCTTAGCGTGTACCGTCTACGGTCAGTGCGATGTCGTTAGCACATATGGGCTCAAGCACACGGGGACACGTGTCACTCTCGTCTGTTTGACGTTGTAGTCTCAGACCCCGTCTCTTTCCAAATAACTCCAGTGTGTTCCTCTGCTCCACCGAGTACGGTACTTTTCGGGACTCGAGGGAGTTTCCAAAACCGTCTCGTAAAAATTTCCCGTCCACTCCTCTTCCAGCGTTCTATCACTAGTCGAACACGTGCTAAGAGACTAACCGACTACCACTCTGTCAGTCCACCATAGTGTCCCCAATAGTCAGGAACCCGAGGTCCTCCGGACTCCGACACACGAGTACCAGTCGTTCATGAAGGAGGTAAACTCCCCCGTCCACCAAGGGTAGACTTTTTGTCGAGTCCTTTACAGGTAGTCCATGATAATAGATCCATGAGGCCTCTCCTCGATTTCGTCTCTTATGACCCCCACCCCCCCCAGACAGGACCCTTCCGGGGTATCCCAGGAACAACAACAAGTCAGCGATTCGAGACAGGTTGAAAAACGTTGGGGTACTTGACGTCGTCCGGTACGAAGGGAGAGGAAGTGATGAATGGCCTCAAAAACAAGTCTAAGTGCAGATAACTCAGCCACTACAGTAGGTTGGTATCCCATGACGAACCAATGTTAGTACACTACTACTATTACTTCTTCTCCCATATACTACTACTCGAAGGTAAGGGAAAAGAGAGTTATCTTAGTAGAAGGATTCTACTCTGAAGTCCTCCTAATTCCTCCATTAGACGGACGTCACGTCCTGTGGACCCAAGGTAGGCACCCAACCCTTCTAGGGGACCTCTTCCCTTACCGGTGGGTGAGATCATAAGAACGAACCTCTTAAGGTACCTGTCTCCTCGGACCGGTCCGATATCGGGTACCCAATCGTTTCTCAACCTGTGATGACTCGTTGATTACGAACGTGAATTCCTCCCTTCCATTGTACGAATTCGAGTAAAACTGTCGGTTGTCAATGTTGGGTTCAGTTTGGGAAAGAACCGTAAAGAACTCACACCAGTTTCCACTAGGGAGAGTATTGAGAGATGGGATGGGGGTGAAGTAACTTAAGGAAAGGGGGAGGGGAGGTTGAGTAAATGTGGGTCTTAGATGTGGGTTCGTAGGGGGAAGTGGTTTATGGTGAAAAATGGTGGTGAAGTTCAATGAATCGACTGGCACCGAAGGTGTTATAAACTGTGTCTCGGGTGGTGTGTCACTCCCGAGTCGGTTGTAAACACCTTGACTTACATCAAAATAGTCGTATGTCGTAAGAACGGGGTTCTCATGATCTCTTTTACCGATATAGAAATTTTACTTCACTCACTTTAAGCGAGTCAGTACAGGGTGAGAAACGCTGGGGTACTTGATATGCCAGGTACCTTAAGAGATCCGGTCTTATGACCTCACCTATCGGAAAGGGAAGAGGTCTCCTAGAAGGGTTGGGTTCCTAACTTGGGTCCAGAGGACGTAACGTCCACCTAAGAAATGGTCGACTCAGTGTTCAGAAATTTTATTCTTAATAAATAAACCGACACGACACAGAATCAACTCCGTACACCCTAGATCAAGAGATCGGCCCCTAGTTTGGACCCGGGGGACGTAACCCTCGAGTCTCACAATCGGTGACCTGGTGGTCCGTTCAGAGATTTACCGATTAAGAATAGTTTTTTAATTCGAAAGTTGGAGTCAGTGAAGAATTCGTGTGTCCTGTCTTTACTCGGGATCCTTGTCCAACACCCGTAGAGGAACTGTATTACTGTGTAGCCAGGAAGGGGTCGGATAATCCAATTAAGTTATCCTACCACTGGTCCCTCACGGGATTCAAGTTTCCGTCCCACACCCACGAAGAGAGGTCGAGATCTTACGAGAATTGAGGAATCCCACATTCTTCTACGAGAGGTTTTCAAGTGTCGGATGAAAAAGTCCCCATAGGTCCATTGGTGTAAAAAAAAAAATTGAGTGATGGTTCCCCTTAACTTAGGGTAACACGTTTAATTGGAGAGGAGTAGTGGAGATAGTTGGGTCTATGTGTACACGTGGCCGAGAGTGATGAGACTACTCACTTCCGAGGACAGAACCTAGGGAACCTAGTGTAGTGTCGTCGTCTCGAGAGTCTCCTCGACCGGGATTGTGTTAATATTATCCGATAATCTATTGTGAAGACCCCTTTTTTCTACCTTTTTTCGTATCAGCCCTCAAGTTCTCTCCAAACGTTAGAGAAATTTATACCATAATTCTCTGACAGACTATTTACTGAAGAAGACAAAACATTAGTATCTTAAATATTTTAATATTTTTTAACACGATTTGAATGAATTTGTAAATGATCAAACGAAAACAACCTTTCTCTTGTTACCTTCAATTAGTGTGAATGGACCTTTTAGGTACTTTCTTCCGATGGAACGGGTATACCCAAACCAAGTTCTCGGTTACCCAGATTAAGATTTTCGTCGAGTTTAAGAGGTGTAGTCGAATATACGAACCCTAAGACAAAAAAGAAAGAAGAGTTTAAATTTACCGATGTCTAAATGAAATTGTGTATAATTCGGAAGAAGAGAAAAGATAAAGGATAGACGACGACGACGACGATTCAGCGAAGTCAGCACAGGCTGAGACACACTGGGGTATCTGTCGTCGGGTGGTCCGAGACGGCAGGGACCCTAAGAGGTCCGTTCTTACGACCTCCCCCAACGGTAAAGGAAGAGGTTACGTACTTTCGCTTTTCCCTTTCACTTCAGCGAGTCAACACAGGCTGAGAAGTGGCTGAGAAGTGCTGGGGTACCTGACGTCGGATGGTCCGAGGAGACAGGTACCCTAAAAGGTCCGTTCTCATGACCTCACCCCACGGTAACGGAAGAGGATAAAGGATAGATTTCATCAGTAACTTCCCGAGTTTATACTAAACGATTGTCGAGTTAGGATAAACGTAAGGATACATGAGCCCACGAGATTGAGAACACTGGGGTACCTGTCGTCGGGTGGTCCGAGGGAGACAGGTACCCTAATAGGTCCGTTCTTATGACCTCACCTAACGGTGAAGGATGAGGGATCCTAGAAGGGCTGGGTCCGTAGTTTAGACGGAGAGACCACAGACGACGTGACCATCCGCCTAAGAAACGGTGATTCGGTGTACCCTTCGAGAGAGTGTACCTTCTTATTTATGGAAACACTAAACTTTCGCTTGTTTCTAATGGATTAGTCCTGGATTCTTCGTGATTAGTATTTTCTATACTACCATAAACTTTACTATATAAGTTATTATGGATGTTAAATCGACAGAAAACATAGTCGACACCAAAAGTAAATAATCTCTAAGTGTTCCATAACACTTACTGATGAGTCTACCTAGGTCTACGAGAGAGAGAGAGTGTGTGTGTGTGTGTTTCGGAATGTAAAGTGCAACTAAAGTGCCGACGTACTGCTAACGTTTTATGGTCTGGAAAGGGTTGAGTACTAAATGCTCTCTCTCTTGTTTTTTCTCCTTAGTCAACGCGAGAATCTTAGGGGGATTTTTCCGGTATCCTACCTTTCTTCTGGCGGAGAGTCACGTGTCTTGAGGACTACCCCACAGTCGTACTGAACTCAGTACCCTGGGAGGGTCGACGACCTCTCTAATAGAACGAAACAAGTTTGCAAAAAGTCGTCCACTAAGTGGTAGTCTGCATTCCTACTTGAATGATTATAATTTTCCACCCATCAAGACCCCTTCAGAAATTTATTTTACGTTCTGGTACTAACGTGTTACCATGTAACCTAAAGAGATAGCCTTTTTATCCTGTTATTTCATCTATTAAAGACCTTCGGGACATTGTAGTACTAAGAAATAATAATAAAAAAAACCGACGTGACACATTGTACGTTTTGAAGGGGGTGGTCCCTAACTTGGTCAGGGGGAACATCACCCTCGTGTCTCAGAATTAGTCCTTTCAGACTAGAGAATAGTGCAATTGACGACAAAAGGTTCGATTTTAAATGTAGTGCGTAAACTAAGTGACTGAAGTGTGTGGTGGAATAAGTAAAATCAAAGAAGGTATTTAGGAGTAGAAGGGGAATACTAAAAACCAAGGGAGGAATTGAGGAAAGCTTCAATTGTTATTCTTGTTCGACTTTGTCCCAACCATAGATTCGGGTCAGAGAGAAGGAGTCAGTCGTCAGAAGGACAAAAAAAAAACCCTTTGCGACTCGCCCCACAAATCACGACCCCGAGTCTCCGTTTGTAGACATCCAAGGGTAGGAGAAACAGTGAATGGTCGATACACGGAACTCGTTTTATGAAGAGAGACTCGGAATGAAGGGAATAAACGTTTTGTCTGGATTATGATTTTGGTAAATCGTGTATCGTAATCTGTAGGCCTAGAATCGTGTTCCAGACCTCACCCCTTCGATTGATAAGTGCCCTACTAGTCTGGAGAAACTACGAGGTCTCAACGTGAGAGGAAAGTGAGTCTGAAGTATTCTAAGTTGGGGGTTTCCGAAGGACACGTCAGTCTGAAAGGAATTGAGGATCTCAGACTCGAAGAGTCACAGGGTTTGTGATCACATGTAGTGTAATAACACCTTTGATGTCTTTTTACCTGTGGAAGTTCTCTGACTCTATACCTATTCCTCCTATACCCTAGGAGGAATAGGGTCGGTAGGTGACTACTAGTAGTTACCTTTTCATTGAACGGGTTTAAACAGATAACCAAAACCTTACATAAAGTGTCTCTATCCGGTTCCTGATTTCCCCTGATTAAAAAAAAAAAAATAGTTCTTGCGTCTCGTTAGTTATCATATATGATGTGGTATACTGTAGTAGTTGAGATACCTGCACTCCGACTCGTTTGAGGCCCTCTACCACTTCCTGTCCCTTCGGACCGCACGACTACAGGTACCCCAGTGTCTCAGTCTGTGCTGACTCGCTGACTGAGATTTAATATGGACTACGTCGACACTTCAGCTTAAGTGTCGGAAGTCGAAAACTTAAAAATTACTTAACGTCAATACACCCTATATTAATACTCTAAAATATTCTATTTTTAGAATATTAACGTGAACCCTTATCAAGTCAAACACCCTTCTTAGAATATTATTTCAAGGATAATAATTAACCTATTTTTTTAATATCATGTTTACTACATACAAACTGTAATCTGGACTGTAAATTCCAGAGATTCGAAGGTAAACGAATAAGTATTTACGAGTCACTCTTCTCATAGATTAAGTTTTGTCACTTATACTTCTAATTTTAAGTATATACTTATAAATGATATCAGAACATATCATTTGTGAGTTTTGCAATAACTAAGAATTACGACTACTAAAGTAATACTGAATTAAAGAGGTAGACATTTTCTCCTATTTTATGTACAACATATTCAGAAATACTTATAATCTACTCTATTACAAAATTCTATACATACCATGACAAAGACTAGTGACATTTTTTAATTATTTACGATCGAAAAATTTTGCTTGAAAACAATCGAGAAATAAAGTGATCGGTGCATCCGTGTGTATGTGTGTGTGTGGACATACACGGAAAAGGAACCAGTGGTAACTATGACAACTTTTTCCTGTTTTCCCCCACAGGTAAAATTACATAAGAAAAGGGACTTATTTTGATGTGAACCCCCAAAATATTATTGGATTTTCCCTTTTATTAGACGTTTTCTTATCTATGTATAATATATATTGACTTAGTGTAACAACACATGGATTTTGATTGTGTTGTAACATTTAGTTGATACGAATAATTTTTATTTATTTTATTTTAAGGACCTTCGTAGTTTTTCCAATATGAAACTCCCTATTTTCCCGGTAAAGATGAATAGGATACAGGTAACTGAAAAAGGGGGGATTAGGTTTGTCTTTAGTATTTGGTGGATTAGACTTTGTGTCTAAAGGGATACCCGAACAAGAGAGAGGGGTTCAGTGACAGTATTTTTCGGTCAGTGAAGGGTAGATAGTCGAGTATTTCGGACTGACCACACCATAGACAGGTAGTCTGGAGTCCCGTAAAGCGAGAATCACTTAGGTGTAGTAGCAAAAAGTGTCTGAAAATACGACTCTACATACTCATTGAACCATTACACCATTACCCAGGGTCATTTACAGAAAAAAAAAAAAATTGTTTCCTTGTAAACAAAGTCGTCGATTTATATCATTAATGAGTTATGTAACAAAGGAGGAGGTGTATGAAAATCCTTTCCTTGACACAAGACAACAAGACCCAGTTACTGTGTTTCGTTAACTCATATTTGCTACACTTTTCGTCTCTGTAATGAAACGGCTGTTTCCAGACAGATCAGTTTCGATACCAAAAAAAGTCATCGGTACATACCTACACTCTCAACCTGGTATTTCCTTCGCCTCGCGGTTTCTTAACTACGAAAACTTGACACCGTAACCTCTTCTGAGAACTCTCAGGGAGCTCCAAGTATCTTGGAGGTGCCAAGATACTTCTGGATGTTCTAGAAGATCTTAATTGTGGGTTTTTTCTACAGGAAAAGTAATGTCCCCTGACCTTACGTTTTCATCCTTCAGTTCTTTGTGGACCTCATTGTCCGTTTAACCCGGAACCTTCCGCCTTACCTCGTCCCGTTTCCGACTATCTCAGGACGGTTCTCTTCCGTGACCAGTGTCGTTTGTGGGAGAAGGTTGATGTGTTCTCTTCTGAGATGTGCACCTGTAGTGTTCTACCAGTTGTGGCTTTAGTCTAACTAATATAAGAAACGTCGGTTTCTACCTCTTCGAGATATGTCAATCGTTTTTGTTCTGGGCCTCGACTGACACCGAGTCTAGTACTTGAGGAATAATGGTTTGAGTCTGAATTTAACTTCTTTCATCCCTTTTGGTGATCTGGTAAGTCCATACTGGATTTAGTTTAGGGAATGTCAATAAGTCACCTTTACTCTTTATCTAAATTCCCTGATCTAGACTATCTCACGGACTACTTGATACCTGCCTCCAAGTACTATAACATGTCCTCTGTCCCTAGTTCCGGTAGGGGTTTTTTTCCTTTATGTTTTTTAGTTTTACCGATTCCTCCGGAATGTTTATCGACACTTTTCTTCTCTTCGGTTTTCGTTTTCTCTTTTCCGTTCTATATTCGAAGATTTACGTCTCAAGGTTTCTTATCGTTCTTCTCTATTCTTTCGGAAGGAGTCACTAGTCACATTTATTTATCTCCTTTTGTTATCTTACCCTTTCTGATTTCTAGAAAAGTTCTTTTAATCTCTATGGTTCCCTTGTAAAGTACGTTTCTACCCGAGTTTTTTCCTGTCTTTACCATACCTGGATTGTCTTCATCTTCTATAACTCTTCTCCACCGTTCTTATGTGTCTTCTTGATATGTTTTTTCTAAAAGTACTGGGTCTATTAGTACTACCACACTAGTGAGTGTGAGTGGATCTCGACCTGTAGGACCTTACACTTCAGTTCACTTCAGTTCACCGGGAATCCTTCGTAGTGATTGTTGTTTCGATCACCTCCACTACCTTAAGGTCAACTCGATAAAGTTTAGGACTTTCTACTACGACACTTTCACGACGTGAGTTATACGGTCGTTTAAACCTTTTGAGTCGTCACCGGTGTCCTGACCTTTTCCCGTCAAAAGTAAGGTTAGGGATTCTTTTCGTTACGGTTTCTTACGAGTTTGATGGTGTGTTAAGATGAGTAGAGTGTGTGATCGTTTCATTACGAGTTTTAAGAGGTTCGGTCCGAAGTTGTTATACACTTGGCACTTGAAGGACTATAAGTTCGGCCAAAATCTTTTCCGTCTACTTGGTCTCTAGTTTACCGGTTGTAGACGACCTAGTACCTTTTTCGTTCTCTCAAGGTCTTTTTGTAGATGAAGACGAAATAACTCATACGGTTTCGGAAACTGACACACCTAGTGTTATTTGACACCTTTTAAGACTTTCTCTACCCTTAGGGTCTGGTGAACTGGACGGAGAACTCTTTGGATATACGTCCAGTCCTTCGTTGTCAATGTTGACCTGTACCTTGTTGTCTGAACAAGGTTTATCCTTTTCCTCATGCAGTTCCGACATATAACAGTGGGACGAATAAATTGAAGATGTAGTACTCTTTGCGACCCGACCTACTTTGTGTTCGACCTTAGGTCTAACGGCACTCTTTATAGTTATTGGAGTCTATACGTCTACTGTGATGGGAATACCGTCTTTCACTTCTTCTTGATTTCTCGGAGAACTACTTTCACTTTCTCCTCTCACTTTTTCGACCGAATGTTGAGTTGTAAGTCTTTTGATTCTAGTACCGTAGGTCAGGGTAGTGAAGTTCCGTTATCTACCTCTTTACCACCTTTGTCACCGACTGAAATAAAAAGACCCGAGGTTTTAGTGACGTCTACCACTAACGTCGGTACTTTATTTTCTACGAATGAGGAACTTTCTTTTCAATACTGGTTGGATCTGTCGCATACTTTTTCGTCTCTGTAATGAAACAGTTGTTTCCAGGCAGATAAGTTCCGATACCAAAAAGGTTATCAGTACATACTTATACTCTCAACCTGATACTTCTTTCGACTCGCGACTTCTTAACTGCGAAAACTTGACACCACCACTTCTGAGGACTCTCAGGGAACCTGACGTTCCCCTAGGTTGGTCAGGTAGGATTTCCTTTAGTTGGGTCTTATAAGTAACCTTCCTGACTACGATTTCGACTTTGGGGGTATGAAACCGGTGGACTACACTTCTCGACTGAGTAAACTTTTCTGGGACTACGAACCTTTCTAACTTCCGCTCTCCTCTTCCCCTACTGTCTCCCACTCTACCAACCTACCGTAGTGGTTGAAATGCTTATACTCAAACTCGTTCGAGGTCCTCAACCACTACCTGTCCCTTCGGACCACACGATGTCAGGTACCTCAGTATTTGTCAGTTGACTCGCTGACTTGACTATTTACTACACCTAAAAAAAAAAGAGAACCTGTTCTACCAATTAAAGAGATTCAGAACCAAATTTTGACTTTTAAACTATCATACTTGTAAATCATGTCAGGATAAGAATAAAATCTGTTGATTAGTAGACAGTTTCCGTAGATTGAGTATCCTGTCTTTCAAAAGGATAAAGGGTATCTCAGTGATGCGTAGTTAGGAGCACCAGTGGTAAAGGTCTCAAGACGTCACGAGACACACCTAGGTCCAGCTCGACTTCACGTCGCGTCCCGGTGGTCCAAGGACGTCAAGGACAGACTCGGATGTGGTACTCACGTTCAGGTTTGGTGAGAGATCTGAAGGGCCCTCCTTAGGGGAGTTACGGTCTTGTGGTCAATACGTCCCACAAGTTACCTCAACATTCGGTCATTCGTGGAAGTCCAATAAGAACCCGTAGTGAATAGAGGACCGGCACTAGTACGGTAACTGGGAGATTTCCTTTTCCTGAACTGGACGAAGAAGTCGTCAAAAGTCACCGAAAAGAAAATGTCTGTTGAGACATCGTGCACCGGATCTTTGGTTTCCCTTGTCAAGTGTTGTGTCACTTTAAATAGAAGAACCGGAATTACTGTAGATGAAATTAGTGGAAACGACCACCGAGGTCTTTTATATAATAAATTAGACTTTCAATGTTAAGAAATTTTATAAGTTTTACACCTAAAAAGGGGAGGACTAAAATTTATTTTACTTAGGTAATATCCTATCAACCGTACTTTTTTATAGGATTTAAAGATTTGGTATGTATTAGAATGTTGAATGTTTGGTGGTACGAATTATAAAACAATATAATGAAGATAGAAAAAACGTATGTATACATACATACAAATACATATGTGTGTATAATGTTTATCCTTTACATGTATGTCATAATAAGTAAATTTTTTATGATATCGTATGTGTAAAGACGTTAAGTACTTTATAGAAACTTTTTCTGGACTAAAACTCACTGGCACACCGTCGGGTAGTGTGCTGACTATGTGTCAAATAAATTGGTTGTGAGTGAAGAAAAGAAAAAAAAGAAATCGGTACCTGAAATAACAAACTTATAAACGTTAATAATAAGATATGTGTTTACAAGTAAAGAATGTTTTGAGACATAAGGCATAACGATCCAGTGAAGGGAGAAGTAAAATACAGTGTAAGGGTAGTTCTTGATAAAGGGGTTTAGTGTTAGACGGACTAACACACACCAACGACAAGTAAACGATTCAACACATGCTGAGACGCTACGGAATCTGACCGGGTGGCCCGAGTAGACAGGTACTCTAAAAGGTCCGTTCTTATGACCTCACTCAACGGTAAAGGAAGAGGTGTTGTGAGTGAAGAAGTCTACTATTTTAATAACGAGGTGGTGTCCCTTAGAACGTAATTATCCTTCTTTCTTTACGTAGAGTCCATAACGGATTATATGTAAGAGAAAGACCCCTATCTTAAACCAGAAAATTACGTTTCCCACCCAGTTCGAGATAAAGACATCAATTTCCGGTTTCCTATGACATTAGCAAATTTATGGACTTCACCTTCTACATATTCTTTACTGTCGTTTCTTCATGAAACTGATCTAGAGGTAAAAAGTGTCAGGGATTTGAAACGGAACTTCCCCCAGTGTGCTACTGACTACGTAAATGGATACCTCTATTCGTGAAGCATTCAAAAATGGAACTAAGGACATGAGTCATAAAGGGAGTGCATGAGGGTCTCCTAGGAGTTATTATTTCGGGGTAAACAGTTAATTAATAATCAAGTGAACTATTTGATTGAGGATGGTAAACAACGATAAGGAGAGTGGACACGACTCAATATCTGCTTACTTAAAATTACATTCTCCTCTAACCATAAATGGCAACTTACTTTTCCTTAAGAGTTTGATTCAATTTACATGTAAAATTTAAGACGAATATTCACCATAGTAAGTCCTAAACAGAAAGAGACAGACTAAATAAAGTGAATCGTATTGAGGGAGGTTTCAGTAGGTACAACGACGTTTATCGTTTTAAAGCAAGAAAAAATGCTGACTGATCATAAGGTAAACATATATATGGTGTAGAAGAAATTACCAATGGTTGCCCTTTCACCCCTCCCCGTCAAGTCCCCAATTTTACCCTCACCCTCCATGCTTGACAACCCACATTCTCTCCGAGTCACTATGTAATATGTTGCACCCCCTTATATCGGTTATAAAACCTTATCGACGTTTACCTTTTGTTGGAAACATATTTTTAAAATTTTAGAAAAATAAAAATAAAAATAAAAAAATTCAAAAAATAAAAAATTTAAAATTTTAGAAATTAAGAATGTACGCAAGGGTTTGTACTTGGGGGGAGGGTTGAGGGAGGGGTATTGTAGAGAGACCCAATAGGGGTACGTGGTCGGGGTTTGTACGACATAGGACGCAATTTTAGAAAAATTTTTCGTGATGTTTCGAAATTTTTGTCGGATTGTTTACATTCGAGAAGGATATTTAGGATTTGTGTGGATCGAGAAGGAAAATAAAAGTTTCCACTCCACAGCTAACTAAAAGAAAGTAGTTTTGAGAAAAAGACCGTAACGGGTCGAAACGGCAGTCGGGGTCGGGGTGAGAGACGGAGTACGGTCGGGGAACATGGGTGGTGGGGGTCGACACTCGAGACGGACCGGGAGACCCCTATTCGAGTACTCTTTGGAAGACGAGTGACGAAGACGAGTAAAATTAGTATCAGAGAATAACTATCTCGTCGATTCCCACTCTTATTAACTGATATTTTGGGATAGTGACGTTTGTAGAGGAATAGGAATAGGTTTTGTGAGTTTCCTTCGGTATATGGGTCGACGTGATGAAAACTTTGAATATGTCACGATATCTTACGTTTATTAGAAAGTAAGTCATTATTGTTGTTTTTTTCAACATGATGTAAGACCACCTCACCCCACACGTACCTGATCTAAAATAGGTCTCGTTCACCTTTACTTCTCCTTGAAACCCCCTCCCTACTCTTCCTTCGTCCTCCTCCCCTTCCAGTAGATTAGTGAAACACGACCCTAAAAAGAAAAGAATTAGATTACCGTCGGTTCCTCTCCTGTCTCTCTTGCGTTGAGGGTCGGGGCGAACCCACACAAGGGTCCGACGTGTCCATTTTAGTCGAGACTTTAATTTGAGAGTCGTGACTACACACACACACACACACACAAACTGTACCTGGTAAAAATTTCAGAAATAACTTAAGCAATGTTATAACGAAGACAAAATACCAAACCAGAAAACCGGGTCTCCGAACACCCCAGGATCGAGGAGTCAGTCCCTAACTTGAGTTTGAGGGACGGAACCTTCCTCCGAAGGGACCACCGAGTCTGTCATTTCACAGACAGACGTTACGTCCTCTGGACCCAAACTAGGGACCCAACCCGTCTAGGGGACTTCCTCTACCGTCGGGTGAGGTCATACGAACGGACCTTTTAGGGTACCTGCCTCCTCGGACCATCCGACGTCAGGTACCCCAAGGTTTCTCAGCCTGTGCTGACTCGTTGAAGTGAAAGAGAAAGTGAAAAGAATTGGTGACCTGGTGGTCCCTTCAGGGTCGTGGCTGAGAAACTTCCCAACGAGAACAAGTCAGCGTAAGTTGAGAAACGGTACCAGACATCGGGAGGTCCGAGGAGACAGGTGCTCTAAAAAGTCCATTCTCATGAACTCACCGAACGGTAAACGAAGAGGTTCCCTGAAAGGGCCTGGTCCCTACCTTGAGTTCAGAGGACGCAACCGTCCGTCTAAGAAATGGTGACTCGGTGGTCCCTTCGGGAAACTTCCCATAAAAATGTAATTTAAGACGACATACTTCAAAGGTCTTCGGTGTCCTAGGGTGAAGGCTCCGATTGCGTCTGTTGAAAGTCAACGAAAAACGTCAGTGGGTTACAGGGAGACGTGCCTCGGTGGGCTACAGAAACGAAGTCCTTCCTCTCCAGGACTGAACTTCAGACAGACTCTTGTTCTTCAGTAGTATTTGAAGCACAAAGCAAAGGAGAAAAAAGGATATAAACTATCGGGTGTTTTCCCATACGCTTTCAATTAGAGTGGGCAAGGAATAGAATAACCATTCTCTTAAAAGTCGACACGTTCCTTTGGCCCCGTACACCCATCCGGACCCTTACGACACGACGTCCAAGAATAAGGACTTTCAGTTCTCATAAGCCCCCGAAGAGATCACCAGGTCACCGATTCTGAGGTACGAGGGTTACGGCCCCCGACCCCAAGCTAGGGACCCGTCCCTTGATCTAAGGTATAGGCGTTGAGTCCCAAACGTATGACGTTGACTTCTAAGGCTCACGACGTTGACTCTGGACCACGTCGGTTTAATTAAATCTTCTTCTTCTTCTTTTTTTCTCACAAAACGATTCTAACGTGTCAGTCTAGGGAGAAGTCTGGAGTCGTCGACCCTCGAACCCATTCTTTATCTTGGACGACTACGTCCGGAAACATTGGTGGTGTGAGACCGGGTCCGACGGGGTCACGTCTCGTACTCATTCGAGCCTCGTTACCCACGTAAATACGTTGTTAAAGAGGTTTGGTGTTATCTTCACAGACTGAACTAACGGTTATATTCTCCAAAAATTAAAGAGTAAAATAAAAAAGGTAAGAGACGGAGTTTTACTGGTGTGAGTCAAATTCAGTCAAGACCCACTGTGGTAACTATGTCTTTAGATACAGACCTTGTTGCTGTTCTCCGCTCTGAAATTACTGAGTACCGTTGTCTCTTGTGTGAACCCAGGATGACTATTTTAACACACTGTATTTATATCGACGTGTACGTCCGAAGGGTTTTCAAAGTCGAACTTGGTTTGCGAACGAGTGTAGTGATGAAAGTTTTTCAATATTGGATCTTAATATGTTAGAATTATAAGAAATTCTCTATACTTATATGAGATCTTAACCCCATGAAGTTTTACACAATCACACATGGGAAAATTTCGGGATCTCTTTTCGAAGAGAAGTATTCTCTAACAATCAACGAGGTCCAACCACCAATAATTAGGTTCTAATCGGTTGAGTAGTCATAGGAAAAGGATGGAGTCCTTTTACCGGACTTCTTAAGAGAAAGAAACAGATATCTGATTCTCGAACATATAAAGGTACACACAGACGCGAATCAGTGAGTCAGCATAAACTGAGAAACAACGGGGTACCTGACATCGGACGGTCGAAGGAGACAGGTACCCTCAGAGGTCCGTCCTTATGACCTCACCTAACGATAGAGGAAGAGGTCCCTAGAGGGACTGGGTTCCTAGTCTGGGTACAGAGGACGTAACGTCTACCTAAGAAATGGTAGACTCGAGGGTCCCTTCGGGACATGTAAGTGTATGATCCATGGTCACGTTCAGTAACTTGTGATAAGGTTTACGCTTCTACGTCTCTATTGTTTCGTAGAATGTCCGCTGAAGGGTCCACCAGGTCACCAGCTCAGGGACGAAGGTTACGTTTCACCCAAGGAACCAAGGTAAGGACTAACCCCTTGATTCTGGGGTGTACCGAGTACCACACCGGTTTTTTTTCTCTTTTTTCGGTCTTTCGTAGATTACAAGAAACAAACCAACTTCCCTACCCATCATCCGTCGACCACCCTTAAATCTCAGATTCACTGCCTTGACCCAAACGATGATTCGTTAGACCTTTTACGGTTAGTTGAGGTGGACCTTTGACGTTCAGTGTGAAGTTCCATTTGGACCTGACTGTCTTGCCACTTTAGTCGTTGCCACTTTAGTCGTTCACAAAGAACGGTCTAGTCTAGACCTATCATGTCCGTCTTGTCGTTTTTTCCTCTTACACAAAATTCTTGCTGTTGTTGTTAAAAAGACAAAACCTTTTGTATTAGTGGTAGTTTCTTCATCTGTATTTTTTTATTTACACAAGACAAATTTAAATATACTGTAAGTTTCATCCGTTTTGAGTTGAAGTCAAAAAGCTCTATATATGTATTCACCATGTCGATATTTCCTTTTACTTCTTTATTTGTGTTTTCAGTCCCCCACCAAGGACCATCCTGAACCCTATCCCTGTCCAATACTGATCCGTCTTCGGAGTCACCCAAGGAACTAACGACCAGTACTAGATCGACAATTAGACCCACCATCGGTATACCCACAAACGATATATTAATAATAATTTACGGTGCATACACGAAATATGTAAAAAAAGACTTACGTACAAAATAAGGTGTTAAAAATTTTCTTATACTTTGTTTACCGATGAAATTAGTAGGGACACCTATGAACGAGGAATCTTCTTTCGACACTGTTTTGATTTGTCGTATAATTTTTCGTCTCTGTAGTGAAAAGACTGTTTCCAGGCATATCAATTTCGATACCAAAAAGACCATTAGTATATACCTACACTCTCAACCTGGTATTTAGTCCGACTCGTGGTTTCTTGAAGATGAAAGTTTGACACCACGACCCTTTCTGAGAACTCTCAGAGAACCTGTCGTTCCTCTAGTTTGGTCAGTTAGGATTTCCTTTAGTTGAGACTTATAAGTAATGTTCCAGACTACGACTTCGACTTCGAGATTATGAATCCGATGGACTACGTTTCTCGACTGACTGAGCCTTTTATAGGACTACGACCCTTTCTAACTCGTCCTCCTCTTCCCCAGCTGTCTCCTACTTTACTTATCTACCGTAGTGACTGAGTTACCTGTACTCACTCGTTTGACGCCCTCCATCACTACCTGTCCGTCGGACCACACGATATCAGGTATCCCAGTATTTCTCAGTCTGTACTGAATCACTGACTTGTTATTGTTCCCACTTTACACTTGTGATAACTGATAGGTCACTGACCGTTTGAGACCCAACGTAGACTCCCTTCGAGAGTAAACCTCTAGAGACTTTCGGGAAGTATAAATCCTGATCTTTGACTCTCACAATAACTGTAACCACGACAGAAGAGGTGCCGACAGGACCCTGGTGTTCGTCGGTTCCGTCCACGACCTTACTCCTCCCAACCGGTCTACCATCCTCTAATTCTATTCCGTCGAGACGTTTCTCGACTGAGTAAACTTTTCTGGGACTACGATCCTTTCTAACTCCCGTCCTCCTCTTCCCCTGCTGCCTCCTACTCTACCAACCTACCGTAGTGGCTGAGTTACCTGTACTCAAACCCATTTGAGACCCTCAACCACTACCTGTCCCTCCGGACCGCACGGCGTCAAGTACCCCAGTGTCTCTCAACCTGTACTGACTCGCTGACTTGACTTAACTTCTATTCGATTCGTCTTCCGTGTCACGTCGGTCCTGTGGACTCCAGTGTCACGTCAACTCNTACCTGTACTCAAACCCACTTGAGACCCTCAACCACTACCTGTCCCTCCGGACCGCACGGCGTCAAGTACCCCAGTGTCTCTCAACCTGTACTGACTCGCTGACTTGACTTAACTTCTATTCGATTCGTCTTCCGTGTCACGTCGGTCCTGTGGACTCCAGTGTCACGTCAACTCCCGGGTCATCCATCTCGATAACCACCATTCTTGTCAGATATGTCCGTTCGTCTCCAGATCTGTACATACTTACGACCGTCTAAAAGTCTTACATTTGAATCGCGAGTCCTCTACTCTACACCTCAGAGGACTGTGAACCGGTTGACTCGACCCCTTCCTCTCTCTCCATTCTTGACCTTTAATGTGCGTGGACAACACTACCGATCTCGTCCCGTACCGTTGGGTGAGGTCATAAGAACGGACCTCTTAGGGTACCTGTCTCCTCGGACCACCCGATGGTAGGTGCCCCATTCTTTCTCAGCCTGCGCTGACTCGCGGACTCGTACGTGCGTCCGAGAGACAAGGTCAGGACTGGGACACCTGTCCCAGGGTCAGTGTCACGAGGTAGGTAGAAGACGTCGTTTCGGTACGTAGGGTTCGAACCGGTTAGTCTCAGGAAGGAGTCTCCAAAAGGTTTGACCTCAAGTTCCCTCAAAATGTAAGAGAAATCAAATATCCACCTCGATATTAACACAGAGGATTGATACGTCGGTAAGTGGGATTCCATACCTCTTCGGTTTTTCTTTTGTCGACTACGAGTTGTTTCATCGTCGACACCTTAACGTCGAAACTCGAGTAAGAAAAAACACACACACGAGTAAGATTAAGGTAAATTGGGCACTCCCGTCAAGATGAGGACAGAGATGAGTTTGTACTGAGGGAATAGAGTGTTAAGATATGCTAAAAAAAGGAGGAGTGTTTTGACGAACGTCCATGTTCCTTTATCTCACTACATGTGTAAATTCTTTACATTCAATATACAACAACCGGTTTCCCCTCCCGTGTGTCAAATTTATCATTCCTTTTAGTATGTAGACTGAACTCCTTGTTCGTCTCGACCTTAAGTAATCAGTCGAGAAGGTGTGTATCGAGTGACCACTAAATACTTTCGCTGCGAAGGGGAAAGATCCCTCGTTACTCTTCGTAAGGGATTCGGTCGGACTCCAACGGACTGTACCGGAAAGGAGGTAGGTTCGGGAGTCCGCAATGACTAGACTAAGAACGAGAGCAAGACTGACTTCGCCGTGTGGGTGAGCGTCTGAGTTCCACAAGACACGATTTTGACCCGGTCAGGGGTGTTTGACCCTGTCTACCGGCCAGTGGGATAGACAAAGAGGAAGACAGAGGCAGCGAGGACAGGTCGGAGGGACAAACAGTAGGCACACCCACACGGGACAACTTTTCCTACTCCTGTGTACCCTGTATAAATATCGAACCACTTTCCTGACACTCCTTAAAATCGACTAAAAAAAATAGGTTGAAAGTATGAATCTATGATAAATTCTTCGTTACACCGGAATACTAAACCATTTTAATTCTTTCTCTATAAAATAGGAGATTCAGGGGTGGATTGATGGTATGACCCTTGACCCGTTTATTATTTGAAATTTGACAACACTACGTCTACCTCTCACCTGGATAAAATTCATATAGGTCCTAAAAGCGTACCTACACCTCGTACGGGAATATTGGTTGTCAGAGACTTTTGTCGGAGATAAGGAACAGAGGAGGGAGACAACAGAACAAATACGCAGGCGTCAATTTTGTGACTACAAAAGACTTCCAATAGTCTGTAAACTAACAGTCTCAAGTACCTCTTGTGTATATTCTTTCTGACCTTCAATTTTTCGGACAACATGATTCACGACCGTTCCTACACTTCCTTGACCTTAAGAGTCTGTGACGACCACCTTTCCTTTTTACCATGTTAGTCAAACATTTTGTCAAATCGTCAAAGACTTTTTCAATTTATATGTGTATGGACATATTCGGTCGGATTCATAAATGGGTTCTCTTTTCTTTCGTACACAAATACGTTTTTGTACTTGCACTTATAAGTTTTGTCGAAATAAACATAATTGACGTTTGACCTTTGTTCACAGGTGATTGTCCTCCTGCCGAGTCGTCTCTATCCCTGAAGGGACCGTTAGGTCACAAATCCTACGGTGCGAAGGCGAGGTCTCCGGACCCAAGTTAGGGACCAGTCCCTTGATTCTCGGACGTGCACCGCGTCGTGCCGTTTTGTTTTTATTTATTTTTGTTTGACCCTATATTTGTGAATTTTTCGTGATTTCTATATAGGTCTATAGGTACCATATAGATGTTACCTTCTGGTGAGTCGTTTTTCCTTCTCTCTGTCCTGGCCCTCCACCCCCTCTCGTGCTCCCGATTTCTTTCTGTCTCTCGACAGACTGTCTACGAAGTTGTTCCTACTCAGAGTTAGAGTCTTATTAATCCGGTTAAGAGTTTTATTCCTTTGGTCTAAAATTTTTCTCAATACTAAAATAAATATATTTGGACATACTAAAGTCGACATAATTTGATCTTTTACATTTGGTCCAGTGTCACCGAGAGATACCTCCCGTCCATCCTCTCCCACCCCTCCTCCCCTTTCTTCGTCTCCCTTTAGACCCCCCACTACCTGCACGAGTAATCGAAGTAACTCCACTCCCAAAATCCCCCGCATGTATACACTCTTGGTAGATATACGAAATAGAAAAAGAATTAATTTTTATAAAGTAGTGATTTTTACGATTGATAAAAGACTGTTGTGTTTAGTAGGTAATGGTGTTTAGTAATTAAATATTTTCGGTGTCATAGACACTATGTGTTATTTCACTCGATACGGACATAAGGTTTTGCCAAAGATTTGTTCTTATAAAGATGTCTACTACTACTTCAGACAAGAGTTTCTCTTCTTACTAAGGAAGTAGACAAAATGTTTATACTTACTCATATTGAGAAATATCTACTTTTTTCAGAACTCTATATTGTACTATTAGGACTCTGGATTACATAGTCCTTAATATGGCTCTTATAGTTCTTTTCTCTAAGTCATTCTTTCTCTAGTTCAAATCTATAGCTACAAAAATATTTTGAGGTAAACTTTTAGTGACCGGATCTTCTACTGTCCCATGTTTTACATTTTCAACTTATTATTTACTTTAATCCTGACTGTCGGGACGTGGTGGTCTTAAAACTATTTATGTCCTTTTGAAAATTTAATACACGAAATTTATACATACAGAATGAGGTACAGTCATGAAGTTACTTCAACAAAGATTCTCGGGGTGCGAGAACAGTCAGGATATGGCTGAATAGATCTATTCAGCCAGGATATGACTGGATAGGTCTCATAAACCCCTTAGACTGTTACAATAGGAGAAGGCTTACGAAGGGAAAGGTCCGAGGGGACTAGTGAAGGACGGTATGGTGTGTATGTCCTTCTCCGGTGTCGTTATCGACGTCTCTACTCTGATCCCAGACCGGACGACTGAAAGTTGGATATCCGGATAAAAAGACGGTAGTAGAACTCGTCGGTGTTATTAGTGTCTTTTCGTCACTTTGAAGGTTAGTTGGACGTTTAGGTTCACTGAGTTATTTGTGAAAACATAAAAGACCGACGACATGTAGTCGTTCCTCCTACACCCACTCACACAAATCCCCTATGAACCATAAAAAGTAGTACACATTTACTGATGTAATTTAAAAAATTTTTCGATTCTAGTACCGTAGGCCAGGGTAGTGAAGTACCGTTTGTCTTCCCATTTTTCGTCTTCGTCACTGTCTAAAAGAAAAGAACCCGAGGTATTAGTGACACCTGTTACTGATATGATTACTTTAATTTTCTGTGAACGAGGAACCTTCCTTTCGATACTGTTTGGATCTGTCCCATAATTTTTCGTCTCCGTAGTGAAACAGTTGTTTCCAGGTATATCAGTTTCGATACCAAAAAGAGTATCAGTACATACCTACACTTTGACCAGATATTTCTTCCAACTCACGTTTCGTGACTACGAAAATTTAACAGTACGACCTCTTCTAAGAAACTCTCAAGACACCTGACGTTCGTCTAGTTTGGTCAGTTAGGATTTCCTTTAGTTGGGACTTATAAGTGACCTTCCTGACTACGACTTCGACTTCGAGGTTATGAGACCGGTAGACTACACTTCTTTTCTGGGACTACGACCCTTTCTAACTTCCACTTTCCTCTTCTCCCACCGTCTCTTACTCTACCAATCTATCGTAGTGGTCGAGTTACCTGTACTTAGACTCGTTCGAGACCCTCTGTCACTTCCTGTCTCCTCGGACCGCGCGACGTCAAGTACCTCAGTGTTTCTCAGCCTGTACTCCATCGTTGACTTGTTGTTGTTTTGTTCAATGATTCTCAGTTCTTGCCCGAGGGTCAATTAGGTTGTCGGAAGGCTGTACGAAGAGTCTCGATGTCTCCCGTCCTCGAAGTCGTGTGAACGGACCTACTCGAAAGACCCAAAAGTGGGTAGCGAGGTCGTTTAGACCACGTCTCGCACCCCGGACCGACCCGAAGTAGGAGGAATCTCCACCGTGTCTGTGTCGGGACCGACCTGGAGGTGTGGGAGGAGAAGTGGGTGGGTCTTTCTCTTTTCGTTGAAAAAGTCAGAAGTAGGTAGGACGTCGACGAGTGTAGCTCCCAAAGTTCTTCACCGTTTACCGGCACGAAAGTTTTCGGTGGGACGTAATGGTCTGTTACCTCATTGATAGCTCGAGACGACGGTCGGAAGAGCAGACGGGTTATCAATGGGCCTATACAATACTGTTTACGAATAAATTATTCAGTGATGTACACCAAACTTAAATTCTCTTCTTCAGATGGTCTAGCACCCCGACGTCAAATTGGTCCTGTGACCTCACGTTTCAGTCCTTTATAGTCGGGTTCAAAGACAGATGTGTGAGCCCAGTGTCAATATCCCGAGGAATATCCTCAGTGCACGAATCCATGACTGTCCGCGGACAAAACTCTAAGGAGACAAAATAATTTAAGTTCCAACAGTACCCATTGTCAGTTCAGACAAATCAGGGTGTGAAGTAAAAAGTAAAAAAAGATCCTTTGAAGTCCGCCGTAAGGTGAAAGTTCACCACAGAATTCCCATCTACAAGAATTCTGAATCAAGTTTCTAGAATGACGTTTAGGTAAACAACTGAAGAAGGCCTATTTTCTAAATTAGGGCACAAGACCCTGTCTCTGTAAGAAAAGTGAAAGACCCCGCTTTTGCGTGTGACAGACTACCTTGGTTACAGATTCCTCTAACGCACACAATTCTATTTCCTCCCGACGCCGTAGGTTGTCACTTTCCCTCTGAGGCCCTCTAGCCCCTCGACACTAACGATCACCCACAAAAACCTACGTCTTCAGTCGACCGGCCTTCCGTGATAATCAAGAGACTAAGTAGTTCCCCGTAAACATAGTGCTTAGCCATAATTTCCTCTGCTGTCCAGTCTCCCTACCTCGGTAAACGTCCCTTTATTTTTATTAGTTTATTACGGGGTTCTGGGTTGAAGGGAAATCCCCACTCAGACTGATCTCTTGTCGACAGAGACCCTCCGTTTATCCGTTCCGAAGGAAAAAGACATAACTGTTTTCAGAATCGGTCAAGAAATTTGTCACCGAATGGAATTCGAGGATTTGGAGTCTTTGTCCTGTCCGCCTTCTCATGTCTTCCCGAATGGGATGTACTTTAATACCATAACTTTGACAAAAAATTGAAACTTTAGTTTTCTCTCTCTGTCTCTTTCTTTTTTCCCTGGTCTACCAAGACGACGACATATATTGTGTCTTCCATTTCATTGACACACACACACACACACGCGTGTGCGGGCACACGAGTTTATGCGAAAGAAATGTCTTTAGTGGGTAGTTTCAGATATCGGTTATGTTTCTTTGTAAAATTTAACACGTCACTCAAAGTCGTTACACCTGTCGGACCTTTTTGACTTTGTTAAGAAATTTATTATCGTTATTATCGATTTTAACTAGTTTAGGAACTGATGTATGGTCTTGAGTGACTTGAGAGAAGCGTGTGTCAAAAATTAAATAAAATACATACTTCTTCACTTCCGTCTCTTCTCAGTTAACGGTTCCGGGTGTTTGTCCACTTACCGTTTCGTGTCTAGGTTTCCGTCCGGGTCCCTCGGATCTAAGGAGGGAGTATAAGGACTATAGGACGACTAGGAGACCCTTACACCAAAAGGAACCACCCCGACAAAGCAAATGAAATCAACCCCCACCCCGACGGACCGGTCACTCTCAACGGACACCACAGATTGTCGTAGAATTACAAATGACTCGATAGCACAGGTCCAGTCATCATCTCGGGGGGACGGCCCTCCTCCGGGACGTGCTGTGTCACTTACCTCACCCCTTAACCCGTAGCCCCCGGGTGAAAGGCCAGGACCGAGATAGTGAGTTTTCGTTGCACTGTGTCCAGTTCGTATTGGAGACTCGAAATGGTCACGAAGTCCAGGACGAGAGGAGTGTATAATCATAATATCCTTTTTGCGTCACGAATGATCGAGAGAAATTGGAACTTAACGGAGTTCTTAAACCGAACTGAGTTACGAAAGGTTGCACGTCTCCCTCCACTACCTTTTACCTGTAAAAGGAGGGAACACTCCGGTTCCCCTAGACGACCGTTGTACATTCACTACGACGGAAATCTCAGAGACGTGGTTTGTCGACCCAATCACTCTAGTTTTCCTTCCCCTTAAACCCCCGGGGACCTCTGTGTCTTCAGGTCCACCGTGTCACCATTTCTTAGTCGGACGGTCGTGACTTCTGGGGTCTGTACCCGAACTAGAGACCCAGTCCTTCTAGGGGACCTCTTCCCTTACCGTTGGGGGAGGTCATAAGAACGGACCTCTGAGGGTACCTGTCTCCTCGGACCAGTCGCGGTCAGGTATCCCAACGTTTCTCAACCTGTGTTGACTTGAACGGGTGTGGTGTGGCCCTGTTGATAATCAAAAACGGACAAAAAAACGAAGGTAATCTTGAAAGACGGAACTAGAAGTTAAATGTCATTAAGTTGGTTGTAATTAACGTAGAGACACGGTGTGTGACCCATTTACCCGTACTCGTCTACGGAGTAGAGTTCTGTATTTCAGACGTGACTTCCGGTTGTCGGGAATTTCTTCCTAAGTCTATTTGTCTCGTGTCGTCGTGCCATCAACGACCGGTAATGACTTCCAACCTCCCCCACCTCGTGGTTCTTTTTTCTCTGTGAAAAAAAAGGTGGATCTTTTACAAAATGGTTCCTTTGCCGTGAAGTCACCAGAACGTTCTCCTCGGCGACCAAAAGACTCCCAGCTCTCCGTGCTCCTGCCCCTGTCTGGTCTTCGTTCTACACCCGACCTAGTACTACCAGGAACATGCTATGGACCTGAACTAGACAGTCTTAAAACCTTAGTAGAATAAATGCATGAGAGAGTGACACAGAGCGACATAGAGCGGCAAGCGACTTGGGTCCCGTCCGTTCCGCTCTCGTCCCTTTCGACCTTCTTCTGCGCTCCTCGACATCCTTGCCGTCTGTAAGAAGTAAATGGTATCGTTCTGTCTCTACGAAAGAGAGATTACCATTGTTGCTGCTGACATTCTGAACTGGAGGATGTCCTCTAAAAGACCACCACGAGTGTACCCTGGTGCGGTCCTACACGTACGTGTTACGGTGTCTACTGGGGTCGACATCCTGCACTCACCTCACCCCACTCTCTCGGACTGATGACGGTGGATCGGTTAACCAGAGAGGGATGTTCATGTAAGAGAAAGAAATTTCTTTGAGGGAACCTCTTCCTTTACCGTTGGGTGAGGTCATAAGAACGGACCTTTTCAGGTGCCTGTCTCTTCGGACCGCCCGACGTCAGGTACCCCAATGTACTGACTCGTACACACGTACTCCCACCTCCCACTACCCAACCATTATTATTTGACCATCTTGATTTTAAATTTTTTTCGTTGAGGGATCCTGGAGCTTCATAGACGAGATCGACAACAACAGGTAAGTCCGCGAGTCAGCACAGACTGAGAAACGTTGGGGTATCTGACGTCGTGTGGTACGAAGGGACAGGAAGTCGTAGAGGGTCTCACATGAGTTTGAGTACAGGTAACTCGGTTACTACGGTAGGTTGGTAGAGTAGGAGACAACAGGAGAAGAGGACGGGGGTTAGGGAGGGTCGTAGTCCCAGAAAAGTTTACTCGGTCGAGAAGCGTAGTCCACCGGTTTCATAACCTCGAAGTCGAAGTCGTAGTCAGGAAGGTTACTTGTGGGTCCTGACTAGAGGAACTCCTACCTGACCAACCTAGAGGAACGTCAGGTTCCCTGAGAGTTCTCAGAAGAGGTTGTGGCGTCAAGTTTTCGTAGTTAAGAAGTCGTGAATCGTAAGAAATACCAGGTTGAGAGTGTAGGTAAGTACTGATGACCTTTTTGGTAGATCAGTTTTTGGAACTGATCTACCTGGAAACAACCGTTTCATTACAGAGACGAAAAATTATACAACAGATCCAACCAATATCGAAAAGAATGTTCCTCGTTCGCAGAAATTTAAAGTACCGACGTCAGTGGTAGACATCACTAAAACCTCGGGAACCGATAATTTTCTTTTCAGGGTTGGTCATAATGATGTTGAAACCACCCACCGTATAAGGTTAGACTTCAACAACTCTCTGTCGATCTTCATCTTCGTCACTAAGAGCGAGTTCCTTCGGTAGAAGGAGGTCTCTCTGCGATCTACGTTAAATCACCTTATTTTTAAAGGATCCTGTTGTTTTACTTTCCGGTGTTCTCCCGTGGTCTAAAGTGAAAAGGTCTACTTTTGTGCACCCGTTACGTTCCATGTTTACGTCCAGTGTTACCTTCCCTTAATCAAGGAGAATGAATTGTACATAAAAATAAGAGAGTATTTTAATCTTTATATTTTGTAAGTATCACAAAACGTATTACACTCAGACCCGACTCACCGAAACAAAGAATGTCAAAACCTCAGTCCCACGGTTCGTACCAACCCAAGGTCACTTCTGAACGAACGCTCAACGTCTACTGACGAAAGAGGTCCCAGGAACGAACCGTCTTTCTCTTCCTCTATTGAGAGACCCCAGAAAAGAATATTCCCGTGATTAAGGTAAACACTCCCACCGCGGGAGTACTGGGGTAGTGGAGGGTTTCCGGGTGGAGGATTGTGGGAATGTAACCCCCTGATCCTAGAGTTGTCTCCTTAACCGCCCCTGTGTTTGTAAGTCGAGTGTCGTAGAGGAAAGGGACTTTCTCGTCGTTGTGTTCTCCGGCCCTCATTTTAACCGGCATACAGGTCCCTCAAAACTTGGACTTATAAGGTAAGTACGGCAAATAGTCTCTGGTCTTTCGGTTCATCCCCTTTACACCAGAATTAATGTTGGTACACCTTAACGAGTCACTACACCAACACTCCTTAATCTAAAGACTCTCTTCCTCTTTTTAGTTTCGGCCAAACAAGCTTCTTAAAATAAAGAATGAGTTTCCATCTGACCTCCGTGCATCCACTGGGTGACCGTTTTTCGTAACGACGACCTTTGGTCTGTTCCTTATATAACTGAGACTCTCGTAAACGGTTTGGATGTCATTTTATTATACCAAGATAAAAGTCTCACGGAGTCGACACACTGAGAGGACCTCCAAACGTCAACGAATTTAGGGGTGAGCCGACCTTTTGAAAGACCTCCCTTTCTCACTTTACCGTCTTGACCCCAGACCCGTGTCAAGTGACGCTCCGATTTTCTTAAGGTGTAATTTTTATGTCCCGTAGTAACCATGTTTCGAGGGGAAAGGGGGATTAACTTTGTCTGCTGAGTGTGTCCGAAAGTATAATCACGTGAGAGTCACGGAACTCGGATTTCATTTAGTCCAACCAACTTATCTTTTGTCTACCATTTAGAAAACGGGAGAAAGGACCTTCGGACCAAAACACCCAGCCGACGTCCTTATAACACCTCCAATCCACCCGTCCGGGACCTTAGTCTGACGGACCAAATTTGGGACCAGGTCGGAAAGGTTCTACATATCGGATATTCCATCAATTTCAGGGGTTCCAAGGTAAAAGATATTCCACCGTAGTATTACTATAGGATCCCAATACTCTTAATGTAATTTACTATTTACATTTGAGGGTTGTGTCACCATAACAACCATAGTGATAATGATGATTTACCGAAACACTAACCTAGACAAAAAAGCATGGGAATTCGTGTATGTTATTCCGTCGTACGCTGTCTTTTTAGGTTGTCGGAGACGGTGATGGACTGGAATTTAGTGACTAGAGTTTCGAATCTATTACTACTTCTTCGTCTATGGTTAACTGAGGTGTTGGAATCCACGTGATCTATGGTTCGAAAACAAAGATGTTTCGGTTGAAATGAGACTGGAACTGGGATAGACCCTCCGTCCTTTAAATCAGAGTCAGAACAATTATCCGAGGAGAGAGGGGTTGGTTGTAGACTCTTTCCCGGAAGACAGAGATCAGGTTCTTAACGTAGCCACCAGACAGGAAACAGGTTCGGGAAACTTCTGCCCAGTGAGACGAGGAAGAGTCGATTTGGTCGTCTCCCACGACCGACCCATACCCTCGGGGGTACATCCCACGGGTGGGTTGCAACGATAAGGGTGAGAAACTTTCGGACCAGTGGGGGAGCACTACGACGTTTCCTACCTCCAAGTCCAGTAGTAATGACGTGGGGTAGGTGAAAGGTCCGAGTCCTCTTCGGAAGAGGGGTGGGATAAGTGCGTCGAAGATGGTGAAAGAAGGCGTTTCCGTAAGTCAAGAGAGAAGGGAGAGGTCTTCTGTGAAATCCGAAAGTTCTGGTTTACGGTCCTTCCATCACCATAATCTCCTCAACACAGATTCTTTGGACACGAAACCCAGAGCTTTATGTTCTTATATTCCGGGGTCGGTAGAAGATCTTAGTTTTCTCTTCCAATCTTAGGTTCCCTTTATCCTGCGTTTAATTGGAAAGTTACTTATCATAGTGAAGTTCCATTACTATGGTGAAATTACTCTCCAACTTGATCCCCTCTAAGAGTTAAGGCAGAGGGGTTCTTAAGGAAGGTAATGAATTAAAACAGGGATTTATAGTCAATAATTTACGTATGAAAGTGACTTATGGTAGTATAGGTACAAATTATACTGTTTGCATAAACAAACAAAGAAAAGACAATTGATTCAACTGGCCCTAAGGACCCACCGAGTCACCATTTCTTAGGCGGACGATTATGTCCTCTGCGCCCAAACTCGGGACCCAGTCCTTCTGGAGGACCTCCTCCTTTACCGTTGAGTGACGTCATAAGAACGGACCTCTTAGGGTGCCTGTCTCCTCGGACCACCCGATGTCAGACACCACAGTGTTTTCTCAACCTGTGTTGACTCGCTGATTTGTTGTTGTTACCCCTGGAGAGGGTACTCTGGTCGGAGGTCGAGTGCGACCTAGGGTGAGTGTTGTCCGCAGACTGTCGTAGGGTTGACCAGGTACGGGACGAGTCATTCTACTCAGACCACTGGTTTGTAAACGTAAAGTGTCGTTATGGTTTCGGGTTGTTCAAAGATTTACGAAGGACAGTTAAGTATATCGATAGAACCCACCCGACCATTGTCAAGACGGTGACACTCTTGGTGTGAAACTCATTGTGACGAGACGTTCGTGAAGTGGTTCCGAGAGACACCGAGAGATATTTGATTGTCTTTTCCCACACTCGAGGAGACTGGAAAAGGAGGAGGAGACTTTCTCAAGACATAAAAATAGGTGTCCGTTGTAAAAGGAAGGCCAATCCATAAGTTATCCCTTTGTCAATAAGAGAGAGGGAACGGAGGACGATCAAGACGTGCACGTAGTAGACTCACTTACACAACGAGACTCAAGTGAATGTCTCAAAGTCCATTGGGAAACTTCAATTTGACGACGACGACGACGACGATTCAGCGAAGTCAGCACAGACTGAGACACTCTGGGGCATCTACCGTCGGGTGGTCCGAGGCGGTAGGGACCCTAAGAGGTCCGTTCTTGTGACCTCACCCAACAGTAAAGGAAGAGGTTACGTGCTTTCACTTTTCACTTTCACTTCAGTGACTCAGCACAGGTTGAGAGTCGCTGGGGTACCTGACGTCGGATGGTCCGAGGAGACAGGTACCCTAAAAGGTCCGTTCTCATGACCTCACCCCACGGTAATTCATCATTTTTGCCTGTACTCAAACCCGTTTGAGACCCTCTACCACTCCCTGTCCCTTCCGACTGTACGACGTCAGGCACCCCAGCGTTTCCGAGTCTGTTACTGACTCGCCGAATTGTTCAACTGTCTCATTTTAACAAAAGACACAGGAGAAGGAATAGGGAAAGAGAGGTCAGAGGAGACAGCTAAGGAGAAGGAGTCTGGTGTGTGTTCCCAATCGTAGACTGAGGATGAACAATAATGAGAGGTAAAAATCCCTATAAAGGATAAAGGTCCCGAAAGCTAGTGGTGTACATACGAACATTCAGAGTCTAGATACAAAAACTGAGTTCCAAAACAGAAGTTAAGAGAAGGTCATGAAACCTGAATTGTAGTGGAAAAACAGAAAGAACGTAAAACGTCCAGTCCTTAAGTTCTTCCCGAGTCGACTCACCAATCACACATAGAGACATCGTAATCGACTCAGTGACCCAAACCTCCTCGGTGAAGTGCTACCTGAGCAGTGAAGGTAAAGAGGTAGACCCTAACCTGCTACCTTCAAAGACGACAGAACTCAGTCTCGGGTCGACTCAGACAGTTAGTCTCGTAGACGGTACCAGGGAGACATCCTGGACCCAAAGAATATCGTACCCATGTTATTACAAATTAAAAATCCACCGAGTCACCATTTCTTAGGAGGACGGTTACGTCCTCTGGGTCCAAGCTAGGGATCCACCCCTTCTAGGGGACCTCTTCCCTTACCGATGGGTGAGATCATAAGCACGGACCCTTTAGGGTGTCTCTTTGGACCCGCCCGATGTCAGGTACCCCAGTGCTTTCTCAACCTGTGTTGACTCGTTGAGTTGTTGTTTAGTTTAAGTAGTGTAAAACGGAGTGTCAAATACAAAAGTTCTACGTAAGATTTAAGGGAACGGTGAAGTACAGTGTTTCATCCCCCGTTTCGCATTCACCGTCGGTGTACGGGGTCTTCTTACTTCTTACCTACAAACGTCTGTGAGAATACCCCAATGTACGCCCTAAAGTTCCACTATAACCTAGGAATTCACTAACAAGTTATCGTCTTGACGGGTCGGTTAGACTAATAAGTGAGTCCTTAATAATGTACACGATCTTTATTAGATCTAAGAAATCCCCCTACGTAAAAATTCAGAGAAACGATGTCGTCTAATTGGATTGTGTATGTAGGTAGAATATCTACTCCATTACTTAAAGCCTCCTGAGTTTGGAAGGGCACCAAAGGTGTCAATCGTACGTTCGACGGTCCATTAAGTTGAGGTCCATAGTCTCTGACAAAAAGGGAAGACTTAACCAAAACGAGACGAAAGAGTAGAGTCTTGAAATTTAGAAAGGTAAACGAAGGAATACTCAAAATGACGAGTGACTTCCGTCAAGTATTTTTGAGTTTCAGTTACGTACCAAATGTGAGACTTTCCGCTCCACGATAATTATTTATTTTATAGTTTGTAAAAAAGGAAAAAAAAAAGAAAAAAAAAAGAAAAAAAAAGAAGTGGATAATTTTAATGTCATACTAAACGTAAGAAAAAAAGATAATAAAAACAAATAAATAATAAATAATTTTTATATTTAAAATTAAAATTAACCTCCAATTAATTAAATATTATAATCGTCTGGTTTAGATTATTATGTAATTTCCCAGTGTGTGGTACTAGTTCACCCTAAATAGGATCCCTACGTTCCTAAAAAGTTATAACTATTTAATTAGTTACACTATCTGATGTAATCGTTTAATTTCTTATGTTTAGTACAACTACATACCGTTTTTGTAAAAAAGGAAATTTCCTGGAGAAAGAAGAGACTTACAATGAATAATAAGTCATTTGAAACCTCTCTCAGTGTCAATCGAAGGTAGACGACTTTCCAGATCAAAATCACTACCACTCTCGGGGATCTCTGTCGTTCAAGTCGAGTCAAGTCAGCGAGTCAGCACAGGCTGAGACGCTGGGGTACTTGGTGTCGTGTGGTCCGGAGGGACAGGTAGTGGTTGAGGGCCTCAGGTGGGTTTGGGTACAGATAACTCAGTTACTACGGTAGGTTGATAGAGTAGGAGACAACAGGGGAAGAGGAGGACGGGAGGTAGAAAGGGTCGTAGTCCCAGAAAAGTTTCCTCAGTCGAGAAACGTAGTCCATCGGTTTCATAACCTCAAAGTCGGAGTTGTAGTCAGGAAGGTTACTCGTGGGTCCTGACTAGAGGAAATCCTACCTGACCAACCTAGAGGAATATCAGGTTCCCTGAGAGTTCTCAGAAGAGGTTGTGGTGTCAAGTTTTCGTAGTTAAGAAGCCACGAGTCGAAAGGAGTATCAGGTTGAGAGTGTAGGTATGGACTGATGACCTTTTTGGTATCGGAATTTATCTACCTGGAAACGACTGTTTCATTATAGAGACGAAAAATTATACGACAGATCCAACCAGTATTGAAAGGAAGGTTCCTCATTCGCAGAAAATTAAAGTAACGACGTTAGTGGTAGACGTCACTAAAACCTCGGGTCTTTTTATTNTTGAGAGTGTAGGTATGGACTGATGACC
The DNA here is from genome assembly GCA_006410555.1 of Capra ibex. Lineage (NCBI taxonomy): Eukaryota > Metazoa > Chordata > Mammalia > Artiodactyla > Bovidae > Capra > Capra ibex. The sequence continues at coordinate 58,745,965 of SJYO01048061.1, read as the reverse complement.
TTTTTGGTATCGGAACTTATCTACCTGGAAACGACTGTTTCATTACAGAGACGAAAAATTATACGACAGATCCAACCAGTATTGAAAGGAAGGTTCCTCATTCGCAGAAAATTAAAGTAACGACGTTAGTGGTAGACGTCACTAAAACCTCGGGTCTTTTTATTTCAGTCGGTGACAAAGGTGACAAAAGGGTAGATAGACGGTACTACACTACCCTGGCCTACAGTCCCAGAATCAAACTCTGTCGTTCCGACTACCTGATAACTTCTTTTTAAATTCAATCTGTAGTTTTTCCTGAGAATGGGATATGTCAGTCTACTTTTATGACATGTGTTTATAAGTATACGTTTTAAGAATGTTTTTTAGACCTCTTGAACTACACAACCCAAAATCGATAATACTGTAGACCCTTTATTCTTATAAAACATTATTCAAAGTATGAGAAGTGAGGGTGTCAGTAGGACACTCCATCTAGTGACATTGTTACGTTCTATACTTCATTAACTTTTGACTTTATTGCGACGTTCCACATCATTGAGGATCCATGTGGAGATCCTCAACAAACCGAGAATTCAGTAGTCACTAGTTCGGACGGAGAGACTATCCACATTAATCAATTCCATATTACCTAGACTTAGTTGTTCCGGGGAGGACTTGGCCTTATTTTAGGTCAAGAGAATCAGTCGGTACTTTAGATTACTCACCCGTACACGAGTCCAGATACTTCTTCGATTTTTTCTTGGGACTGGATGTTCACTCTGTCTAGATTTAAGAGGAGTCTTGTGAAATCCCATTGAGTACCCGGACAAAGGATGTCAATTAAAAATAAAAAAGTTAGACCTCTCGTATACTTTTCACTTGTATTAATCCTTCGTCCTTTTCTTTACCTTTAGTCTTGATTACCTTTAACCTCGATTAATTTAAGTATCTACGTAAAATACTCGTAGTTGGATTCTTCCTAACCTCTATCTTTTGGTCTCTCGAATAGACGTTCACACGTTTATTCGAAGTCCCTCACCCGACTGGTACCATTTAAGGAGTGGCAACATTCGTCGTGAGTCAAGAGGTTCCCCCGAATCGTTTAACCGCGATAGATGCGGACCACCCGACGGTAGATACCCCAGCGTGTCTCAGCCTGTGCTGACTCCGCTGAATCTTCGTCGTCGTCGTCGTCATACCGGAGGTCTAACATATGTGAACCTCTAACATATGAGAAACTAAAACGAAATTTAATCTTTCCTTGACCACGACCGGTCGTCGAAATGTAAGAATCTTTCGACTCGAAACAAATGAATTTTTCTTGGAAGTTTACGACTAGTTATTGTAAGGAAGACTAATGGCCATGATTTTTGGTCAATACTCTTATGAAGTCTATCAATGTGTGTCGAAGTAAAACAGTGAATGTACATTTTGTAAGGTTCTTAGGTTTTGTAACTTTGGATACAGTCGTCCATGGGTCCGGGATCAGTAAACGGACCTCTGACCACTCCGGAAACGCCAAGGGTGGAATCATCCTGTCTCATCATCTACCCAAAAGCCTAAATTTGTGTCCCATTTTATAAGCTAAGTAACTGGTCTGGTCTCACAACTGACGTTACCCAGAGTCCTAGTTTTGCGTTCGAGTCCAGAGTCTTACCCTTTTCGTCGGACTTCAATCTGATCACTACTCCCGTTCGACTATTGAAACCGATTCTTGTATCAAGAGCTCGTAAAATTTAGGAATTCAAGTTTCAGTCTCATCTAGGACCTTGAAAGGACCACCAGGTCACCGATTCTGAGACTCGAGGGTTACGTCCCCCAACCCCAAGTTAGGGACCAGTCCCTTGATCTAGGGTGTACGACGATGATTCTGGACCATGTGGGTTTATTTATTTATAAATTTTTTTTTAGTCCCATCTAGAAAGTCCAATCCCGTTTTCACTTAGATAGTAACGTCCGGATTAACGGGTTAATCACTTTTTCTCCCTGTTTTCCGAATCCTAGGGTTCGTCCCGGTCGGTGTACTCTAAATGAGAGTAAGTAACACCCTTTTGTCAAACTTGAGATCTCTAGACTTAAGACCATACTACTTAAATATAACTTTTTATTTAGAAACGTTTGGAGCAAAAAGAAACCCCCGATCCAGAGTTTACACTTAGTTGTATAGCAAATTCAGATAGAAATAAGGAGGTAGATCGTCTTTCGGTTTTGTAGGAAATCTCGTCGTCAGAGATTTGAAAAAAACTTTTTAACACATGTTGGTAGTCATTTTTCGAAAACTCGTGGAAGGAATTGTAATTAAATAGGTACATATTCACTTGTAACCTCACCCAACGGTAAAGGAAGAGGTTACGTACTTTCACTTTTCAGTTTCACTTCAGCGAGTCAGCACAGGCTGAGAATCACTGGGGTACCTGACGTCGGATGGTCCGAGGAGGCAGGTACCCTCTAAGGTCCGTTCTCATAACCTCACCCTACGGTAACGGAAGAGGTTTATATCCACATGTCAAAAGGATATAATACATATAACCTTTTTTTTATCTTTGAATTTCTTACGCGTCCCGAAGGGACCCCCGAGTCACATTTCATAGACGGGCAGTTTCGTCTTCTCCACCCAGGGTAGGGACTAGGCCCTTCGACGGTGTATGACGTCTCGTCGATTCGGGCACCTGGTGTTGACTCGGACACGAGACCTCGGACCCTTGGCTGCTGACTCGGGAGCACAGTATTGACGACTTCGGACTCGAGACGGTGTTCTCTTCAGTGACGTCACTCTTTGGGCACGTGGCGCTGATCTCTCATGGGGGTGAACAGTGTTCTTTTCGGACGTGTTTTTGTGGGTTCTGTAGGTCTATTTATTTAGGTAATTTTTTTGAAAAAATTCCGTATCTTTAAGGGTATACTACAACAACATAAGGTCATCTAGAAGGACGGAGTGATACTCCCCCTGTGGAAGGTAAGACCTCTGGAGAGGAAGCCTTATAATTCCCACTTAATGTACCAGACTTACCGTACTGACTCAAAAGTTTGATGAGTGCGGTCCAGACCTTTGTACCAAAAGTAAGGAGGGTAAGTAATAAGACTGTCCCATCCGGAATGTCTCGAGATAGAACCCATAAGACTCAATAAGACTAAGTACCGTCTGTCCCGACCGGAGTCTACCGTTGTCATAAGACGGGACTAGTAGTGTCGTTTGGTTCTCCGTGACTAAGTAAAAGACGTGTTACAATCCGAGGTCGACGACTCCAGTTTCCGGTTTACTTTACAGTGGTCTACGACTTAGGTCCTTAAGAGGATTGTGGACCCCGAGTCCAAACTACACAAGGGACCTCTAGTCCGCGGGATCCTAGCCTCCTGTTCGTGTCGACCTGGGTGTGTGCGACGATGTCGTTAGGGTCTCCCCAGTGGACCCTGACGTCACAGCACGGACGATGGTGTGGAATCCAGGAATTTGGACACTCGGACTCGGAACTCAGGGTCATCTCAGAGACGACTTGGGGTTTGAACGACTCCTCAAGTGTTTTAGTAGAACGTTGGGTGAAGAGGTGTCTGAAAATTTATTGTGGAAATACTCTATATTAAGTGTAAAGTAGTTTAAGTGGGTACATTTGGTTCACTAAAAATTCTATAAGAGTCTGTATACGTTGGTAGTGGTGTCAGCTAAAACTTTATCAAAGTAGTAAGGCCTTTCTTTAAGTAACCGTCAGTAGAGGGTCGAAAGGAGTTGTTGTGAAGGAAGGGAGGAAGGGAGGTCGGGTCCCACTGGTGATTCGATGAGGGACAGAGATATCTAAACGGACAAGACTCGAAAGCTATATTTACCTTGGAGTCTTATACTCCAGAAGCCACTGACCAAAGAAAATGAGTCGTATTACGAAAGTTTCAAATAGGTACAACACCGTCGGGTGAGGTCACAAGAACGGACCTCTTGAGACCCCTGTCACCTCGGACCACCCGACGACAGATAACCCAGTGTGTCTCAACCTGTACTGACTTCACTGAATCGTCGTCGTCGTCGTCGTCGTCGTCGTCGTCATCGTCGTCGTACATCGTCATAACTTTGAAAAATAAAAGTTCATTAAGACGTAACATATCTATATGATGTAAAATAAACGGATAAAAAGTCAACTACCTATAAACTTGACAACTAAAAACCGATAATACTTAATAAGACGATGCTGATAAGTGTGTGTTAAAAGACATACCTGTATGAAAAAGTAAAGAGAACCCATACACGGATTTTCCTCTTAACGTCCCAGGACACCATCCATCGAGATACAACTGGGAGAACGTCTTGACAGTCCGGTAAAAGGTTTCACCGATGTAGTATCATACAAGAATGACACTCGTCACATCCTCTCAAGGTTAGTAAGATGGAGGATCAGTTGTTAACAATAATCAACAGAAGAACTAAAATAGTAGGACCACCCATACTTCACTTATAGTAACTAAACATAAAGGGACTCCTAATTACTACAACTCGTAGAAAAATATACGAAGAACCGATAAACTCGTAGAAGGAATTGTTTATCCCTTACAGATGAGTTTAAAAAACGGGTAAAAATTAACTCCGTAGAAAAATAATAACCCAACATTCTCAAAAAGTATATAAGATTTGCGTTCATGGAATAACCTATACCAAATGTTTCTTTAAAGTAAGACATCCAACAGAAAAGTGAAAAAACCACCACGGAAAACTTCGTGTTTACAAAAATTAAAATTACCACAGATCAAAAAAAACAAAAGAACGGACACAAAAACTATAATACAAATTCTTTGAGTAAGTTTTGATACATACTTATAAATATGGGTTCAAATGAATATTCTCAAGATATCAAAATAGCGAAGAGCCGGAAAACCGATTCTAGTTCACACTTCTCAAGATATCAAAGTTACGAATATATATCCAAAAACTAGTTATACTTAACTAAAAAGATATACCAACCTCCCTCCGTACCTTAAAGTAAGAAAACGTATATCTATTAGTAAATAGTGTATTGGTAAACAACTTTTCTGACTAGAAAAGGGGTGACTTAACAGAACCGTAGGAACAACTTTTAGTTAACTAGTATTTCTACTCCCAAATAAAGACCTGAGAGGTAGAAATACGAAGTGTCTAGATGTATCGGAAAGATAATAAATGAAAGATGATAAATGAGTCATTTTGGACTAATCCAAAAATCCTTTCGAAGATGAACTTCGGGTTCTTCTTTAATTGTTAGTTATTTAATATAAGATGGATACATTACCTTACAATACTTTGGTAATTTTTCGTAATTTTCAAGACATGGTTAACTATACCTTTCTGTTGGTGTTATGTAAAAAACTGGTTTTAGTTTAGTCTTGTTTTGGTTTTTTTGAGACTGGGTATAATATTTTGTCATTTACCGGGAATATATACATATATGAAGAGATATGAAAATGTTTCAGTGTAAAATATTTATTACCTGTCTCACATACATACCTCCCTCCTAAATGGGACATTAAATAAAAAAGTAAAATTATAAACACTACTTTATTTATACAATTGTAACTTTAAAATTTTCTTTAATTACTAGGGGTCGAAGGTCTTCCGTCTTTCGTTCTGTTGTGGTTCTTCAAGTTGTCGTAACGAAAGTTCAAGACGGTATTACTTAGTCGAGTTTCCTAAGGGGTTAGAAACACAGGGAAAAGGTTCAAAGTTTAAGAGTCCATTCTCTTAGAATTACCACGTGAACCCACTCTACAGAAGGGAATTTCAGGTAATATTGACTCTTGTGTCAACGTGTCTTGTCCGTAACAATGATCCCCGGGTAAAAAGACAGCACTTGGTGTGTTTCTGTTGTGTAGGTTGTAGACCCGGTGACTTCAGGTAGAAGTGAAAAGAGGGACAAAGGTCAGAAGTAATTGACCTTCTTTTACTTCTTAATTCGGGGTGTCTTTCACTAAACTCACTGTAACGAGTCAAGAAGGTTCAGGTACTTCACTTTCAGTGAGTCAGCACAGGTTGAGAAACGTTGGGGATAGGTCAGGTACCTTAAGAGATCCGGTCTTATGACCTTACCCATCGGTAAGGGAAGAGGTCCCCTAGAAGGGTTGGATCCAGAGGGTGTAATGTCCGCCTAAGAAATGGTCGACTCGGTGGTCCCTTCGGGTTCTTATGAGGTTCAGGTATCGATCAAGGTAAAATCTATGTATTCTCTCTTCGACTAAATAATTTTTTATGTAGTCTACGGAATTCCGTAATTCCTAATTACAATACCCCCTTGGGGTCGAATTTCCCCGACCATCTGAAGTTGCTTCAATCTACAGATTCGTCCACGACAACCGACCACCCACAGGTCCTCATCATAGAGGTCGGGGTAGGGGTGGGAGTGAGTGTATCCATATAGGTGTACGTGCGTACACCCACATGAAACGTATGTGTTCGTTTTTCCCTCTGGACCTCGATCTACCTTGGTCTGAAAGTGTAGGGTTGTCGTTCGTTGTAAAGTATTTGACATATTAGGATATATTTAACGTATTAGGACGGGTATAAATTAAATATCATGGTCTCACGTTATTATCTTCAAGACTTACAAAGGGACTTTTATTTTCTTTCGTCGTCAAATGGACTAATTTTGGGAGAGTCGTCTAGTAGTGATAAAAGTCCTATTGTAAATTTGAAGGACTGGTTGGATCTGTCGTATAATTTTTCGTCTTTGTAATCAAACGGTTGTTTCCAGACAGATCAGTTCCGATACCAAAAAGATCATCAGTACATACCTACACTCTCAACCTGATATTTCTTTCGACTCACGACTTCTTAACTACGAAAACTTGACACCATGACCTCTTCTGAGAACTCTCAGGGAACCTGACGTTCCTCTAGGTTGGTTAGGTAGGATTTCCTCTAGTCAAGACTCACAAGTAACCTTCCTGACTACAACTTTGACTTTGAGGTCATCAAACCGGTGGACTACACTTCTCGACTGAGTAAACTTTTCTGGGACTACGACCCTTTCTAACTCCCGTCCTCCTCTTCCCCTACTGTCTCCTACTCTACCAACCTACCGTAGTGACTGAGTTACCTGTACTCGAACCCATTTGAGGCTCTCAACCACTACCTGTCCCTCCGAACCACACGACCCCAGGTACCCCAGCATTTCTCAATCTGTGTTGACTCGCTGACTTGACTTGACTGGATCGGGTGGGTTGTCAGTGGGACGGAAGAAGGAAAGGAGGGGATGTGGGTATCGGATTTGAGTATGTATGGAATTTGGGCGCCGGAAGAGTGAGAAGAAGGAAACGGGTCCGATGGACAGAAGGAGAATGAACAGGAAGTTTTGGGACGAAATTACAGTGTCGATGATACTTCGAAGAGTTAGGTAGAGAAGAGGAAGGGTGTTTTGATCGTACAGAGATAAGGGGAGGGGTCCAAAGGGTCTACCGAGTAACCATCTCTTAGACGGACGATTACGATCTCTGCACCCAACCGAGGGACACGGCCTTTCTAGGGGACCTCTTCCTTTACCGTTAGGTGAGGTCATGAGAACGGACCTCTTAGGGTACGTGTCTCCTCGGACCACCCGATATCAGGTGCCCCAATGTTTTCTCAGCCTGTGTTGACTCGCTGATATTGTTAAAGTGCGGGGGAACCGGGAAAGATGTTGTAAGACAATGTAGTGAGAGTGTGATAAAAGTAGTGATATATGGACAGAGGACGGTTCTTGTACATAAAGGGTTCTCGTTCTGAGAGAGGTGTGGTCCGTAATAGACACAAGTAGTATGTACAGTACCTTACAATAACTAACTTACACACATTTCTTTTACGTGACTAGTAAAAAGACAATCCACCTTCAGGTGATCAATAGAGGTCGTTAGTTTATATTTCCCATACAAATGGAGGTAATACTTTTTGGGTTTCCTAAAAGGGTCTTTGGAGAAGTTTTTTGATAGTAGTGGGATGTTGTTTATGAGACAATTTAGTCTCTTTACTGAAAGTGAGTTCATTGGCTCCTACTTCCTACCAGTTGACTCTCTTTGATAAGTCTAATCAGAAAAATAATGACTTAAAGTGATTTTTTTTTTTTTTTTTTTTTTTCGGTCGTAATGAAGGACGACGTGTTTTAGAGACGTCCTTCCGATTTCCCGACTACCAGTTTAAACAAAAAAAAAAGGAAACAGTTTTTCTCCTCTTTTTACTTATAGCAATATTAAACTCTCTTTTGTCCTCCTTGGTGTTCGATAAACGGACCAATCGCTGTGATAAAGAGTCGTGTTTTACAGTGTACTTAGGATATAGGACAAGTCACGTTCCTTAACGATAAGTAGTGCGTGTCCCGTCGTAAACCTTAAGTAAATAGACTCAAAGCATCGGAACCCAAGTATTATGGATATCGACCCCCGAGACTAAAGTAAGAGGTCTCGTTACTTCCCTGGAGTGTCTGTCACTAGACGTACGTAATCCAAAGTATGTTCTCAGTTCTAAACCAGAGTTCTCTTCCTGTTTATTTTGTGTATGTGTGTTGTTTCGATTTTCCTTCTCCCCCTTTTTTTTTGTCTCTCGTTGGATAATTAGGTCCTTCTTTTATGTATGGTAGTAAAAGTAATAATCTTGAGGGAACGAAAAGTGGGAGTTAGGTCCGTCGGTTGTACAAAGGAAAGGGTAAATTAAGGGTTCCGTGTAAAAACCCCACAGGTCCTTTTTACGGTTTAATTTACCAAGTCTTTTAGATAACTGAGTCTCATCTTTATGATGTGTCCTCTGGTAAAAACAAGAACGAGAGTAAAAGGAGGAGGAGAATAAAGGATATCCCTAGTATTACTTTTCGGGTTTTGGCTTCAGAACGCACGGTGTAGGTCCTTGATGTCTCTTACCTCTGGTCCCGTCAGTGTAGGATAAGGGCAGGACCACACCTCCCTCTTCGCACGACCCCCGACCCTACTTCACACTTCTCTCCTACTCCTCCTCACGGGCCCGGACGAGGGATCTCCTCGTTGTCACGTCTCGACTGGACTGGGGTGAGTTTGGACCCGAAGGGTCCACCGCGATCACCATTTCTTCGACGGACGGTTACGTCCTCTGTATTCTCTCCGCCCAACCTAGGGACCCAGTCCTTCTAGGAAACCTCCTCCCGTACCGTTGGGTGAGGTCATAAGTACGGACCTCTTAGGGTACCTGTCTCCTCGGACCGCCCGATGCCAGGTGCCGCAACGTCTCTCAGGCTGTGCCGACTTCACTACCTCGTACGTACACGAATTTGAATGTCCAAAGTCCTCCCGAAACAGGACATCAAATAATTGTCTAAATTTCCTTGTTAGTGAATGAGGGTGTGACATCGAGGTCCAGTTAGTATGCAAAGGATCAACCAAGTAAAACGTTAAGTAAAGGATTTGAAGTCTGAGTATATTGATTTACGGGTATTCTACGGACCGAGTCGGACCCGTTACGATTTGAGGAGGAGGAGAAGGGATTTACACAAGGAAAAGACTGATAGAGGAGACAGGAGAAAGACCATAACCATGGTGGTTGGGATCGGTGTGTCCGATTTACTCTGGTAGAGTAGGGGTGTGAGAGGAAGTTAGGGTGGGGGTGGGGTCGTGGTACAGTGGTCAATGATTTAAGACCGATTAAATAGAGGATTGAGTAAGAGTCAAGGAGGGTGGTCGGAAGAGAGGAAAAGGTAACGATCAAGTCTTAAAGAAGGACATTTCGTCAGAATTCTGTGCGAATAGTTAGGAACAATAACGGACTTACTTTTTCCTAGAAGGACAGACAAATGACACCCCATTTACTGCTGGTCTAAGAAAATCTCAACTCGACTTCTCCCTTTTCTCTTGTCCTAAAGTCCTCTACGGACTCTCCTTCCGTACTAGTTTCCCCTATATTGGGTTTAAAGGAGACGAGAGGAGTCGGAAAGTCAACTTTATGAAGTTTCAACGAGGAAACAGGACAGAAAAAAATAAAAAAGGACTGTGAGTCGTGAAATAACCACTCCTTGGCTCCAGACTCTTTCCACCCCGACCCTACCTGTCCTGATCGAGGGTAAGAGCCACCTAAGGGGACCTGTAGTCCGCCAGGAGGTACGTGCAAATCTCCTCCTTTTGTGGGAGTGTCTATTTTAGGGGTCCCTCGTCGGGACACTGACGATCCGTTGTCCCGCCCTCCCTACGGGACCCATGTCGCCCCGGGGCCCCTTCGCCCCGAAGACATAGCCCGAGTTACAGGTCCTAATCTTTCGCTGCCGACATGGACGCGTTCCCGGGTGGCAGACCCGGGTGGTCCTCGAAGGACCTTCGAGACCCGCTTCAGGGACGCCGTGTGTCTGTGGTCCCCTACTTGGACCCTAGGAAGGGCTCCCGACACCGTCACAGTGACCCGTACGCTTCCCGAAACGGTTCCGGACGTTTCTCGGGTCACGCGGACGCGGACGGTCCCAGCGGGGTCCGCCATCCGTTTGTCTTTTCCGGTGCACCTCTCTACGCTCTCGGTGCCGGATCTCTCGCGGACACAAGTTCCGAAACCGTCGATCCGAGTCGGAACGTCATCATAGGTCACTAGGGTCATTGGACACCCGCCAACAAACCATCGAGTTAACAAAGGCTGAAAAACGCCGGGGTCCTTGACATCGGGGGGTCCGAGGAGACAGGTACCCCAAGGGGTCCATTCTTATGACCTCACCCAACGGCAAAGAAAGAGGTCCCCTTAGAAGGACTGGGTCCCTAGCTTGGGTCCAGAGGACGCAACCCTCCTCCTAAGAACTAGTGACTCGGTTGACCCTTCGGGTCAGAGACCCAATGTTCCCACGAACAGGTCTTCCCGTTAACGGACCTTAGAGTAACTTTACGTCTGACATTAAGTCCTCCAAACCCACGTCGGACTCGAAGGGTTGTTCAAGGACCACTACGGCTCCGGCGACCCACCGTTTTCGAATCTATTAGAGAAAGCATCATTTTAAAGTACTGGTGTTTGGTCTTGAGACAGCACTGACTTCGTATTTTGATCGAGATCCGAGACGTTCTCGGTCCAATATGTCACAGTCTCGTCCAGTCTTTTCCCGCCCTTTACCTATCCCCGACCCATCACCTTTTGAATTCGTCGAGTAGTCGAGAATCTTATTTTCGAAGTTTGACCTAACACTCAAGAGTAGGAGAAACATCCCTACACACTGACAAAATTTTGTCTAGTAGGTATTCCTGTCTCACCCCTATTCCGGTGAGAACTGACCGGAGAACCTGTGGGACTGGAGGTCCGCTCCAGTCCTGACTGTCCTTCGTTTGTCATCCACACCACCGGTAGAGCCCTATCAAGGGAGGGACGGGTAAAACCGACGTCTGTGGTGGGTCTCTTAGACTGAAGGTTGAGGGTGAAGTGGACTGTTCAGAAAATTTCCTAGGACCCGTTCATATATACCAAGTCTGTGATAAGATTTATAATCCTTGTCACGACCAAAAAGGTTCATTTAAGGACGAACGAAAAGGTTCCTCGTGAAAGTATAGATTCTTTTATATTTATCCTCACTTACTAAAGGTGTGTGATTCTGGATGAGGTATACACAACATTTGAGTTGCTTCTTTGGTCCCGTTTGATTAATACCCTTTTGTGTCTCCTGTAAACGTAGTCTTACAATTCGGAAGCTCAAGTAGGAGGTGTTTCGGTATCTTACGTTTGACGACTCCGAACCTGGTAGGTCGAATTTTCCTTTTTCCTAAAGAGACTGGAGTAACGAAGTCTTTTCGAGTTATCCAGTGTAAAGGCCGAACCCGGTGGTTCGGGACGAAACCGAAAAGGAAGGATACACGTTTTAAAGTCTTCAGTGACACAACGACTTAAAGGAAACCATTGTCTTTTTTGTCGGTAATAACAACTTACGTTCCTTGACTAGACTGGATCTCAGTTACTAAAGAAGGACGTTCACTGTTTCGGACAAAGGAGGTCGACTAATACTTTGGGACTTTCCGGACGCAAAAGTCTTCGTTTAGTAGGCTACGTTCCCCCGTCAGGACCTGGGAAAAGTTAGTTTGAAGCTTCTTAGAATGAAATTTTGTTAAAAAAAAGATAACGGTATTTTGTATGTATTGTATTTTAACTAGTAAATTTGGTAAAATTTCACACATTAAGTCACCGTAATACATGTAATTCTTAGTACAAAAATTATTTATCCAGGGATTCAGAGTGAATTATTTTCGTTGGTCTTTTCTCGATGTCAAAAATAAGATCTCTTCCTACCTTTTCACACTATGAAAGTATACTTATTAAATGTCCGGATCTCGTTCCCTTTTTAGGACATAGTAAGAAAAACACCATCCCTTCCACTCGATCCCATAATTCCCCTAGAGGTGAGTGGAGAGTCGAAGTCCGCTCCAAGGAGGTTATAAAAGAAAAAGAAAAAAAGGAGGTTATAAAAGACTTACATGACACACGGACTACTCGTCCGGTCAGGACCCGAGTATGGTAAACTTCTAAGTGACTATCTTTCATGTAGAAGGACGCACGATTCAGAGAAGTCGGTAAGAGGGTAGGCTGTATTTCCTCATACCTAATCCCATTTTGACAAGACACAGGAGATTTTGGATCCGAAACGTCAGTCTTTTTAGACTCGTGGTCGAGATGATGAAGACAACAACGACGTTCAATGAATTCCGGAAACGATGTTTTACTCCTAATTATAATCATAGATGAAGAATCCAACCAATAATCCGATTTTAATGTCAAAAGAAAAAAACTTAAGTTAATTTTTTAAAAAAAACCGGTGTCGCACCGAACACCCTAGAATTAAGGGGGTGGTCCCTAGCTTGGACCCGGGAACCGTCACTTTTCGAGTCTCAAGATTGGTGACCTGGTGGTCCCTTAAGGGTTCTGAATTTAATCTATTCTAATCAGTCCTATAATATCCAAGACGACGTCATTGTTTACTTTAGGTAATGAACTCACCGAGATGGACTTTTAGAAATGAAGAAAATGTCAGACTCCCCACCCGTCCACCGAAAGGAAGTTTTCATTAATTCCGAGACCCGACGAAGGTCTATCGTAGAGACTGTAGAACTTCCAGAAACGAAGGGTCACTTACATCCGGGGCGTAATCAAGAAATGTGGTAACCAGAGTTTCATTGATACAGGAAAGACCAACATCAGGAAACCTTTATTCGTACACCTAGTCAGTATTTACCTCATTTTTCGTTTGTAGGACACTTCCCGGTGAATAACTTACCCAATAAATGTCCCAATTCCCTTAATGGACCACCTAGTCATCATTTCTTAGGTGGAATTTTTTTTTTTTCTTAGGTGGACGGTTACGTCCTCTGTATCTCTACGCTCAAGCTAGGGACCCAGTTCTTCTATGGGACTTCCTCCCGTGTCATTGGGTGAGGTCATAAGAACGGACCTCTTAGGGATACCTGCCTCCTCGGACCGCCCGATGTCTGGCATCCCAGTGTCTCTCAGCGTGTGTTGTTTTCACTAACTTGTGTTCGTGCGTTTCACCTCAAGTTTCTTTGGTGTTCTCCACCACTCTGGAGGGTTCCGACGGTTGTTGAGTCGTCTCCAGAACCTAAAAGTCATCGACGTTGAGTCCCTCGCCCACACTCTACCCTCCGACCCTTGTTTATCGGATTTAAGAGACAGGAGGGTAGGAAGACTGAGAACGACAACGGGGAGTCACCAGTTTGATGTTTGGTCTTCAGCCACCTCGAATCTCCTACGGTAGGTATACTCCAGTCGAAGGACCCCCGAGTCTCGTCCCATACTTTCAGACAGACCTCGTTGTACACCTCTTAGGGGTCGTGTTTTGTATCTTCCGAATCGTCACACGACTCGTGTATCAGCTGTGCCTTTATATTTTTTCTCACTTACCACCCCCCTCGATCAATCCCTCAAACCTAACTGTACATGTGTGACGATAGAAATTTTATCTATTCGTTGTTCCTGGATGACATATCGCGCCCCTTGAGACGAGTTATTGTCTGATTATTTGTCAGATTTATATTGTTTGATTTACCCTTTTCTTAAACTTTTTCTTATCTATGTATATACACATATGGATTCAGTGAAACGACATGGGGACTCTGATTGTGTCGTAACAATTGGTTAAGATGAGGTCATATTTTATTTTTCATTTTTTCTTTTTTTTTCTATGTTTAAAGATTAATATTCTATTCATTCATACTCCCTACATTACACGATACAGTGATTATGTTAATATAACGACACACAATATATGTTTTAAACAATTCTCTCATTTAGGATTCTCAAGGAAAGTGTACCCTTTAAAAAAAGAAAAGGAAAATAAAACATAGTATAGTCTATTACCTATAAGTGATTTAAATAACACCACTAGTAAATAATCACACACATTCACGTCAGTATTGCAACAAATGACATTTAAATATATCGTGACATACAGTTATTCCTTTACCGTTGGGTGAGGTCATGAGAACTGATCTCTTAAGGTACCTGCCTCCTCGGACCACCCGACGACAGGTACCCCAGCGTGTCTCAACCTGTACTGACTTCGCTGAAGAGTACGTACGTACGTAACCTCTTCCTTTACCGTTGGGTGAGGTCACAAGAGCGGACCTCTTAGGGTCTCTGTCTCCTCGGACCACCCGACGGCAGAGACCCCAACGTCTCAGTCTGTACTGACTTCGCTGAATCGTCGTCGTCGTCACACAGTTAATGTAGAGTTATTTTGACCCTCCTTTTTTCATCACTTTCTTAAATTCTTTTACACTTCTTTTTATAAATTTGTTTTGAATACAAAGAACTTCAGAAGTGTCCAGTGAAATGAAGACTGTTCTCTTTAAGTGTCAAAGGTTTCTCTTAAAAAGAGAAGTGGTGTGACTAAAAAGTTGTTCCCGAGACACAGGTTTCGACCCGACAGGAAAGAGAAAGGATTTTCGCTCAAACTACCTTTCTTACCGTAAAACAAACGTTTCACTCTCTGTAACTATCGAGGCGGGGTTTCTTGAAATAGACCGGTCGGTCATTAATGTCGGATTCAATCCGACTTACCGTGTCGATGGGACTATTGACGACAATGACAAAAGTCAGAAAGTGAACGGTTGTTCTAGGAGACCAGGGAATAGAACAAGACCCCGGTTGGGTTGTTCTCGCCCTCTTTAACTTTAAGACTGTGAAATTTCGTGTCCTGTAACAGTTGCGCGACCACTCAACACAATCCGAAACCATTCATTATCAGACCCAAGCCTCGGTCATTTTTCGAAACCTCTCAGCGCAAACTACAAATAAGTATACTTCAAAGAGTAAGACGTACATTTACTTTACTAGAAAAAGGTTCTTAGTTCAACGACGACGAAAGGAGGTTAACTTATAACTACAGTCTTTGAGCCCCTCCCCCGGCAACTCCTGAAGGGACCACCAGATCACCGATTCTGACTCGAGGGTCACACTCCCTGGACCCAAGTTAGGGACGAGTCTCTTGATCTAGGACTTATGACTCTGATTCTGAACCGTATCGGTTTATTCATGTATTTAATTAAATTTTTAATTTTTTTTTCCTTGAGTCCCCTCAAAACTTAAACTTCCTGTACATCTTTATTAAAACGGGTCGGAGGAGTGTGTGGTAGTTACGAAACCTCCCTGACCCCAAGTCGGACAGGGACTACTCTCCGAATGGACTATAGTCGTCGAGGACACACACACGAAACTCGGTCCATGCCTCGAAACCACGTGTCCGAATCGACGGGGTTCCGTGCACCCTAGGATCAAGACCCTGGTCCCTAGTTTGGGTATAGGGGACTTGACCGTCCTCTGAAGAGTTGGTACCCCAGTGGTCCCTTCAGGGGATACGAGAAAAGTAAGACAGTACGATCACTGTCGCTTTCTACTTCGTTCCTCCATAGTGAGAACGGGACCCAAGGTCTGATGAAGGACATAACATGACTGTGTGACGGCGAAAGACTTAAGGTAAAGATAACGTAGATTCTCCAAGCCAGACAGATTATCTAGACGAGGTGTAGACGACCAATCTAGATTTACGGTCACTTTTTAACAGAGGTAGCTGAAATGATGGACTGGAACTGGGTTCGATTATTGACGGGAACGAAACAGTTGTCACAGACACCCTGGCATAGAATACCTGTCACCCGTCTCGTCTGTCTTTCGTTAGATCTGGTCGTCACCATGTTACTACGAAGATAAACCAGGTGTCCAACGGTTTGTCGACGAAGATTCGGAGGTCTACAAACCGTAGTACCTGTTGTTTTGAAACTAAGAAACCGGTTTATCAGGTAACAGTAGATTTATTAGTTGTATACGAGGTTACAAAACAGCAAGGCGTCTGAGCAACAAACGAATCTTCACTAATCGAAAATTATAGAGTCGAAGGGGCTTCATCGGGTGTTGTTTTCGGGGGGGTGTGTGATAAAAGGTCACGTAGTTAGCAGAAAGGAACAACGAACGGTTAGACTGTTTCTCCTTTTCCAGGACGTGTAAAATGTTTGAGAAATTAGTCGATTTGTGTAGACGTAGTTTCCGGTCATACAAGAAGACAACTCCTTTTTTTTTTTTAGAACCAAAAGGGGTCACACCACTTCGGGTCTGACTACATTTGTTCTGTGTAATTTGAAGGAACTGAGACAGAAGCTCAAATAAATTAAATTAAATAAGAAATAAATCCTAATTAACTGTACAATGTACTATAATCAAAGACCCCATGTTACACTACTAAACTATAAGCATACATAATATTTTACTAGTGACGTCATTCAGATCAATTGTAGACAGTGGTGTGTATCAATGCTCTAAAAAAAAGAACACTACTCTTGAAAATTCTAAATAAACGAGAGAATCGTTAAAAGTTCACAGAAACCAAAATATATTCAATGTATTTGATAAGTTACTTTGAATAGAATGACAATAAGGATTATCAAAAAGAAGATGTACCGATGGACCTTTGTGTAAAGGTCTGTTAAACGTCACCCCTGTCCTTTACTACAGGCCACTTGTTCTAAAGATTTGAAAGAGAGGTCTTCACCACTATCAAAAGAGGAGGAACTCTCTAGGCACAATAACAAATCAGCGACTCAGTATAGACTGAGAAAACGTTGACGTAGACATCGGGTGGGCCGAGAAAACAGGTACCCTAAAGGGTCCGTTCTTATAGCCTCAAGTAACGGTAAAGGAGGAGGTTCCTTAGAAGGACTGGGTCCCCAGTTTGGGTCCAGAAAAAGTAACCGTCCGTCTAAGAAATGGTGACTCGGTGGACCCTTCGGGACTCTCTAGGAATCTATATGGGATTCACAGAAATGAGGGAAAACCTCGGCAGTTGGATGACGATGAGTTTCATGATTATCCTGGATGAAACATAATTCGGTAGTCATGACAACAGTCTAAGACACGTTTCACGAAAGTTCTGTACCGAGTAAATTAAGAGAGTTCTTCGGAAACACGACATATGGTGTTTCTCGAGGTTAAACGTTTGCTCCTTTGATGACGAATCTCTCCTAGTAGTTAAATAAGTTCCAGTGTGTCGAAGACCTTAGTCTCGACCCTGAGACTTGGGGTCGGATCGACGGGCGTCTCGGGTACACGAATTGGAGAATGAGAACACGGAAGTTTCTTTAGTAGGAGTTTGTGTCCTACCTCAGACAGTCGGGTCTCGCTTCGGGTCGGGTCCTACCGAGAAGGAACTGAAAGACGAAGGACGGGAAGACGAAGAGACTCCCGAGGACAAGGAGGACGTAGGACTCCAAGTTGGGGTGTCCGACGTTCAGAAGGGGGTTTGTGGTGTGAAATAAGAGGAGGCAAGTAAGTGTGTGGGCCGAGAGGGGTGTACTTCGTAGCATGTGTGGGCTTGAGTCGCAGATGTACGAGTTGCAGAAAGTAGTCTTTTAGGGGTGAGTAGGTCGTTGCTAACGAGTTTTCAATGACGGAACGCTGGAGGGACCATCTCAGGTCACCAATTTTTAGAAGGAAAGTTACGTCGTCTGAACCCAAGTTAGGGACTAGGTCTTTCATTCTAGGGCGTACGGAACCCCGGGTGATGCTCTCGTAGGCTCACGGCGTTCATTTCTAGATCTCGTGGACGACGTTGATTCTGGGCCACGTCGGTTTATTTATTTATTTTAAAAATTTTCTGAAAATAAAAAATTTTTTGCAATTGTGGAGGAACTTCAAGTAGACTGGGGTACGACCCGGGGAGAAGAAGGTATTAGCATGGAAGGAACCAATATCATGGATTGTGTAAAAAGCAGGAATCCCTCGACCAGTGCACAGAACTTTATTAAAGAAACGGACGGTCCGAGAGAGTAGTCGGAACTCCTTCCTCGACTAAAGTAGAGACACAGAGGTCCCGGACCCCCCAGTCAAGAGTCAGCCACGAATAACTGATCTCCTACTTGATTTATATGTGTTCAACACTACTACACCCTCACTAATGACTGTAAATAAATTGAGGAACTTTAAGTTTGGTGAGTTTTAAACACAAAAATATCCAAAGAAATCTTGACCTGAGTTAAAAACAGAAGGGTCAGGAGACTCGTCTCTCAAAGACGAAAACGAAAGTCATCCTGACATTTTAATCAAAAATCACTCTCTGTCTCTCTCTTTTCCTCCACCCCTCCCCCCACAGAAAAAGAGACATAGAGTTAGGGTTTCAGAGTTCTATCTAAGCTTATTGAGTTAGGACTGTGATCTTGCTAGTGGTGGTTATTAATATAATAAGATTGTGCTGACAAAGGTATTATTGGTACAGTGACCCTCCCTCTCCGTTAAGGTAATGTACTCTCACCCCCATCCATACCATGCCTCGTTTCTTTTGTTGTCTACAGACCATCGGGTACGTGTGACTCCGGACTTTTTGTTAGAGAATGATCCAAATCGTTTTGGAACAAATACGTCAGTAGGGACAGTTACAAAACCTCTAAAATTATTCCCGGAGAATTTCTGGTTTTCCAGTGGGTTCGAGTCTCTTTACGGAAAGATTATCTCCGTAACGTCCTCCGGACTACCTACCCTATAAATCCTCGTATTTTCTGAAGAGTCACAGAAGTTTAATGGGGTACATCCCTCGACACTCCAGGAAAGTATTTCTGTCTCTCGAGACGAATAACTGTCCCTATGAACACAGTGTCCATCTTCAATAACCCGTCAATCCAAGATTTTCATTTCTAGAAGGTCTTGGTTGTAGACGTTTCGTTTACCTCAGAACTGGGGACCTTTGTGTCCCGAGTTCAGTAGTGGGTCCCGGAGGTCCGAGACATAAGTTTTTGTCCATTGAAGTAGAGAGTCTCAGAAAGAAAGGAGTCGACACTTTTCCTTTACTTACTGTTTCAGTAGACGTGCCTCAACGACGCTAGGAGTCCACTTTGTTTCACATCGTGAGGGTCAATATGTTTGCAATAAATAAACACAATAAAATGCCTCTTTGCCTCTTATTACCTTCATGAGTAAAACATATTACTGAGTAATTTCAAAAGCGTGATTAATTTGACCTTTGGTTCCCCTTTACTGACACTATGTTCAACTTACTTCTGCTAAGTACAGTGCAAAAAGATGAAATCGTTTTGAAATAAAATGCATAAGAAAATACCGACGTGACCCAGAAGCAGCGAAACAAGTAGTCCGAAAGGGATCAACGCCTCTCGCCCAAAGAAAGAGTAACGTCACCGAAGAGAACAACGTCTTCTAACCGAGGCATCAACGTCGATCTTGAGTCGGAGTAAATGGTATTAAAGTATTTGTTATACCTACGCATACTTTTTCTTGATTTTTCCCTCAAGTCTATTTTTGATAAACCATACAACCTCCTGTATCTTACCGTTGGGTGAGGTCACAAGAACGGACCTCTTAGGGTTCCTGCCCCCTCGGACCACCCGACGGCAGATACCCCAGCGTCTCAGCCTGTGCTGACTTCGCTGAATCGGCGTCGTCGTCGTCTCAGCCGACTTAAAAAAAACAGAAGATGGAGTTAAAGACAATCACAACAGGCACAAACTTTACTATGAAAATTTTTAAAAAGGAATTTTACTTTTTCTCACAACAAAACAGGGAGTAGTGAGCATATCCCCTGTGAAATACCGTCGGAACCCTAAGAACCGGGAAACGAACTTAGGATTCCTTAAGACAATCAGGAGTACCTCAGGACGTGGGTCACTTCTATGAAGTTTCAGCTTAACGGGTTCACAACTTCACCTAATTCTCCATATCTTGGACCCTGAAACGAGTACCAGGTCATCAATTCTGGGGTACGAAGGTTGCGTCCCACGTACCCAAACTAGGGACCACCCCCTTGACCTCTTAATTCTAGGGGTGTACGGCGGAGCACCGGTCTTTTTTACGTCGTAGAATTCGTCTCCACCTCGTACTCCCATCCCGTGTGTGCCCGTCTACTATGTCAAGGGTTAAAAAAAAAGAACGAGTGTCAGGTAGACGGGAAGACCACAGACGTGGGTCGGAAGGAGACTCTGTTGTGGGGGGAGGTCGTGGAGACAGTTGTATAAGGTTCCCGTCTACGCGATGTCGTCTAATAACTCCAGGGATTTCACTAAACTGAAGTGTTAAAAATAAGAGGTCTGAGAACCCCTTTTTTACCCCAACAAATCACTTAGTAAATAACTAAGTAAAGTAGGTTCCAAAAAGTCCCCGAAATTCTTGAATTTTGAGATAACAGCGTCAACACAACAAGAATCTGAGTTAATTAGGACGACCCATTTTACAAAGCAAGTAAAATATTCACGATAATCGGATATGTGTAGAAAGGCGAAGAACTTTATTTTTGTCCTGGTTTTTTTCTCTTCTCTCTCTCTTCAAAAGTTCTATTTTTAGACAAACCTAAAAGAGTGCGATAAAATTCAAGTATTAGGACAGGTAAACTATAAGTAAAACGTACCGACCGAAAGTAGTGTTACTAATGGTAAATTAA
The DNA here is from genome assembly GCA_006410555.1 of Capra ibex. NCBI lineage: Eukaryota > Metazoa > Chordata > Mammalia > Artiodactyla > Bovidae > Capra > Capra ibex. Next base: position 58,725,143 of record SJYO01048061.1, on the reverse strand, counting down.
TGTAAAATCGACTTTGTCGGTCTATCGTAAAGTCACTCTGACTCCCTTCTGACTCGGAATGAAAGAAGGGTCGGAATACAGAGACACAGTTGAAGTCTCCGACAAAAAATATTATGTTCCCGATGCTACATCTATTAAACAAAAGACTCCTACAGTCCATGTAATTTTTAACCGAACTAAAGTAAAGGCAAGGTGTGATTCAAAAAGGGGGTAATCTTCGAAGAAGAGTACCTCGGGTGTCAGGTAGACGGTCCCCTGGTTAGTCGGTTCTTTCTTTCTTTACTTACTTACTTTGGATTCAGTACTTCTCACCCTAAAGAAAAGTAAGAACACATTGCGAGACGGAGGAACCGACACCTCATGTTTGAAGTCCTACGAGGGTCTCTACGACTCCTTGAGTGGGTCGGGAAGTCGGGAGAACCTCTTCTCGACCCTCCTTTGTAAGATCGACCAAGGAGGGGTACCATCTCTCTGGGTACCCTTATTACTCTGGTCCTGAACCGAGAATAGACGGTTGTTCGTCTCCAGAGGAGGGAGGGAGGAGGAGAATGAGGCAGTCGGGTCGTCTCTCGAAAGGGTGGGACTCAGGAACCGGTAAGTCAGACACTGACCACGTAACCAGTCTCTCTTATTACGATCCCTCCCTGTTTCATCCATTAATTTCTCAATTAGGGAGAACCCCTAACAATCATTTCTTCCTTCAAACCCTCCAGGGACCTTCAATTACTAGTGAGTTCTTTCTTCCAAACGAATTGGTGTTTTGGTCCGTCTGAACGAATCGTTGGTTTGGTACGTTGTCTTCGTGCTCCGTACGGGGTTTTGTTATTTTATTACCACCGTACTCGGGGTGTAGGACGGGTCACTCGAGTCATTCAATTGCTAGGGATCTGTCCGAGAGCCGTGTGTATATTTTTACTATGAAGTACCTTTCCACTGTAAAATTTCACTCTCTTCTATATGAAGGTCATCTGGAAGTCGGAGGTAAATGCGAGTAAAATTCTGCAATCGTTATACGATTTGCTGTCTGGGTGGTCCAAGTACTGACAAGACTCCGACTGATATTTTGTGGTTTTTCACCCACCACTTGGTTAAGGACCTTTGGTGGCGGGGAAGGGGGATCACTAACCCTATTAGGAGGGTGAGTAATCGGATACTTTAATGGGTCAGGTATTTCCGATTGGTACGGTCCCTGAAGGGACCGCCAGGTCACCAATTCTTAGGTGGACGGTCACGTCCCCTGTACCCAAGCTAGGGACCAGGTCCTCCTAGAGGGTACAGCGCCCACCCAGTGATTCGGACACCCAGTGTTGGGGACTCGAGTCCGAGACATCGGGTTCACGCCGCTGATGGCTTCGGACGCATGGACCTCGGACACCAGACGTTATTCCCTCCGGTGACGGCACTCTCTGGGCACGTCGGTTTTTATTTAATTATTTGTTTTTGAAACTTTTAATTGGTGTGGTATAAAGTCCTAAGAGAGAAAGCGGAAGACTTTACCAGGTGTGAGACACCTCATAAAGAGAGATTTATTTCAGTGAAGAAGGAAAGTGAAACAGAGGTTTCGTTCTCGGAGTCTAAGTGACCCTTGTGAGACTGTCAGAGAAAAAAAAAATAATATAGAACCACTATCGTTGTAGATTCTTGTCAGTAGGTTTAATTACTGTCACGACAAGTGAACACAGTAACCTCGGTGTTCTAAGAGTAGAGATCACTAGCGCGTTATCCAAGACTTACAATGTCCTTCCTATTTCCTTAATACATGGTACTGATCTCGTCGACTGGTGGAACGAAAGTATGGGACTTTAATTTAAAACGACGGATGTAAAACTCGGGTCCTGATATTCGACCGTATTTTTTGAAGATGAGACATATATCACAAAAGGCGTCAACTTTTTTTTTAAGGAAAGTTCGTATATACAAGGAAATTATCGGTATCTAATAAGTACAAAAAAACAAACAAACTGAAGGGACCACCGAGTCTGCCATTTTCGCAGACGGATGTTACGTCTTCTGGGCCCAAGGTTGGGACCCACCCCTTCTAGGGGACCTCTTCCTTTACCGTTGGGTGAGGTCATGAGAACGGACCTTTTAGGGTACCTGTCTCTTCGGGCCATCCCCAGCGTTTCTCAGCTTGTACTGACTCACTGAAGTGAAGTGATAATTGAGAAAATTTTTTATTCTGTCGCGAACTCTGAGGGGACCACGAGGACGCCGATTCTAAGACAGGAGGGTTACGGTCCCCGGGCCCAAGCTAAAGACCAGTTCCTTGATCCAGGGTACACAACGACGATTTCTAGGGTGTAGGTGTTGATTCTGGACCGTGTCGGTTTATCTATTCATTTATTTATTTATAAAAAATTTTGCTAACACGAATTTCATATTTTAACTTTATTATCTTCACACACATACAATCAGTGAGTCAGTGCAAGATGAGAAACGTTGGGGCACCTGACATCGGACGGTCCGAGGAGACAAGTACCCTAAAGGGTCCGTTCTTACGACCTCACCCAACGGTAAAAGAAGAGGTCCCTTAGAAGGGTCGGGTCCCTGACTTGGACCCAGAGAACATAACGTCCGTCAAAGGAACGACAGACTTGATGGTTCCTATTATCAATACAATTGTTGTCACAGATAGTCAGGACTCCGGAATCCTGAGTCATCCATGGTCCTTACAATATTTTCGTAAATTGTCTGTCACACCGTCCTGTGACTAGTTACTCTTGACTATAACAGGAATTAGGACGGGATCCTATCGACTCCAGACAACGGCACACCCCGTGACTGGACATCAATGACCCAGGACTCCTTCAGACTCCTTAGATTCCCCCTCCCACAGACACCACCCCTCGTGCACGCGTCCCTTCCGTAAACGACTACCCATTCCTCCACTCGGTACAAACTTATTACTAGGTTACGTGGTTCATGTGGACGACTTATAGTCTTGACGGTACGGGACACGGGTGCTGCCGAGACACTCCCTTCTAGGATGTAAATATAGGGAAAATGTGTCTTCCTTTACTCTCGTGTCCCAAATTTCTAGAACGAGTTCCAGTGTGTGACTCATGTTACTTTATTAATTAAAAATTTGTCAATTATCTAAAACTTCCCTCGTCAAAATCCAACTGTCTTTTCAACTCACTTTCCATGTCGCTCAAGCGTGCATGACGAGTGGACACGTGGAAGCCAAATAGGGGATTGTAGAACGAAATCACATCATGTACGCTATAAACTACTCGACTATAACTGTGTAATAATAGTAGACTTCAGGTATCAAGCGTACTATCAAGTGAGACAACAAAAAATGGAAAAAGAAAATATAATATCAGGTAATTGTTACAACACTGTCAAAGTCCACCTGTCGTTTCCCTGAGCTGGTCTGTATATGGACATAGGTAAGAGGGGTTTAAGGGGAATCTCAAGTGAGAGCCACACATGTAGGATACTCAAAACTTTTTACATATTACTAGACTTAGGTCGTAATTTTATTGTGTGTCGTCCCAAAGTTACGGCAATTTTAGGAGACATGAGGATGACTAGGGAGGGAGGGAAAAGTGTTGGGGACCTTTGGTGACTAGAAAATTAATAGAGGTATAAAAACGGAAAAGGTCGTACAGTATATTGACCTTAATATGACGTACATTGGAAAAGTCTAACCAAAGAAAGTGAATGGTTATACGCAAATTCGAAGGAGACACTGAAAGACACCGAACTAGCGAGTAAAGAAAAGTAGTGACTAAGTTATAGGGTAACACACCGATATGGAGGTAAATAAAAAGTTGACTTCCTGTGGAATCATCAAAGGTCCAAAACTGTCAATACTCGTCTCGACGGTGGATGTATGGACACTTCGAAAAACACACCTGTATTGAAAAGTTGAGTAAACCGACTTATGATTACTCGTACTAACGAGATAGTATACATTCTCACACAAATCAAAATGTTTTGACGGTTTGACAGAAGGTTTCCTGATATATCAAAAGATGAGGGAAGTCGTCCATTACTCTTGATTGATTCGAAAAAACATTAAATGTCTCGTGACAATGGAGAGAAAGACCTAGGGTCTTTCTGTGTAAAGAAGTTGTTATTTCGGTATAATAGAGAAACCATACGATACCTGAAAAGACACACTAATAATGACGGTTTATTTCCGTCATTATTATTTCCGTGAAAAAGTCTTGATAAACCACTTACCGTAAGTAAAGAAATATACAAATGAAATAAATTGGGATTGTTGTTGAGACTTTCCATCCCTAACAATAGGGGGTAAAATGACTTTTCCTTTGACTCTGAGTCTCCTCAGATCATATAACGAGTTTTATTGTTTCCTTAAGTTTGGGTCCGGACGGATAACGGTACAGGACCCAAGGAATACGAGATGTCACAATGTCGGGAAGTCACATTTGACCGTCCTCTTTAACACTTTCTGAACCTTCCTTAAAATTTTTTTTCTTTTTCTAATGACTTACAAGACAGGTCACGCAAAAAAGACTCAATAGAGGGGAACAAAAGACGGAGTCTCGATAAAATGTTGAGACATTTAGCATCCTTTGGTCATTATTACTTTTCCTAAGAACAGGTGTCTTAACGTTTAGTCAACATAGACCACCTCCCGTTAACTGTTAACGGGACACCTATCTGATGAAAAGATGACCATGCAAGTAAAGTCGTAAGGAATAGACATAGATATATACACGTAGTTAAAAATCTTATAAATAAGTAAATAAAATAAACCGATACGACCTAGATTAAACGTCGTATACCCTAGAAATCGATACGGTACGCTTGAGAATCAACTCACCGTACGGAGAATCAACTCCGGACACCCTAGATCAAGGGATTGGTCCCAAGTTTGGAGTCGGAGGACTTAACCTTCGTCTCAGAATCGGGGATCTGGAAGTCCCTCCAGGGATTAAACTTAAGAGAAGACTTCGTCGACTTCATACTAAGTAATTACTCAATTTAAGGAACTACACAAATAAAATACATGCCTACTGTGAGTACTAAAATGGGTATTTTCAATAAAATTGTCTAAATAAAACACATGTACGTAGTTATATTAGTCTTTGTTACAGTCACAATAAAGTGATAGTACCAAGGAAGAAGTATTGAATCCACGGATGTTGTAAATGTATAGTTCAGTATACTTTTAAGACCTGAAAGGAATTTGAGTGAGTCGACCGATCGAAAACTCTAACTACAACTCTACCAGAAAGGGAGTCAAAGAAGACGTCACGATTGTGACGTAGGAGAGAATAAAGGAAGACTTTACCTAAAACAAAGGACGTTGTAATTCTAAGGAACGAATGACGAAGGTCTCTTTGTTGTGTCATAAATTTCCCCCTTCTAAGTCACTAAGGGGTCACCAGGTCACCGATTCTGAGACACAAGGTCAAGTCCCCCGGTCTCAAATTAGGGACCGGACCCTTGATCTAGGGTGTACAGTGTCGAGTTATCGGGTATACGACGTTCATTCTGGACCGTGTCGGTTTATCTATTTATTTATAAGTTTTTTCATTTATCTTCCCTTTCTAGGTTATTATCAGATTAATGTTACTTAGAATCTTAATTTAAAAGGACATTATGAAGTATGAGAAGTAACATACTGTCTAATAATACACAGAGGACCGAATAAGTTCTATGATCAAAGAGGAAGACGGTCGGAATCCGAGGAGTATCAGGACTCCTGAGAAGTCAGTACAGCGAAGCCAGTACAGGTTGAGAAACGCTGTGGTACCTGACGTCGGTTCGCCCGAGGAGACAGACACCCTAAAAGGTCCGTTCTTATGACCTCACCCAACGGTAAAGGAGTCCGGAGAGTAATCGGTAAGGATTAAAATGGGATGAGACAAGTGACGTCGAGATAAATGTTATCGGTCCTGCACCTTCGTTAGGTGTCTACTTACCTATTTCTTCGACACCATGTATATGTATGTACATTACCTTATAATGAGTCGGTATTTTTCCTTACTTAGACTCAGTGAAGATCACTCCACCTACTTGGATCTCGGACAATGTGTCTCACTTCTCCTTTTGTTTATAGTATATAATTACGTATATATACCTTAAGTCTTTTTACCATGACTACTTGGATAGACGTCCCTTCCTTATTTCTACGTCTACATCTCTTGTCTGAACACGTGTGTCACCTCTTTTTCTCCCACCCTACTTAACTCTCTCACCGTGACTTTATATATGTAATGGTGTACAGTTTATCGGTCACCCTTTAACGACATATTGTTTCCCTCGCGTTGACCTACTAGACACTGTTGGGTGTCCTCACCCTACCCCACCCACCACCCTCCCTCCTAGTTCTCCCTTCCCTGTATACGTACGAATACCGACTAAGTAGAACAACGTACCGTCTTTGGTTTTATTGTAACATTTTGTTAATAGAAGGTCAAATTTTTTTCAGTTTATCTTTATTTTTTTTTCTTTACACAGAAAAAGATCTATTCGTCATGATAGTTTTATGAAAACCATCATATCTTTGAACTTTATTAGCTAATTTGATATGAGAACTCTTATTACTGTAAAATCTCTTTTTTCTAGAATCCATACTTAACACGTTAGGGAAGTAAACTGTGTCATCTGTGACTTAAGGTCTCTTTGACTTACTGAACCAGTGTCGCTGTGTCGAGTGACACCCGAAACGATCCTTCTCCCGACGGGGGAGTAAAAGTCAAGTCAAGAGAAAGGTACTGTGTGTCGTAAAGTTATTGGAACCGGAAGTTCTTGAGACCAATCAAGTCATCGATTATTGTATATTGTGTGTAATAAAAGGACTTGAAGAGACTAGAAGGCTTTAGTACGTTAAATTTTTTCGAATAACAAAATCCGTGAACTTCCTTTTTAGTTCCCGTTCCAGTTACCGTCGTTTAAACGTAAAGTTACTGTTGAACGTTTTTATTTGAAATTCACTTGTGGTCTAAAAGTGACAACAAGAGTGATTGACCTGATCTAGAATACTGACAGTGTGTAAAGTGGAAGGAGGTACAATGTTTCCGGAAGACCTAAAAAGGACCCGAACGACTTCAATTTGGTCCAACCGGTTACCTATGACTGGTGTATAAACAAACGGATGACTTCAGTTGTCAAGTTCTTTTACCAGGTAATACTTCTCAGAACGTAAATTATGGCGAGTAAACGTAAGTTCATTAATAAATCAACTTTTCCTTCGAACCCGGCCCCCTTCACTTCCTTTCGGTCCGAAATAAAAAGACTTTTGGAATTCGGATCTCCTAAAGAACCTAAAAGTTCTTACTATTTTCCTTTGCCCATTCTGAATTACGTCAGTAGACCTGGGTTTACCAAGACAAGATGACCTTCTCCGTGCACATTAATCTTTGTCGGTTACCTCCTGTCGTATCGGATTACTTCCTGGACCTTCTTCACACAAAGAGGGGATAGGCTAGTGCTCCGACGGTATTTGGACATGAAAAGCTAGGGGGATAAGACAAACGTGCATCTTCGTGGTCAGTGTGTTCCATTGGTTGTGTGAGTTGTCAAAGGGTAGACTACTTCATACTTCTGTCTTTCATGGACGAAGACAATGTCTATAGATCATACAAAAATTGTAGTCCGAACCTTTCACGCAAAGGAGAATCAGTATTAAGTGACGTACTGGACTCATTAGACCTTGGGGAATCCCTCCCACAACCCACAACTGGTATCGTAGGTGACTTGAGTTATTATTTCACAAACGGAGAACTAAAAAAACCCCCACCTCCCCCACGAAGGGTCCACCACGATCACCATTTCTTGCGCTAGAGGTTACGTCCTCTGAGTTCTCTGTCCAGACTTAGGACTCAGTCCTTCTAAGGGACCTCCTCCCGTACCGTTGGGTGAGGTCATAAGAGCGGACCTCTTAGGGGTACCTACCTCCTCTGAGAGCCCGATACCGAGTACCCCAGCGTTTCTCAGTCCGTGCTGACTTTACTGAAATCGTGCGTGGGTGGAGACTAAAAATTGGAACGTCCCCATTACCCAACAAATCAATCTATTAGAGACCCGGATATACCCTTCGTCGAGGCCCATTTACCTTCCACTACCTACTGAACTTCCCTTGCGTTTGTGTAGATACGGTAGATGGTGGTGGAGTCAAGTCACACCCTCTTTCGAGACAGTAGACGCAGGATCCACGTCTGAGTGCATTGTCTTTACGGAACACAGTCACCCCTCACTTGGTGTGTGACCCTTCGGTACGACAAGTGTTCCCGTCCAGACGCGGGGTTGGGTGTCCGCCCCTGGGTATGGGACGACGACTGTATACCGTGAAGCAGTAATCGGTCTACCGTCGTTACGACCCTTTCCGGATTCGTGTGTACTTATTAGATTAGACCCGACACCCTCCGTTAATCCTGACCGACCCACCCCTAGTTTCAACCACACCCCGACCTCTTCGAACTCGTCCACAACTTCCACAATTTTTACCCCCGCGACCCCATCAGAAGTCGCAGTCGGAATGGAGTCGATAGGGGAGAAGATGAAGACTCACCCTTCTTTAAGGTTGTAGTGGGCCAGGGGAGACACGGGTTTTCTTTCCAGTCCCCAAGTCCTGTTCTTTTTGAACGACGTGTATTTTTCATCTTAGAAGAAACTCTAACGTAGTACCTTGTCTGACGAAGAGAACTCTGAGAAAAAAAGTTATTTCCGAACGAGTCTCAGTCTCAACTTGTCACTACAAACTAGACGGGATCTACTAGGTCTTTCGGAGTTTATGGAAACTTTAATATAGGTTTCTTGGAGTTTTCTAGGTACTGAGGTTTTATAAAACATCGGTGACCTTATTTCCAGTCTTCTCGAGTTGAAAAGAAAAAGAAAATTAAAAAATTTGAGTCGGAAAGACTAGTGCTGTCTTTCTTAGGACCTCTTTCTTAAGTGACGTGTGCTTCACTTACACCCTACTGAGTGCCAGAACATAAAGTGGACCAGGGACCCATGGAGGTAGAAGTAGTGGGAAGTCGACCGGGTCCTGCGTGACGGACACAAAGTCTCAGTTCATTGATCTGGTAGAGTCCGGGGAGGTTGACCTAGGGTTGTGTCGGGAACAGGTCGTAGTCGGGACACTCGATCACGCGTTCTACTGTGGGGATATTATTCCAACGTGAGTCCGTCTTTCGTTTACTTGGTAGTACTACCCTCCTGTTCTCTGGAAGGTCTTCCTGTCCAGTACCGTCTCAGTCAATTGAAGGTCAGAGTGCTCCCTGTTCCTCTTGTGTCTCCTGTCCTTTACCTATGGACTCAGGACCAGGTGTACAGACGTGACCGGTCGTGCGTCGGGACCCGTTCAGTGGGAGTGCGCTGACAAAGTCAAAGGATCAGACATCTTATCCCTTTAACCTGACCTAAGGACTCCGGAGGTATCGACTCCTGCACTGTCCGACACCTGTTCGAAACGTCACACCGGGACGGACACCCCTCCCTAAGTCTTTCCTTACCCAGAGAATAATCCTCGGTCAAATAAGAAGGTAAAATTTGTGGTTCGATGTACAAAATTCTGTACAGCCTAAAACACTAATCCCTTCCTAATATTCTTTTATATGCGCAGGTCCTCCTTTTTGTAGTGAACTCGTGTCGTAGTTCCAAAGTCACTACCCAGTTACACGAGCAATCTCGGCTCAGTTTCTAGTCTATAAAGACTAATATTACACACAAAAGACTAAACCTTTATAACAAGTGTGTAGAGGGAAGGGTGGAGGTTGGAGGTCAAGACAAGAATCGTCCAGTATATGCAAATCTAAGATCTGACAAGCCGCTTATTCGGGATTCCCGAGACTTGGTTATGAAACCACATAGTCAACATGAGTCCAGAGAACTGAAAAAGGGAGGTCCGAGTTTCCCCCCGAGACGCAGGAGATAAGAGAGGACCTAAGGTGGGAGAGTAGAGGTGGGGGAAAGACCTACAGGGTGAAGATGGGGAGGTGAGGTGGGAGTGCGACGAAAGAGGATACCCCCGAGGTCAGAACGGAAGGGGTGCCCGAAAGTTAAGAGAAGCGTCCAGAAGAGTCTAGAAGGAATAGAATTTGTAATTTGGTCAAAGAGACGAGACAAACAGAAAAACATGTGTGTGCGTATGAACCATGTGGAGTCAGTACAGACTGACACTGGGGTACCTGACTTCGGGCGGTCCGAGGAGTCAGGTCTCCTAAGAGGTCCGTTCTTTTACCTCTCCTAACGGTACGGGAGGGGATTACCTAGAAGGACTGGGTCCCTAACTTGGACGGAGAGTACGTAACATCCGTCTAAGAAAAGGTGACCCCTTCGGATGAACAGAAAAATCGGTGAAAAGTTTGAAAGAGGAAGAGGGTTGGGGGATTAGGAAACTCGCTTATCGTCACACGAACTCACGAGTCAACGAAGTCAACACAGGTCGAGAAACGATGAGGCACCTGGGCGGTCCGAGGAGACAGGTACCCGAAGAGGTCCGTTCTTACGACCTTACTCGACGGTATAGGAGGAGGTCCCCTTGAAGGACTGGGTCCTTAGCTTGGACGAAGAGAATACAGAACAGAAGACGTAACCGTCTACCAAGAAATGGTAATAGTGGTGAACCCTAGGGTCATTTATCGAATATGGAGGACAAAGACGAAGGGAACAGAAGAAGGTCACAGACGTCAGACCTACAAGTATTCGACGAGACATAAACGAGAGAGGTTCGTACCGAAAGATACAGAGGAGAAACGGAGACCGTAGATTACATTTACGTCCCATATCTATCGTACAGGGAGGTAGGTGTAGGTCACGGATCGTGACTGGACTGAATCGTCACCGAGTGCCTCTTCCGTTACCGTTGGGTCAGGTAATGAGAACGGACCCTTTACCCCAACGTTTCTCAGTCTGTGCTGACTCACTGAAGTGAAAGTGAAAAGTGAAAGTATGTAACCTCTTCCTTTACCGTTGGGTAAGCACAAGAACGGACCTCTTAGGGTCCCTGCCTCCTCGGACCACCCGACGGCAGATACCCCAGCGTGTCTCAGCCTGTGCTGACTTCTCTGAATCGTCGTCGTCGTCGTCGTCATCGAGTCGTTTGGAATCGACTTTTGACTCCGAGACAGCGGAGAAGGTCCATAAAGGGTAAGACATAGAGGAACGTAAGGTTCGGGAAGAGTAGAGTGGGGGGGTAGTGACGTCGTTATAAGACCGAGTGAAGTGAAGACTAAATGGGGTATCTCGTGAGAAGGAGTCCTGAGTGGTTGTCAAGGGGTCCTTGATAACTGGGTTCGAGGTAGAAGAGTTACCTATAAAATTTTTTACATTAATTAACGAACTTTTTTTTTTTTTTTTTCTCAAGACCTCACCCAAGGGTAAAGGTTCCCTAGAAGGGCTAGGTCCTTAGCTTGGGCTCAGAGGGCACCGAGGACATTCTCGTCCGTGGAAGAAATGACAGACTTGGTGGTCCCTTCGGGTACCTACGTCTTTACTTTGTAAATTTGACTTGTTTTCCATGGTCTCTTTCTATTTTAGAGAAAAGATGGGAAGAGGCTCGAAAGGAAGGTCCTCGTTAGTGACAACCGTCAAAGAATATGTAGGAGCGGGCAGAAACGTCTCTATCAAGCACCTAAGTCACGAAGGACTAACCGGACGTCGAGTGGTAGCCCGGACCCCGCGGCAGAAGGTTGGTGAACCCAACCCCTCGGGCAACCGGAGGACCTGTGAAGAGGGTCTCGACCCGAGATGGCCTGTGTGAGGAACGTCGAACGAAGTTCGACGTCTGGACCTTGACAGGACAAGAGGGAGCTGACAGACCCCGACGGTCACAGACCCTCCCTGGGAATCTGGTGTGCGGGGGACACCGAGGACACTCCCTAAGGTCGTAACGAGTGACCTCACTTCGAGGAAGGACCAGTCCCCAGATCAGACTTAGGGTGATTAGGGACTGAACCGAGAAAAACGTGGTTGGTCTTTGACGGCTTTCAAGATTGACCAAAACGAAGATTTGGGTGTCAGCCAACGCGAGGGGTAACTATACCAACGGTCCTCTGTTCGGACCCTACTATGGCAAGGACGAAAACGTTACAGTGAAGTAGTTCTCCAGAATAAGGGCCCAGGTCCAGACTGGGGAGAAGTTTACTACGTGACCTTACTAGACTGTATTTCGAGCCTTACAGGAGTCTCGGTCTCACGTAAAGGATGATTTAACCCCTTCTCGTCGGTGAGACCCTGTTGGGGGGATGGGGTCAAGACGTAGACTGTTCCGTCATTACTATCGGAACCGAAACCTTTTATCGGGACATTACTGTAGTTCTCAGAATTTCGACAGAGTTCCCTTGTATATTTAATGACAAAATCAATCTACGTTTCATGGAATTGATATTTATCCTTCTGAAAAATCAAGGAAATTTTAGGTGGATTACTTGTTATCCGGACCTTGCCATAAATGACCTCCACGACGCAATCACTGTGAACCGAACAAATTTTATAACTAAACCACCATTCAGGAGTAGATAATATATGTATCAATACGATATATACACACAATAAATAATACATACAACGACGAAGACACACACACAAGATCAGCACAGACTGAGAAACACTGAGGTACCTGACATCAGTGGGTCCGAGGAGACAGGTACCCTAAAGGGTCCGTTCTTATGACCTCACCCAACGGTAAAGGATTAGGTCCTCTAGAAGGGTTGGGTCCCTAGTTTGAGTGTAGAGAACGTAGAGGACGTAACCGTCTGTCTAAGAAATACTGATCTCGGTGAAACCTTCGGAGTAATACATACAATGTGAATACGATTGTATATATTGATTCGCCATTTCGCAGACGGATGTAACACCCTATGGACCCAAGCTAGGGACCCAACCTTTCTAGGGAACCTCTTCCTTTACCGTTGGGTGAGGTCATAAGAACGGACCTTTTAGGGTACCTGCCTCCTCGGACCACCCGATGTCAGGTACCCCAGCGTTTCTCAGCCTGTGCTGATTCGCTGAAGTGAAAGTGAAAGTTCGTGCAATCTGTACAATTACAATATATATAACTCAGTCGGTTTTCAAGCAAACCCAAAAAGCAAAAGTCTAGTGTCTTTTTGGGTTTGCTTGAGAAACTGGATAGGATACATAAATATGTACATTCAGTACAGACTGAGAAAACTCTGGGTACCTGACATCGGACGGTCCGAGAAGACAGGTACGCTAAAGGGTCCGTTCTTATGACCTCACCCAACGGTAAAGGAAGAGGTCCCGTAGAAGAACTGGGTCCCTAGTTTGAGGACGTAACGACCGTGGGGTCTTTACATGTGGGGGAGAGGGAGAACGTATAAGTGTTATGTACAATCGTATAGTTTCCGAGACTCTCCAGGATCTCATTTTATTGAAGATGTGGAAAACTTGAGTTTGAATAAACCGTTACTTCGGGAAATACGTGCTAAGGACTCACAATCAACGAGTCAGCACGGGCTGAGAAACGTTGGGTTACCTCACATTGGGCGGTCCGAGGAGACAGGTACCCTAAGAAGTCCGTTCTTATGACCCCACCCAACGGTAGGAGGAGGTCCCCTAGAAGTCTCCATGTATATCTCCTATCACGACGAAGTCAAAGACGTACGTTCAATTCGATAAATAAACATTTGTTTGTCGACCAAGGGAATTTATAAAGTATATAGGTAATGTGATGTTTGGTTATTGTATTATCCGTAATACATATGTGGTTATTCGATTATCTTACTTATCCACTTAAAAATCTTTCTATTTAGTGTCATTGACGACGACGACGATGACGATTCAGCGAAGTCAGCACAAGCTGAGACACACTGGGGTATCTACCGTCGGGTGGTCCGAGGGGGCAGGGACCCTAAGAGGTCCGTTCTTGTGACCCCACCCAACGGTAAAGGAAGAGGTTACGTACTCTCACTTTTCACTTTCACTTCAGTGAGTCAGCATAGACTGAGAATCGCTGGGGTACCTGACGTCGGATGGTCCGAGGAGATAGGTACCTTAAAAGGTCCGTTCTCATGACCTCCTCCCACGGTACCGGAAGAGGTTTTAGTGTCATATCGATAATAGATAAGGATAGATAAAAGATTGTAAATATATCAGTGTAGAAATTTTTCAGTCAATGTATTATATGTAAAGAAATATTTAGTTTCAGATCAATCGACCCGGGGAAGACAGGAATTGACAGGCCACTGAAAAAGGGATCATCGGTGAAGTGTTTGAAGGCCGTCCTTGGTCTCCCAGTCGACAACCAGTGACTATAAAAAAAGGAATTCCTCTATAGTTGGAGTAATTCGGTTTCTTTCAGAAGAATACTGTCAAAGAGTGGACTCACCAGGTTTGATATAAAAGGAGGATCGAAGAAAGGTTTACGATATACAGAGCATTCGCGATCCAGTCTTACGACAGAAAGACGATGTGTTAACCGATATAGTATATATGTACACGAAATTTTTTATAATAAATTTTTATTATTTTCAGTACGTTTAACCGTAAGATAGGATTCGGGTTCATACAAATACTTGATCGTGTGTCTCATGTCGGGTATTTTGGTGAGTAACTGTCTACCGAGGAGAGACCAGTAGGTCTCTCGGAGAATCTCTGACGATAGAGCTACCGGGGCTAAAACACCAAAAAGGTAAATTATCTTCAACGGCACCTTTCCTCCGACATTTATTTCTAAGGGACCAGTTCCTCGATCTCGAGACGAAATAGAACCCCTCTTGACATTCTTTGTCGACTCGTCCCGGACCGGTGGTGTCAGCGAAGATTCCGAAAGAGCAACTCTTCACTTTTATTCGGGGACACTCCCCTGACTCCTAAATATAATCCTCCAACCTCATCTTTCTTTCAAAACCAGACTTGTTATCAGTAGACGCTTTATAAAAATTTTAGGTTACCGTCTGTTATAAAAGAAAGCTCAGAATTACTATTTGGGACCTTACTCTTACGGATCTTTTATATAATCTAATGTCAACCACACTCGTTTCGAACTCTTTTTCGAACTTTCGTCCATCGACCTCACGTCATACTGATTGAGAAAAAATCCTTTTGGTTCTTAGATAAATTTTACCTTATGGTCGTTACAGGACGACATATCGTATTCCTTGAGACGAGTTTCAATACACCGTCAGACCCACCCTCCCCTCAAACCCCTCTTACATACCGACTCATATATACATACCGACTCAGGAAACCGACAAGTGGACTTTGATAGTGTCACGACAATTGGCCGATATGAGGTTATGTTTTATTTTTCAAATAATTTTTTTTTTTCTTTTGGTTCTTAGATTCGTTCACCAAATATCTGAAAAACTAAAGTTCCTATTCCTTTTTTTAAGTTAATTTTTTTAGCTTAAACTTTCGACTGAGATCATCGGGTAAAAAGAAATAAAAAAAGGGGTTTATTCCTATCTGATTAAACCGTTCTTAAATAATAATGGTAACAAAATAAAAAAGGTGATCCTTTTTTTTATCCTTTCGTACTACAGTATAAATGTATGTGTCAAGTTGTAAATATATGTTAAGAATTTGGACTTACGTAAACCGAAATTACTTTTTGAGACCTGTAACAAGATTAAAAAGAGTGCGTTCAAGCGAAACAATCTAATAACAAAACCTTACGTTTTATCTTATTTTATTATAGAGGATTTGTACGGTTCTTTCATAACTAATAGAAGTCTCTTTAAGTGTAACCATAATAATCAACGGAATATTATATTTTTATAGAGTCTGTTGTAATAAATAACTTAAAGGATCCTTTTTTTCTTGACTCGAGACGTAAACTACATGAATTTTCAATTACTTACATGAACTTTCAATTACTACATGAACTTTCAATTACTTATGTTGGATGTATGGGACTAGTAAATGTCTATAAATGACTATTTATAAATGTCTATGTCATGTGTCTCTTTTGAAATCATGACTCTCCCTCCCTCCCTCCACCCTCATTTTTACCACCATAATTAATCCTTTATAAGAACCAAGAAAAAATCCTTCCTCCCTCTTTTGACTTCGACTCTCCAATTTCTTATTATACTTCGTTCTATTTTCTCGAAGGGACCACCGAGTCTGCCATTTCTTAGACGGACGTCACACTTCTGGACCCAAACTATGTACCCAACTCTTCTAGGGGACCTCCTCCCGTACCGTTGGGTGAGGTCATAAGAACGGACCTCTTAGGGGTACCTGTCTCCTCGGACCGTCCGATGTCAGGTACCCCAATGTTTCTCAGTCTGTACTAATTTCGTTGAATCGTGTGTGTCGTGTCGGGACTACGCAACGGAAACCTCAGTTTTCGAAAAACAATAAACGGATATCAAAACCTCACAAAAAGGAAGTGAACAGTCCTCTGAGACTACCTACGTAAATAGATGGACACCAACCTCCCCTGTCAGTCCTGATACTGTCTATGTGGACGGACCCGTATATAGGTCTCTTTTAAGGTTAAACTTTTCTGTGGGTGTGGAGTTTCAAGTATCGTCTTAATAAATAATTATGTTATCGGTTCTGTACCATCGTTGGATTGATAAGGAACTGTTTACTTACCTACTTCTACTACCTGTGTATATATGCTACCTTATAATGAGTCAACATTTTTTCTTACTTTATTACGGTAAACGTCGTTGTACCTACCTGGATCTCTAATAGTAAGATTCACTTCATTCAGTCTGTCTTTCTGTTTATAGTATACTGTAGTGAATATACACCTTAGATTTACTTAGTCTTACTATATTTACTTGAATAAATATTTTGGTCTGGTGGAATGGACGGAGGACTCTTTAGACATACGTCCAGTTCTTCGTTGTCAATCTTGACCTGTACCTTGTTGCCTGACCAAGGTTTATCCTTTTCCTCATGCAGTTCCGACATATGACAGTGGTACGAATAAATTAAATACACGTCTCATGTAGTGTGCTTTACGGCCCGACCTACTTCGTGGTCAACCTTAGTTCTAACGGTCCTCTTTATAGTCATTGGAGTCTATGTGTCTACTGCGGTGGGAGTACCGTCTTTAACTTCTTGATTTCTTGGAGAACTACTTTCACTTTCTTCTCTCACTTTTTCAACCGTATTTTGAGTTGTAATTTTTTCAATTCTAGTACCGTAGGCCAAGGTAGTGAAGTACCGTTTATCTATCCCTTTGTTCCCTTTCTCACCGTCTGAAATAAAAAAACCCGAGGTTTTAGTGACGTCTACCACTGACGTCGGTACTTTAACAAAGAACCTTCTTTTCGATACTGGTTGGATCTGTCGCATAACTTTTCGTCTGTGTGATGAAACGAGTGGTTCCGGACAGATCAGTTTCGATACCAAAAAGGTCATCAGTGCATGCATACACTCTCAACCTGATATTTCTTTCGACTCGTGTCTTCTTAACTACGAAAACTTAACACCACAACCTCTTCTGAGAACTCTCAGGGGACCTGACGTTCCTCTAGGTTGGTCAGGTAAGATTTCCTCTAGTCAGGACCCACAAACCTTCCTTACTACGACTTCGACTTTGAGGTCATGAAACCGGTGAAGTACGCTTCTCAACTGAGTGACCTTTTCTGAGACTACGACCCTCCCTAACCCCCGTCCTCCTCTTCCCCTGCTGTCTCCTACTCTACCGACCTACCGTAGTGGCTGAGTTACCTGTACTCAGACTCACTTGAGGCCCTCAACCACTACCTGTCCCTCCGGACCGTACGACGATAAGTACCCCAATGTTTCTCACCCTGTGCTGACTCGCTGACTTGACTTGACTTGACTTTCTGTTTCGTACCATTTTCCAATCGACGGTAGTAGGTTTATCAACCATGTTCTAATAAACACCTGGTAGGGGTTTGCTCCGTTATAATCTTTTGTTCCTCCTTATTTCTGATTCTATTTTCTGATTTATAAATCTTGGAAACCAACGTAACTGTCTTTTTGGTTTATTTTGACTGTATTTGTTTATCGTGTTACATAATAGTTGTGTGATGACCGATAGAGTATCTTTGATTTCTACACTGAATCCTTGTCAGTCTTAGATCCCAAACTTGTCAGTCCTAGGAGACTAAGAGACCTACAAGGTAGTAAACCAGTCTTCAGGGGAAGGTCTTATTGGTTCTACCAATTGACCCAACTACACTATTGTGTCGTCAATAGTCTTCTGATACACGTACCACACCCCTCTCATCTTGTCCTTCTTCTAAGACAAAAGTCTTCTCTAAACATAGTTTATTTAGTCTCTACAGGTGGAATAACTTTTTTATCAGTTCTTCGGTCTATCGTTCTTTTTTTGCCGAACTATCGTTCTTTTTTACCGAACAATGCAAAGAACTGATATTTATTGGTTCTAGTCAAAGTTCCCATTTCATTGTGAGGGAGGGGCGGGTAAATTTACTTTTAAAAGAAGTAAACTCCTGTGGGAGACTTTTTACATGGTTCTTTATCGTTGGACATTCCGTGATCCGGATAACACGTTACGAATTAATGGGTAGAAGTAACACGTGAGTAGTATACGTTTCTTGAAAAGACCTAAGACTCGAGACCCTTTCTTCAACGTTTGTACTGATCCAGGGAGGAAGTTCCTCAAATGTGAAATCTTTAGACCTCTTCCTTTTCAAATTTCGTTCGATAGTATTGATCCAGTTGGATTGTATTCCCGTCTAACGATATAGGGTATAAAAGGAGATTTTTTTTTTTCTTAAACACCAGAATTTTATAATGTGCTACGTGGTGCTAAGTGTCGGACTTGATGTAAACTTCAGCCAGTCTTCCACAGGAGTTGGTATGGGACGTCTGAGTAGTGTGTGTGATGGTGGACCTAAATCGACTTCTAAAAGTTTACTTTAGAAAAAGACACAGAGACAAAGAGTGACCGAAAAACCCTTTTCTGGTCTCTCCTTTCCTTTGGCATCCAATAAAAATATTTATACTAACGTGTAAGTAGTAGTAGTAATAGTAGGTTGTTACCGATTCTGAGGCTCGAGGGTTACGTCCCCAGGGTCCAAGTTACGGACCAATCCCTTGATCTAGGGTGTACGGGCGTTGATTCTGGACCGTGTTGGTTTGTATATTTGTAATTTTTTTCTTTTTTTAGACTCCCTGTCTCCCCGCTTTTTCCTCGACCACTCTCCTCCAAAACCGCCTCCTATGGTCGTCCACCGCGAACAGAGGAGGAGGCTCCAATCTTGAAACTTGAGTGGGACCTTAGGACATCCTTAGTTCCCGATGAATCGCGCGTCAGTCACGTTCACTGTACCTAGTACGCCATGAAATCTAGGGAGTGGAACGGCGTAGTGGTGAATTTTGTGGTAGAGGGAGAGGTGGTTCCCAACTTAATAAAAGAATAAACTGGGCGTAGGAGAAGGGGATCGATTCAGGGAGTGTTCCAGCGACGAGTTTTGAACCCATATCTCGGAATCTCTCTACCTTGGCTTTGAAGTCTTTCCTCCGCCTGAAATAATTGGAAGGTTGACAAGATGAACATACGACAGTCTTCAAGACTACGGGGACCACAACCAGACCCGTCTTCCACTAAAGTTGACGTCTGACCCTGCAGTCGAGGGTACGGGGTGTCCCCGAGCTTCTTCGAGTGTTCCAGTGGAACTGCTTATGGACACGCGTCCGAGGTTGGGCCTGGCTCAATAAAATATCAACCCCAGTGACGGAAAGACTGGGGAGGTCGAGGTGGGTTAAGGCCCGAGTCGGTCGGTGTCGGTCGGGGAGAAGGAGTGTGCTGGTACCCAAGACAGGTGGTATCTTTGCTGGACGTAGAACTTTTGCGGAAGGAAAGACACGGACATGAAAAGACGGTAGCGAGTCTTTTGGGAGACGAGGTGAGGATTCGACAAGCGTCGCCGCAGGTCGGGACCGCAAATGTCTTCCTCGCGTTGGGACCTCAGGCTTCCGAGAGGAAAGTTTGGGTCGAGGCGGAGACTGACGGACCCACTGGAGTCTGCCCAAAGAAGTGAAGGAGACACCCGACTCCCTTTGTTAAAAAGGCGAGTGCCCCAAGGGACCTACGGACTCTAGTGCTTGCGGCTGATACCTCTGGTCGCAGACCGGGTGACCTCCACGGGTTCACGATCCCCGCCCCCAGCAGACAATCGGACTAGGATGGCACTTTGTGACGGAGACCCCCAACCCTCCCCTGAGCTCCAGTTTCTTAGGCTTATTAAGCGTCTTAACTCTCTCGGAGAGCGGATGGGGCACTAGAGGGGCGCAGGTCGGGGTTCGCTCATGTCCCCGTCGGGCCGCGGCCGCGCGCCGTCGTCGGCCCCGCCGCCTCCGTCCGAGCCCCGACCTGACTGCCGAGGCGCCCTTCCGCCTCGTCTCTCGCTCGCCGCCTCCTCCCCTCTCGTCGGCCCTCCTCCCGCGTCCCCGCCCTCCTCTGTGTACGCGCGACGGGCGGCGGCGGCGGCGGCGGCGGCGTCAGGAATCGAAGGGCCCCTGTCCTTTGGAAGCTCTGGCGCGACGGTGCCGGCGGAGGCGGAGAGCCGAGGGCCAAGGCGCGCGGACGGTGTGGGAGGCGGGGAGGAGGCCGTAGAGAGCCGCCTCGCGGCGCCCCTGAGCCGGGGCCCGACAGCAGAGGGCAAGGCCCCCACCCCCCCCTTCCACACTGGAGGGGGGCGTCCTCGCCGCGCCGCCCCGCCCCCCCGGGCCCTCTTCTACCGCTGCGGCCCTTCGCTTGGGGTTGGAAAGCACGGACGGGACAGCCACCGATGCGACGTGGGGGTAGTAGTAGGGGTGGTGGTGGTGGTGCCTCCTTGGCCTCGATCGCCGCCCCGGCGCCCTCCGCCGCCGCCGCCGCCCCCGAAGTTGGACGGGAACTTNCGCCCCGGCGCCCTCCGCCGCCGCCGCCGCCGCCCCCGAAGTTGGACGGGAACTTGGCCCCCGACCTCGCGCGCGACCTCCTTCGCCGGTTGAGGCCCCCGAACTTGGAGTCACGGTCCTTTGACTTCCTTAAAGGGTCCTGGCGCCGGGGGCGGGTACTGGAGAGCCTGTGCCACGTCCGTCCACTCTCTCCCGGCTCGCGCCCGCCACCCACACCCACAGACCGCCCGACAGCACGGAAGGGGCCGCGCCAACGGTCAGACTCTAGACCGGACTGGCCCCCCAGGTCGCCGGGCACGACAGGGCTCCGTCGCTGGGCGCACCCGCCAGGCCGGGCTCCTCTCGCCCCGACGAGGCCCGGCGGCTCGGGCGCCCGCGCACCCAGGGGGAACGGCGACGACGCGGCTCCTTCACCGGCGCCCCGACCCTGAACGCCCGCGCAGCGCACGCGCGTCACCTTCACCCTCCAAAGCCCGCCGACGCCGGCGAAGGACCCGGGCCGCGTCCCCGACCCCTGGGCCCGCGGCGCAGACGCGGAGGCTGGGCCCGCTTTCGGGAGAAACGCGGCTCCGCGGCGGGCAGGCCCAACCCTTCGGAGATCTGTTTCCACCGCGCGGGAGGCGGCTGGGCTCCCGTGGCGGCGCCAAGGCGGCCCGGGGGGAGCCGCTGTGGTGGCTCGCTAGTCCGTTGAACACGGGCGCCGAAGGAGAAGGACGCAGACACACTCCTCCCTCGCCGCCGAGACCAGCGCTTTAACTTAACGTCGGCGAAGCGGTCCGACAGGCGAGCGACCAAGAAACGGAGGTCGAGTGGCGGGTGCGCCAAACCAGGACGGTGGCTCCGATGGAGAATGAGTCATTAGGCTAGAAACGCCCCCGAGACCTTCTCTGCCGTCCCATATGAATTTTTTTTTTTTTTTCATTAATTTCACGCGGCCAAAGGTAGGCACTCGGGCTGTTCAACATTGAGCGCGGTTACTCGTATGTCGCAAAAGTTCAATACAGTACACAACTGTATAAAGACTCTCCAGCCGAAAGGGAAACCACCAACCCTCAATGACCTCGTCCTAGATATTTGTCCTTCCTCCCACCACCTTACGCTAAGCCCGGAACCCTAGGACAATCTTGACGGACCCAAGGGGTGGCAGACCAAAGTCAAGAAACCTCCTCCCAAACATAGAACGGCGGGTCGTAAAGGGTCTCGTCACCCATGGGGTAAACCCTTGGTGGCTAGTCTGGAGGACCGACAGTAACGCAGTGTCCGGCTCACAGTCTGGGGACCCTAGGACCTACCGAACTGACAGTCGAGGTCTAGGACGCCCTCCCACCCCCACCTCTCTCCCCCGTCTGTCACCGGAAAACCTCGATCTAAGGTCGCGAGGGGAGAAATTAAGTTACCTGCAAATAATTCTCAGGATTACTTATAAATCTGTTCTTAAGACTCAAGTGATCTCCGTCTTTCGTCAGAAACCCCGGTAATTTGAACCGTCAAACCTAGATCCCTATCAGCCCTTACCCGTTTTTCCTCCCTTAAAGGTCTCAACTCAACAGTTGTCGACCCCTCCAAGCACTAGCCTGGTGAATCTACGTCAAAGAGTTCACCTTCAATAAGGTTCTTAACGGACTTAGTAATTGGATCTTTTTTTTAGGTAACAATTCTACCTGGAGGGAAAACGCCGTCTAACATTCCACTCGATACCGTCCTAACCTATACTGACGGTTTTTACATCGACCGTCCTATAAATAAAGTAACCTATACTTTTACCTCGACCGTCCTGGTTATTATTAGACACAGACATACAAGTCTTCCTCCGTGACTTATCACAAAGAGACGAAGACTGCAAATAAAGTTTCAACCCACTTGAACCTCAAGTGGGATGACCACAAAGAACCTCTTCTGGAGAGGTCAAGTCTGGATTCTCACACTTCGTACCACCACAAATTTTGTGGTAAAGGCGACAGGAGGGAAACGAACAAACACCACTCGACACCAACACTCAAGACGTTCAAAAATTAAACTTTGGAGTGAACGTGTACAAAACACACGTCTTTTACGATTGCTCAATTTAGAACCTCCGAATTGGAATCACTGTCACTTGACTTTTACAATCAAGGAGTCAGCACAGACTGAGAAACTCTGGGGTACCTGACCCGGATGGTCCCAGGAGACACGTTCCTCAAGAGGTCCGTTCTTATGACCTCCCCTATCAGTAAGGGAAAGGGTCCCTAGCTTGGACCCAGAGGACGAAACGTCAGAAATGGTAGACTCGGTAGTCCCAATTGAGGGATGGCTGTTGCCGTCACAATTAATGCCCTCCTCCTTACAGTGACCTCAAACATCCTTCAATCCTTTTGAGAACTTCAGTTCTCATCAGTTACACCGTCGAGGAAATGTACTTTAAAGTACTGGGTTTACACAATTTCTCAACGAACACGTTTTTGTAAAAACGGAGTCCAGTTTCGACCCACATTTGGTCAACACAAGACGGGAAACGAGACAAATGGGTCTCGTGACAAGGAATAAACCTTCTCGTTTTGAGCTTTATTTCGTTCTCAATTTTAATGGAGGTCGCACGTCACGACTGTAAAGGACGTATATTTCTCAAAATCTTCTCACCTCACAGACTCATCATTGTATATGTTATTTCTGTCACCTAAGAGACCCCAAGTATAAATCAAACGTCTTGTAGAGAATTTTAGTTTTCCTGTGTGTTTCTAGGAATTTCTGGATTCTAAATTTCACCTGAAAAAGTATTTAAAACATTCTGTCCCTCACTGTCTCTTTCGACATAGAGGGACAAGTCAACATATTAAGTCCGGTAAACCAAATACGGAACATTTTCATTGAGAAGACCGTCGGTGGGATTCGTCTTGACGGGAGAACCCGTTACATCGAATAGACCGGTCCTCAACTTTTGGGCTACATTTGTACCTTTATATCTTCGGGTCCCGACGAGTTATCTACAAATTCGAGACAATTAGTTTACGTATGTAGGGAAAGTATCCTTTTTTTGGGTTGTGAGAGTCCGGAAGGGGGAATGAAACTCGGTCAGTCAAATGAGTATAAACTCACGTTTATCAAACCAACAGTCCTAGATCTGAAGACCGGCCACTCGACCCCTTTCTTCCCGACACACAACCGTGTCCACTGGGACCGACTTTACCTTCTTCTCGGTGCTACTCGAGAGCCTGACCCGAGACGTAGTGGGAGGACCTAGGAACACTCTTCGGGCAAGTCTAGGAGGACATGTCGACCCCTCTCAACTCATTATGTACGAGTTCCAGTAGCGAGATGAAGTTACGATTTGGTCCCTACCTTGGGACTACTAAAGTGAGATCGTACACACAAGAACTGGTACCACGATCACCATTTCTTAGACGGACGGTCAAATCCTCTGAATGCTCTACACTCAAACTAGAGACCTCCTCCTTTGTCGTTGGGTGAGGTCATAAGAACTGACCCTTTAGGGTGCCTGTCTCCTCGGACCCCTCCCGATGTCAACGTCACTCAACGTATGCTGACTTCGCTGAGCCGTGTGTGCGCGTGTCCCTTCCCCACCTCTCCTCATCCTAGGTCCTCCGATGGACCTCCGAGTAAGTTGGTGGTAACCAAGACGTTCAAGGGTGGCTCGTGGCGAGTCACGGTCCGTGACAAGCTCCGTGGTTCCTATGTCGTCTCTGGTTGTCTCTGAGGGAACTGGGGAAGACTACCTCAAAAGTAAGAGGAACACCCACTCCCTCCTCTATTAACTTCTTTGTCCAAAACTTCCTACTTGACCCTTCTGAAGATCCTCTACATGCGATAGAACTAAATCTTTATACGTGTGACGGAACATAATTTCCACTGAAAGTCATCGAACATTTTATCGTGTTTACCATCATTATTTATACTTGACTTCGTCTTTCAGTCCAGACTCTTTTTCATGTGTTTATGTAAGTAACCCTTTCGTCCGAAAAACAACAACAACAAGATCACGACTAAATAATTTATCACAGTAAACCCCTATTCCTTCAAGGTTTCCCACAAACATACTGACTTTACTTCACTTAACTTTTCTCCTCATTCTTTTCTTTCTCAGACAGACTCCGACTAACGACCTCCAGGACCTTTTACTTTTCCTTTTAGAACCTAGGCTACGTGTCTTGTCAACAACTTTCGACCAGCGTAATTGCTCTCTCACCCCACACAATAACGACTATAGAAAAACCCCCCACCGACCTCCGTCCTTTCCGCTATACCCTTCACGTCCCGAACGGGTCCGTCCTCATGTCTACTCTTTAATGAGTCACTCCAGGACACACACGGTCACGCCCACGACCTCCTCCACGTCTCTCATTCTGTGGTGTCCTCGTGTGCTCTACGTTTCACTGGAAAAAATTTTCATTTTAGGGACGCAGAAGAAATTTATATATACATACGTATACATTAAAAAATAAATACACAAATAAACGAAAACCGACACGACCCAGAAGCGACGACGTGCCGGAGAAGAGACCAACGTCGTTCACCCCCGAGGGGAGGTCAACGGTCCGCCCCCGAAGAGCAACCACCACCGGAGAGAGCACCGTCTCGTATCCGAGCTCCAGTACACCCGAGGTAGCAAAGCCGAGGGCCCGAGATCTCGCGTCCGAGTTGTCAACACTGGGTGGCCGAATCAACAAGGTTCCGTACACCCTAGCAGGGTCTAGTCCCTAGGTTGGACACAGAGGAAGGAACCGTCCACCTAAAAAAAAAAAAAAAATGGTGACTCGGTGGTCCCTACGGGGGAAATAAAACGTAGGAAATTAAAGCTTTGTTTTACGCTTTTTGCACTATGTGTCGGAAGTTAAGGGGGACAGTTTACACCCTTCCTTGTCCCAAACTTCAGGACCATAGGACGGAATCTGTCTTCCTGTCTTTATTTTGGTGACCTGTAGTCGTCTCCCCTCGTCCACCCGGTCCGGCGGCCCCGACGACGACCCTACCGGTGTCCTTGGCCCTTCGGCACCCCTGGAGTTCCACGCTACGACCACCGTGTCTATCTGTAACAGACGTTTTAAGTCTTTTTTTCCAGTAAAATCAATTCGACCGATCCTCTCTGAGACGATCGGATTCTACCCCAAACCCAGTCCAAAACATCCGACCGAACCAACACCTACCTTCAGACGTACCTGTAAGACACCAACCTTTCTACCACACTTGCACCCCGCACGGACTGTCAGGCTCTAGACGACACACACGTGCACTCTACCCACAACTCCGGCCCTGGAGACCAGTGCTCGAGAGTGGGGTGGCAGTGGCACGTTACCCCACTGCGACGTGTCCCGAGAATCCTGGGACATCCCGCGACGCCTACCGACCCCGGACCCTATACAGTCGGACACCTTGATTCCGGGACCAGACAGACGCTGTGGAGAGAGTTTATAGACGTCTCCGTTTCTGAGAAGAGACTCTAAACACCGAAGAGACAACTTCGGACTCAGGGGGACGGGGTGAGGGTAAGACAGGGTTGACTTAGGAACCCTATAATCGAAAGAAATCAAGGACCCTACGTGGGTTCTGAACTACTTTAGATAGACCAGAGTTTTTGATAAGGCACGAAAACCGGCATTTCTAAAAATAGTACTTACATTACTTTGAACTTTAGTGTACACAAAAGCATCTTGCACTACAAGAAAGCATCTATGCGAAACAAAGTTTAATACAAAGACGACAACTTGACTAATCAGTGACACGGCATTGCTAGTAAATATCACCATCAGTGAGAGTAAATTCACCGAGACAAGTAGTGCACATAAGACTGATAATTATGAAGTTTTTGTTCCTCAGTGTCGAAAAGGAGGGAAAATAATAATAACAACTAGCCAAAGTGGCAGTGATTCAACATAGACTGAATCAAATTAGTGGTTCAACATAGACTGAGAAACGTTGGGGTACCTGACATCGGGCGGTCCGAGGAGACAGGTACCCTAAGAGGTCCGTTCTTATGGCTTGACCCAACGGCAAAGGAAGAGGTCCCCTAGAAGCTCCTGGTCCCCGACTTGGGCACAGAGGACGTAACTGTCCGTCTAAGAAATGGCGACTCGGTGGTCCCTTCGGGGCCAAAGTGACACCAAATCAGAAAGTTAGTACAGGTTGAGAAACACTGGATTACCTGATATCGACGGGCCGAGGAGACAGGCACCCTAAAGGGTCCGTCCTTGTGACCCTGCCCAACGGTAAATCTCCTGAAGGTCATCATTTTCGACAATCGCGACGGTCCGGAGGCACACGGACCACCGAGACGTGGTGTCGGTGCGCACGAGAGGGTGCAAACACACACACCGTCCTTGTCAGAGCTGTTTGTGCGGACGTAAGAGTAACGAACGTAGTACCCGACGAGAAATAACTTTTCCGTCCTTGTACTATTAGTACAAAGGTCTTATTGTCGTATGTTGGTATCCGGTATTTTGGAGACCCTTCAAAACTCGGCACGGTCAAATATTTCCAGTCGGGTCCCAAACTGGAAGTAGCAACTTTCATAAGGTGGCCGATTAAACAATCAGTGACGCTGTAGAATAAACAAAAAAACCACTCACAGTCAATAATCCGTTTTTAAACCGTATTGGGGTAATAAATTTACAAAATTGAAGTTAACAACTGATTCTTAAAAAAAAAAAAGTCAAGACAACGTTGAATTTAAAAAGTATGACACCAAATCGTCAAGATACCAAAATTCGTAAATTTCCCATTCCATGGAAAACTTTAGGTACAATCACAACTAACCACGTCTCCAATTAATGGAAACGAGAACGACAGGACGACTACACTTGTTTCCGAATCTTCAACAATGAGTTGAAACAGTAATGAATAGTTATAAATTTGTGTCAACGAAGGAAGAAAACGCACACGAAAAGATAAAAGGGGGGAAAAAGTATAGATGGATAGATATAGATAGCTGGACATAGGTATCTATATTGATAAATGGATATGGATATAGCCTCTTCCGTTACCGTGGGGTGAGGTCATGAAAACAGACCTTCTAGGGTACCTACCTCCTCGGACCCCCCGACGTCAGGTACCCCAGCGATTCTGAGCCTCCGTTGACTCACTGAAGTGAAAGTGAAAAGTGAAAGTACGTGACCTCTTCCTTTACCGTTGGGTGAGGTCACAAGAACGGACCTCTTAGGGTCCCTGCCCCCTCGGACCACCCGACGGCAGATATCGCAGTGTGTCTCAGCCTGTGCTGACTTCGCTGAACCGTCGTCGTCGTCGTCTTCACATAAATATACGGACATAATTAGTCATATATAGATATATGAACCCGCAGGGACCACGAGTTTGCCATTTCTTAGAAAGATGCCACACCCTCTGAACCCAAGCTAGGGACCCAACTCTTCTAGGGGACCTCTTCTCTTACCGTCGGGTGAGGTCATAAGAACTGACCCTTTAGGGTACCTGTCTCCGCGGATCACCCGATGTCAGGCACCCCAACGTTTGTCACCCTGTACCGACTCGTTGATTGTGTGTCTGTATGTGTGTCTAGACATATGAATATAGATATATGTAAATATACACACACTAAACGAATCGGTTTTTTCTTTCGGGTTGATATAAATGTATAGGCTACGGAAATAAATACATGTCAAATATTCATCACACCTCCGTAAATGATAACGACGTTTAAAGAACAACATACTTTCAAAACACCGTGGTTTAAAAAGTAAACGATATATTTAAAGAAACCGATCTCTATTGTCCATATTTGTGAAAAATATAAATACGACCCGTCGTAAATGAGAGAGAATTATAGAAGGGTTTCAGTAGAGGAGGACCACGACACAACTCAGGCGAAAAGGTCTCTGAACCACTAAATTCACCGTCTTTACGATACTTGAGACGAATTCCACGAATACCCCAGCAGCCAACCCAGTGTACTGAACTTGAAAACAGACACGGAGTGTCTTAAGACAAACACTACGATGAACGACCTAAACCGAATCGAAAAACCTTTTAATCTGAAGACGGAATCTTTCCGTAACCCCTTTTGACCGGACCCGAATCCAGACCATGACGATGGTGCTAGTGCTAAACACTCGAGAAAGTCACTACTACAATGAACAACCTTAAGTCCACTAAACCTCAATTGACACTACAAATAAAGTTTATATTTTAATACACACACGAGTCAGCACAGACTGAGACGCCGGGGTACTGACATCGGGCGGTCCGAGGAGACAGGTACCCTCCTAAAAGGTCCGTACTTATGCCCTCACTCAACGGTACAGGAAGAGGTCCCCTAGAAGGGCTGGATCCCTAACTTGGGCACAGAGAACGTGGGACCGTCTAAGAAATGGTTATCGTGGGGGGTCCTTCAGGGATAGTATTTTCCGAATTCCTACATTCTGGGCTTTGGGTTGATATAAATGTATCGGCTACATATTAAATATCCTTCAGTTCTCCGAAGACAAAATAGCGATGATAAAAAACACACACCGTACCTTCCAAAAAACGTCGTCTTAAAAGTCAACGATACTATCAAGTCTCTTCAAAAACATACATACACCACACTTAACAAATTGGCTTTTTTCTTTTTTCCGTTCTTTCTTTTCTTTCTTTTTTTTCTTTCTTACCAGTCCTAAGGTACATTCGGAATCCGGACGGTTGTCTCTGCGTCCGGACTTCGCGCAGACACAAGAGAAGTAGAATTAAAGTCTCAAGTCATTATAACGAAGGTATATGACATCATTCTTCAGCATGTAAACCTTTGGTAGACAAGGGTGTTTCATTAAGTTTTTAGCTGACTCTAACAAATGTACCTATCTTTCAGCTTCTTGACACTCTTAAACCGAAGAGAACGAAAATGACGTTCGTTCATCTTCACTCTACGGAAAGAGTTTCAGTCTAAAGACCCACACGAGGATGAAAAAGGATAGACCCATGAGGTGACCGGTATTTCCTCCCTATGACCCTGGTTTTTTTTTTTTTTTTTTAACCTCTGTTCGTCACAAACCAAACGTAGTATCTTTACAAAATTAAACCCCAACGACTCTTTAATAACGAGGACACAAGTATCCTCTAACTATGACTCGGTCCAATTAAATACCATGGACCTTGGGAAGGTCTTACAAAGTCCCAGTCCTAAATACTAAAACCTTTAGAAGAAACTATAAACGAAAGAAGGAAGACGACACGATGCAGTCAGAGAAACGACCACCCCGGGATTCTGGAACACTGAGCTTTGTGTCAGGCATAGAGAGACTGGATCACTCGGAACTCCAAGGGGAAGTGACAAGAGGGGTCTCCCCGTCTCCCTTCGGGGTAGAACCAAAAGAATTAGGAGACCGAAGAGGATACCAGAACGAAAACTGTCGATTGGAGACGTCGAGACCGGCACCTCAAAACGGTGGGTTCTATAAGGAGACTACAAGGAAATTTTTTTTTTTAAGATACATAAATAAAATAACCTCAGATTGACGAAATGTTACAACACGACCAAAGACGCCATGGTGTCACACCTGGTCAAGACACCTACGTATACAGGGGACGGGGAACTCGGAGGGAGGGTGACGGTAGGGTGGGGAGATACAGGAGTAAGAGAGACGTCCGTCGGTGCTACACAAGTTTCTATCGTAGAGGGGAACGTCTGACGGACTGAACCGGAAGGAAGGGTAACGGGGCAAAGGGAAAAGGTCCAGTAAAGGGAGCGGAGGGGGGAGGGGGAGGGGTGGAAGACGGGACCTTTTCGCACTTTCACTTCAACGAGTCAACACAGACTGGGAAACGCTGGGGTGCCTGACATCGAATGGTCCGAAGAGGTAGGTACCCTAAAAGGTCCGTTCTCATGACCTCACCCAACGGTAACGGAAGCGGTCCCCTAGAAGGGTTGGGTCCCTAGCTTGGGTCCAGACGGCGTGACGTCCGTCTGTGAAATGACGGACTCGGTGGTCCCTTCGGGAAGACGGGACCTCTCAGATGAATTGGGGCGAGGGTAAGTCCGATCAGGGGTCGGAGGAGTTCTTTCCCCCGAGGGACCGTCGGGAAAGTACGTCTAGACTCGTGTCTTAGCCCGCGTCGAAATTCTGTGAAACCGCAATAAAGGAATACCACGAAAAAACAATTAGTAACGGAAGGAGAGACCACGAAAGGGGTACGAATTTGAGAAAGGAGGAACCGACCGGACACTCCAGACCGGGCCGTCCCTAAAAGGGAATCAAAACACACACGGAAGGTATGCTCCCTGTCTTTCACGATCTAATCATAGTCACGCGACGAAGCGAGGAGAAAGGACGAGCGTCGGCAGGGAATCAGGGACGTGAAAGTCAGGCAGTAGAACCTAGACGGCGCTGCGTGCCGAACGGCTAGACTACGGCAAAAAACCAGGAGTGGAAGAAAAAAAAAAAGTGTGGCGTAGAAAAACGAAGAGTCGGAAGCGGGGTGAGATGATCAACCGAGTCCGACGTCATTGTTTCATGGCGTCTGACCCACAGAATTGTCTCCAAATAAAGGAGTGGCAAGATCTCCGACTCTCAGCTTTCAGTGCCACAACCGCCCCGACCAAAGAGGGCGCCGTAGAGAGGAACCGAACAACCACCGGTCGGACGGGGACACAAGGACACCGGAAAGGAGACAGGAACTCACAGGGACGACAGAGGAACACCCGGGTATAAAGGAGAAAAATACTTCTGTGATCAGTGTGACTTAATCACGGACGGGTATTGGATGAGCATATTGCAATACGCACCAATATGTTGAACTGTCCGGACTAGAGGTTTATCTAGTACAAGACTCCCTGACCCCGAAGCTACGTGCTTAGACCCCCTTGTGATAAGTCGGGTCGTGTGTGAGGAGGACCGGACCTATTTCACTGACACGACACACTCGGACTGAGGGTCCTCCGGACCCGGTCCGGACAGAATAAGGGGTGTCATTTACAAAGACTCATGGACTCCACGACATTTTCCTTCCCCGGCGCATGTGTGAATTTTTACCCACTGAGACTGATTTCAGACCCAGGGGGAAGAGGGGTGGTGGAGCGAGTTTAAATCTTAGAAAAACCACCAACCACCCAGGGATCTCAATAAGAAAAAGTTGTCCATTCTAATGAAAGAAGTTACAAACGGTTCACAAACTATTCGGTCTAATGTAGGTCTCCAGCTCAACAGTACGAAAGACTCTCCCTGTCCACCCTCGAAACAACATAGTTTACAACGAACTTCAATTGTTAACTTCACTTTCATTTGTCCAAAACTCGTGGATCGTTCCCATCGTCGACACCTACTAATTTTTTTTTATCTCTATATCAACAGGCATATCTAAAACGTCTTAACCTATTCCTGATTTCATAGTAAACTTTCGTAACAACAAAACAACGACTACACAGACTAAGAAAACGCTGGGTCACCTGACGTCGGGTGGTCCGAGGAGACAGGTACTCTGAAAGGTCCGTTCTTATGACCTCACCGAGCCGTAAAGAAAGAGGTCCCCTAGAAGGACCGAGTCCCTAGGTTGAGCTCAGAGGACTTAACGTCCACCTAAGAAATGGTGACTCGGTAGACCCTTCGGGGCTTTCATTACATAAGAGTCATCGAATTCACAGTAAAAGTCTTTTTCGGAAAATCAGGAATCGGATTCCCTGACAGAAGGGGTAACACATCAAATCTCCAATTTTTAGTCGAGAGAACTCGGAGTTTCTGGTCCCAGGTTTAGAACCATAACAGCTAATAATTGACACAGTGAGTCTATTGAATTTGATCCTCATAGTCAAAGGACACTTGACTACAGAATGGATATTTTACCCTTGTTACCTATGACTTAGGACAACACTTCTGTCACCAATCTTGTTGCTGTCGTTGTGATAGTTCACGAAAGGACACAGTACGTAACAAGGTACAGGAAATATACATTTGTCTATATAATTTATATACATTATATATGTAAAGGAGTAAATTAAGAACGACTCACAAGACAAAATTGACATCATCCTCAAGTTACAGAGGAATGGAAGGGTCAACAGTCGACCCAAGGTGGGTTGAAGACTATAGGTCAACTTTAGGTGGACGGAGACTTTACGGAAAGAACTGGTGACATCGGACTTCTCCCTCAAAGATCTATTGATCTTTAGTGGGGAAGTGTAGAGAGGGAGTAAATTATCGACTCCTGTGACTCCGAGTCTCTCGAATTCGGTGAACGGGTTCCAGTGTGTCGTCCCACCACCCGTGGAGGGTCGGTCCTTCGAGGGAGGGAGGAATCTAAAGAGTCCAGTCGGGGTGGGTCTGGCAGGTCCTCCTTCCTGCGATTTTCTTTCTTTCTTTTTTTTATGACACTTTGGAAATTATTGTACACCAGGTTTCGACCCCTCTCATTCTATCCTTTGCTTCGCGCCAATGTCTAATTTGCACAATCAAGTCCTAAAATGTCGTACACCAAACCTCCTGTACGAACCTGAGGCACATTTAACCTAGGGTTTCATGACTTTCTGCGTACCCCGTCAGGGTGGGTCTGAGTCCGAACCTCCAGGTGTCGACGGACAGTCTCGTACTGAAAAGAGTCGTGAACCTTAGGTAAAAGGACACCTTTATTTCATCGTTCACCACCAAACCAAGGGAGCGGTTAGGAGGGAAATTGGGACCGTCTCGACCCGGAAATACACGTGCCACAAAGAAACCTTTTTACACCTGAGGGAAGACTATGTCTTAAGACGTAGTCCTACACTTTGAGAACGGAGAACCACTAACGAGAGTTTATCACTAAAGTCTCGTTACCGCTAACGAGAGAAGGGACTCCGGCAAGACTGGGTCACAGTCTTTCGGGTGGAGGGAGGGTCCGGGGAACCAGTCACCGGGTCGTCTGACCCACAGGGAAGGTGCGCCACGCCCCTCGGTCGACAACACGACACACACGCATGAGTCAGGACAGGGGCCAAGAGAAACACTGAGGCACTTAGCATCGGGGGGTCCGAGGAGACAGGTACCTTAAAGGGTCCGTTCTTACGACCTCGCCCAACAGTAAAGGAAGAGGTCCTATAGAAGGACTGAGTCCCTAGCTTGGGCGTAGAGTACACAGAGGATGTGTCCATCTACCTAAGAAATGGGGCTCGTTGGGCCCTTGGAGTCCACCCGTATTCAGTCCCCAGTCGAGACCCCGAGTCACTCCGTAGGTCTGGACTCTGCTCAACCAGACCCTTTACGGGGCACGTCCTCTGCCCGTCCCTACCTTTGCGAGGAGACAGATCAACCACGTAAAAAATGTATAATAAGGGGGTTTAATAATTAAAATCTTAAACTTCGTTTAATGACTCAGAACGACTTGAAGTCCACCCATTAAACAAAATTACAAATAAATAGACCCACGCATCCCAGAATCAACACGGTACGTCCTAGAAATCAATACCACACCCCAGATCAAGGGGCTGATCCTTAGCTCGGGCCCGGGGACCGTGACCCTCACACCTCAGAATCGGTGACCTGGTGGTCCGTTCAGGGGTCCACACACTAAACAACTACCACTCTTATGAGAAAAGGTCTACGAGGTGTAGTGAGTAATAGTCTCTTTACGTTTAGTTTTGGTGTTACTCCATGGTAGAGTACGACCAGTCTTACCGACGATAGTTTCGGATATTTGTTATTAACGATCTCTCCCACACCTCTTTTCCCTTGGGAGAATGTGACAACCACCCTTACGTTTGATCATGTCGGTGATACCTCTCGTCACACCTCTAAGGCATTTTTTGACCTTTATCTTGACGGTATGCTGGGTCGTCAGGGTGACGATCCGTATGTGTGGCTCCTTTGGTCTTAACTTTCTCTGTGCACATGGGGTCACAAGTAGCGTCGTGACAAAGGTCATCCTGTACCTTCGTTGGATCTACAGGTAGTCGTCTACTTACCTACTCTTTCGACACCATGTATATGTGTCACCTCATAATGAGTCGGTAATTTCTCTTATGTAAACTTAGACAAGATTACTCCACCTACTTTGACCTCGGATAATACGTCTCACTTCATTCGGTCTTTCTTTTTGTGGTTATGCCATATGATTACGTATATATACCTCAAATCTTTCTACCATTACTACTGGGATATACGCTCCGTCGTTTTCTCTGTGTCTACATATCTTGTCTGAAAACCTGAGACACCCTCTCCCTCTGCCACCCTACTAAACTCTCTTGTCGTAACTTTGTACATGTAAGTCAAGTCAAGTCAAGTCAGTGAGTCAGCACAGACTGAGAAACGCTGGGGTACTTAGCGTCGTGCGGTCCGGAGGGACAGGTAGTGGCTGAGGGCCTCAAGTGAGTCTGAGTGCAGGTAGGTCAGGCACTACGGTAGGTCGGTAGAGTAGGAGACAGCAGGGGAAGAGGAGGACGGGGGTTAGGAAGGGTCGTAGTCTCAGAAAAGGTTACTCAGTTGAGAAGTGTACTCCACCGGTTTCATGACCTCAAAGTCGAAATCGTAGTAAGGGAGGTTTCTTTAGGGTCCCGACTAGAGGAAGTCTTACCTGACCAACCTAGAGGAACGTCAGGTTCCCTGAGAGTTCTCAGAAGAGGTTGTGGTGTCAAGTTTTCGTAGTTAAGAAACCACGAGTCGAAAGAAGTGTCAGGTTAAGAGCGTAGGTATGTACTGGTGACCTTTTTGGTATCGGAACTGATCTGCCTGGAAACAACCGTTTCATTACAGAGACGAAAAGTTATACGACAGATCCAACCAGTATTGAAAAGAAGGTTAGTCATTCGCAGAAAATTAAAATACCGACGTTAGTGGTAGACGTCACTAAAACCTCGGGGGGTTTTATTTCAGACTGTGACAAAGGTGACAAAGGGGTAGATAAACGGTACTTCACTACCCTGGCCTACGGTACTAGAAGCAAAAGACTTACAACTCGAAATTCGGTTGAAAAAGTGAGAGGAGAAAGTGAAAGTAGTTCTCCGAAAAATCAAGGAGAAGTGAAACACGGTATTCCCACCACAGTAGACGTATAGACTCCAATAACTATAAAGAGGGTCGTTAGAACTAAGGTCGGGTCGCAAAGACTACTACACGAGACGTATCTTCAATTTATTCGTCCCACTGTTATATGTCGGAACTGCATGAGGAAAAGGATAAACCTTGGTCAGACAACAAGGTACAGGTCAAGATTGACAACGAAGGACTGGACGTATATCCAAAGAGTTCTCCGTCCAGTCCACGAGACCATAGGGGTAGATGGTATACACTTTATCTAGTGGTCAGGTTCAAGTTACGTACTTTGTCCCGTGAGTTTCGGTCCCGTGACCCTGTTGGGTCCCCCTACCCTACCCTCCCCCACTCTGCCCCCAAGTCCTACCCCCTGTGTACATGTGGGTACCGACTAAGTACAGTTACATACCGTCTTTGGTGGTGTCATAACATTTCATTAATCGGAGGTTAATTTTATTTAATTAATTAAATTTTTTTATGAGAAAAGGGGAGTCCTGCCAACGCTCCTCCACTCTATGTCAGGGGTCTCTTCTTAAACCCAAACCGAATTCACTCACTAGTCATCTACAGTGAACGAAAAGATCTAAGGGTTCCCAACTACACAGCATCAAACAGAAGTCATTCTATTTATTGACCCACAGTAGCCGGACAGTAACCGTATCACCGATTCCCGTGTGCACCGGCCGAGAGTCAGAACCAAAGTGTTCTTGTACCGATCACGAATTGAAGGGACTCGGAGTCAAAGGAACCGAACGTTACTCCCTAGTATTAGGATCCTAATAACACGTCTCCTTTACTTACTTATATACACATTTCACGAGTCTAGTTACGAACCGGGACTGTAAACGGTAATAATACTAGTGTCAGGCAATAGAAATCTTTTCTCTAAGGCAGAAGATTCCGTGTCTTTCTGATTTAAGGATCTTTATAACACTGTAATTACTTTTCTAACACTATAGGTCTTTCGAAGTCCTATGGACCAACGTGACACACACTCGTAATAAATATAAGAAAGCTGTCAGAAACCTTCTACCATCTCATCCATGACCGAGTCTGCCACTTCTTGGACGGACGTCACGTCCTCTGGACCCAAGTTAAGAACCCAACCCTTCTAGGGAACCCCTTCCCTTACCGATGAGTGAGGTCGTAAGGACGGACCCTTTAGGGGACCTGTCTCCTCGGACCGTCTGATACCAGGTACCCCACCGTTTCTCAGTCTGTACTGACTCGTTGAATCGTGTGTCTCTCATCCATAATAAATAAGAAGGTCTCGATTTATAAGTCTAGAATCCACATTCCTTTGGGCCTAATCTACCACTTTACTAAAAGGAACCCAACACAATGATCAATTCACCAACTCGGTTCTGATATAGAAGACTCAAAAATACACAAAAGGTAAGTAAAGAGTTTGTGAAGAGGTTCCTCACTCTTGTACAGACACTCCTACGTCTCTAATTTCTTACTTATACATCTAAAGTTGTACAGTAACGAAAAGAATGAAAGGACCACAGGTCGTAAACCAAACTTGAAATTAGTCTTCCGTAATGTGGGTTCCGGACGACTACTATCCAAATCATAGTGGGGCTTTAATGACTATTCCCTTGGTTTTCCCCTCTACCAGACCCAGGTCCCAGGAAGTCCGATAAAGGAGAAAGTCAGGACGGTTACCGGAACGTTCCGTCCATCACAGGAACATCGGTCTTCCTTTGTAGTCGATACGTTCAGACTCATGCAAACGTCTCGGCCATCTCGGTCTCGACTTCGACCTTAGTCTTGAGCCCGACTTCTTCACGGCCTCCGAGAACGGTAATTATCCTCACCTTAGAAGGTGGGGATTTTATCTGGTGAAACTGTATAACTAATAAAACTTGAAACGACAACAACAAGTCAACGATTCAGCACACACTGAGAAACGCTGGGGTACCTGACCATCGGGTGGTCCGAGGATCCAGGTACCCTAAGAGGTCCGATCTTATGACCTTACCCAACGGTAAGGGAAGAGGTTCCCTAGAAGGACTAAGTCTCGAACGTGGGTCCACAGGATGTAACGTCGGTCTAAGAAATGAAAGACTCGGTGGCAAACGAGTTTAAGTACACGTACCTCAGTCACCGGGATAGATTGGTAGAGCAGGAGAGGACAGGTGTATAGGAAAACGGAAGACAGAAAGGGTCGTAGTCCTAGAAAGGTTACTTAACCGAGAAGTGTAGTCCACCAGTTTCATAATCTCGGAGTCGAAGTCGTAGTCAAGAAGGGTCCTTATAAGTCTCAACTAAAGGAAATCCTAACTGACCAAACTAGAGGAATGTCAGGTTCCTTGAGAGTTCTCAGAAGAGGTCGGGGTGTCAAAAATTGATTTCAATGAAATTTTTGTAAGACCGGAGGAAACAGAGGGACTTTTGACCTCGATTTGTGGAGCACACTTTCTCTATGGCTTTCTCTGTGTCTCTATGGGAGGTATCGTTTCTCTCTTCTCTTCTTAAGTCCCACCTCTACCGACACATTTATTTTAAACGAAGAAGTGAGTAAAGGATGGGGTTCAGGTTTGAGTAAACAGAACAGTTAAAAATTCTCCAAATGACAAAAAAAAAAAAAAAACTCCCCAACCTGTAGATTTTATATATATTTTGACAGACAAAACCAACGAAGAAAGTCATAGAATATAAATACTCGAGGATATACATCCTTTAATCAAAAAAAAGGTAACAACCTATCGTCAAGTCAATGATCCGGTTGGTTCTTCGAACTTCCCTTCTTCCTCAATTCAAAAGAAGAGGATACGACCCGAGAGAACATCGTAACGACGCATAAATCTCGACCTCGATACCTAGGTACCTGCTCTCAAACGCTACTCTTAGTTCGGGTCTCGTAAAACTATCCATCAGGGACCCCACTGAGTCTCTGACTACTCAGTCTAAGGTGAGGTCTGAGAGCAGAGGGTAATTTTGCTCACCTATGTCTCCTAGGTCCACCTACGGACCTCTCAAGATCAGGACTACGAGTGGTCAAAGGTCACCGGTTAATAGTCGAGGTAAAGATTCTTAACACGAAGGGTCGTTCGTGGTTATGAGTAATTTTTTTTTTGTTGGAGGCTGTAAAGATAATAAATTGTTAAATTCATGTGGAAGTCTAAAAACCAAAACAATACTTTAAAACAATCTGAAATATCGGGTATTGAATTAACTTGTCGGATAAATTTTAAATGAACTAAAATAAGGGACGTCACTCTTTACTTACTTATCAGAAACTCACTCAGTAGTTCATTCTATGAAAGATCTCGCAAGGGAGATGTCATCCTCATGAATGTAAGAGTTACAACCAAAAAAAAAAATTATTGTTAGCAACTCAACTAAAGATTTGTACGTAAAATAAAACATTACTTCTAGGAAGTTACGTAATTAATCAACGAAAATATTAGAATATTTACTTTATTGTGTCGTCAGGTAAAACTGATTTTACCGTCGTATCGAATACCGATTTATTGGTTTTAAAAAACAATTACGTTTAGTTAGATTAAGTTTCCTTAGACTAACACGTTAACTTCCGTTTGTCTAGAAAGAAACAAGTCAAGGAAATCTTCCACTCCTACTATTAGAGACGTACGTTAAATTCCGTTAATACACATCAAAAGTCAGAAATCTTTCGGACCTATTTAGTTTCAATTAAAATCAACATGGTCAGGAAGGTCACCGATAGCAGAACATTATTTGAAAGGCGACACCAAAAAAGTCTATAAACGTTACTTACGAAAGAACGCAGACACGTCATGAAACTTCCCGTGATACGGTATTGAAATACACAAGATTACACGGTTTCAGACTAGATAAAATACTTTAAGTGAACCGTCGACACTTCTGAACGACAACGAGGGGGAGCGGGGGGATTGGGGATTTCAGGAGTCTTAGCCATACAATTACTTCTGAACTAAAGAGTTATACTTTAAATGTGTCAGCCTCAAGGTTCCATTACACGGAACCGTCACGGGAATTACAGACGTAAAAATCTCTCACTTACTGTTTCTGTCCGATCAGGTCGAGTCACAAAAGTGGTAGTCCGACGGTCCCAGAAAGATTCCAACCAAGTATAAAAGTCACACGTGTGGGAGACCAGAGTCACCGGAGTCTCCAAGAGAATCTTGGCAGGAGAAGAGACAGTCGGTCTAGAGGAATAAACACTAGAGAATTGTGTCAACCCAACCTATTCGGGGTAGTGGAAAAGAAAAAAAAAATTAACTTACTTTCTAAGAAATTTAAGACATCACGAAATGTGAAAAGTTTTCAAAGTATGGGTACTGAAGTACATTAAGGTATTATTGGAAAAAGAAGGGATGGGGATATAAGGGAGAGGGGTTCCCCTGAGAACGAAGAAAAAACAAAATAAGTGATCAACCAACATAAAAAATCTAAGACATACACTATAGTATATCACAAACAGAAAGAGACTGAATAAAGTGAATCGTATTACGGGAAGTCCAGGTAGGCAAAACGACGTTTACCATTTTAAGGTAAGAAAAAATACCGACTCATCAGACAACCCTTACTGGGTCCTACTCTACCGACCTACCGTAGTGCCTAAGCTACCTGAGACCCTCTACCACTACCTGTCCCTCCGGACCGCACGACGCTAAGTACCCCAGCGTTTCTCAACCTGTGCTGACTCGCTGACTTGACTTGACTTGACTCAGACAACCCCTGAAGAGACCACTGAGTCACCATTTCTTAGGAGGACGGTTACGTCCTCTGAGATCAAACTAAGGACCGAACCCTTCTAGGGGGTCCCTTCCTTTACCGTTGGGTGAGGTCATAAGAACGGAACCTTTAGGGGACCTGTCTCCTCGGACCACCCGGTGTCAGGTACCCTAGTGTCTCAGTCTGTGCTGAATCGGTGGTTTGTTGTCATAAGATAACACATATATATATGGAGTAGAAGAAATAGGAAAGTAGATAACTACCTGTGAATCCAACGAAGGTATGAAACCGTCAACATTTATTACGGTGACATTTGTAACCCTTGGGGTAGTGGAATCCTGTTTTCTGAAGTCGAAAGTTTGTATAGTGAAACATACTAAGACACGTTGTGAGTACAGAGTTCTCTCGGAATCCAGTGACACCTGTAGTGTTCTCCACGAGAATACCTTACGAGAATTCATAGAATATCTGGTCTAAAAGACCTCAGTCAGACCGACTATGGTAAACACGACCGAATTACATATTACTCACGATTCAACCGAAGCCAGCACACCCTCAGACGCTGGGATACCTGACATCGGGCGGTCGGAGGAGACAGGCACCCTAAGAGGTCCGTACTTATGACCTCACCCAACGGTACGAGGAGAGGTCCCCTAGAAGGGTTGGGCCCCTAGCTTGGGGTGCAGAGAATGTAGAGGCAGTAACCGTCGACCCGAGAAGTGATGGTCGCGGTGGACCCTTCGGGGAATTACATATTATCGTGGAGGAATATTACGTAGGACTAAACCTACTATTTAATACACTAGTACTATGAGTACCTTGGTATCCGTGGCACAAAATTCTATTCGACTTTACCTCTACTCAATTCACTGAACGGGTCCGGGAGACCAGTGACTCAAGTCAGTCCAAATCCCAGACTCGTCAAATAAGACCAGTAGTAGTGGACGGGTCTGACGACGAGAAACTACCTTACTGTCACGAACCGATCAAAGAGAAGGAAAAAAAAAAAAAATTCTAAATCAAAAAAGTTACACCCGGTACTTTTTTTTCAGAAATAACTTAAACAATGTATTAACGGAAGCGACAAATACAAAAAACCAAAAAACTGGTACTCTGTGTACGTTAGGGTCGAGAGACTTGTCCCTAGTTTGGGAGTGGGAGCTTAACGTTACGGTTCAGGGTTGGTGACCTGGTGGTCCCTTCAGGGACCAAAGAGAAAAATTGAAAGTGTGGTTCCTCGGGAGTGTCCTTCCAGAAACCGTAAACAGCAATTAAAATCACCCGTTTGTGTGGTGAGTAAAATTTTAGTACTTTATATCGTATGTATCTTCTCAGATATGTTTTACATTCGTACCGAAGTTACTACTATCACTTTAACAGAATCGCTGTCGTCGTCCATCCTTCGACCCTGACCCCACCCCTGCACTACTGGACCCCTCCATGTTCCCGACTACGTCAAAGACAGAACTCAATCGCCACTTACGTGCCCATTCATATGTAAACAGTCTTGAGTAGTGTGAGACGTGCATTTTTCCAACGCAAAACAATATATGATTAACATGGAGTTATTCCTCTTCCTTTACCGTTGGGTGAGGTCACAAGAACGGACATCTTAGGGACCCTGCCCCCTCGGACCACCCGACGGCAGATACCCCAGCGTGTCTCAGCCTGTACTGACTTCGCTGAATCGTCGTCGTCGTCGTCGTCGTTCCATTTGACTTTTACGAAGACACACGAGAATAGGTTGAACTCTTCATCTTGTTGGTTAAGGAGAAATCGAGAGACGAACGACGTGATAGGGACTTATTGTTCGACAAAGTAATAAAAAATTGAAAAGTTGCAAAAATGAAAAAAAAAAAAATTACACCTTGTAAAAATTTCAGAAATTACCCGAAGGGAAAGTCGAGTCGACCATTTCATAGACGGACGTTATACCCTCTGGACATAAGCTAGGGACCCAACCCTTCTAGGGGACCTCTTCCCTTTCCGATGGGTGAGGTCATAAGACCGGACCTCTTAAGGTATTCCACATATCAGGTACCCCAACGTTTCTCAGGCCGTACTGACCAGTTGAAAGTGAGCGTGAGAGTAACTCAAACAATGTCGCAACAAAGACAAAAGACAAAACCAAAAAACGGGTTCTCCGCACACCCTAGAATCGATGGTCCCTAGCTAGAACGTGGGGGACGCGACCTTCCGTTTCGGAATTGGGGACCCGGTGGTCCCGTCAGGGTTATTCGGCAAAATTTTGTGTCTTATTGACCTCGAAATACCGACTTAAGAACGGATGATAGACTTCTGACTATAAAGAGACAAGAAACTGGAAGCAAAAGAAATAAAACTTTGTCGGATAACTGACAGATACACGACACGACACGAATCAGCGAGTCAACCCAGACTGACAAACACTGGGGTACCTGAGATCGGGCGGTCCGAGGAGACAGGTACCCTAAAAGGTCTGTTCTTATGACCTCACCCATCGGATAGGGAAAAGGTCCCCTTGAAGAGGTGAGAGGACGTGACGTCCACCTAAGAAATGGTCGACTCGATGGTCCCTTCGGGTCGACAGGTGTATCAGTGTGATTTAGTTTATAAGATTAAGAGAAATACTCACCGTAAAATCAAATAACTATCTTTTTTGATTTTGACTCGACTGGAAGGCCCGTAGGGGCCCTACCGCGACTGACTGCTAGAGGTCCCAGATTCTCGTAACGACTCGTGGTTGTCGTAACGACAACCCACGGTCTGTGGGACGTCTGGACTAGTGTAAGAAGGGGAGCCGGAAGCCCTTTCCACGCGTCTATGGTTCTGGGTCTCTACGGGTCGTCGAACGGGTCCTAAGGTCTTCGGTCCCACATTGGGCAGGTGGTCTGACATTTTCACAAACGGTAAGGGTGGTTCGCGTGACAGTAATCTTTCTCGACGGAAAACGACCCTCGGAAAACCACCCGAGGAACGAACAGGGGACCTCGGATCCTGGGATACTGCTCCATAGTGGACGTCGGAAGGAAACACTGTCGGGACTCGGCCGAACGAGGGGTGAGGCGGAGGAAACTCCGAGAAAGGGACGTCTCGAGGGTACAGTAGACGGAGACCCTGGGTCGCACGGGGAGGAATGGGAGGCCCAAAGGGGAGTGGGAGGAGTGGTCAGAACCACCGAAGTCGACGGAGACAGAGTCAGGGGTATACAAGGTCCAAATCGTGGAGATAAAACGGAAACTAGAACAGAAGGGAAATGAGGACCTCTTTCTTTACCGTTGGGTGAGGTCA
Source organism: Capra ibex (assembly GCA_006410555.1). Taxonomy (NCBI): domain Eukaryota; kingdom Metazoa; phylum Chordata; class Mammalia; order Artiodactyla; family Bovidae; genus Capra; species Capra ibex. The sequence goes on along the minus strand of SJYO01048061.1, from coordinate 58,681,530 downwards.
TAAGAATGGACCTCTTTGGGTACCTGTCTCCTCGGACCGCCCGATGTCAGGTACCCCAACGTCTCTCAACCTGTACTAACTAGTTGACAGTGAGTGAGGGAGGGAAAGGAGAGACGTACACGGTTTGTTTTGTGTTGTCTTTTGTCTTGTTAGTTTTTTAGTCTGAGGCCTAAAGGTCAGGGACGGTCAGTGGGGTGTCAGAATTGTGGACGGAGAAGACACTACGGGGGTTGGTGCCGGAGGGAGAGGAGTGAGTGGGGATCGAAAAGACATGAAGTCCTAAAACCATGTTCCCTAACTTAACTAGGAATTAACAAGAAATTGAAGTACAGGAAAGAGAGGTCAATAACTATTGTTGTTCTTCTTACTATTATCGAAAAAAAAAAAAAACTCAGTCCATAACATAATTCCTAAAGAGAGTAAATTAGGGGGTTCATTAGAATCCTACATTCATGTACGTAAGAGGGACAAAGCGTCTAATCTTTTACCTCCGAGTCCTTTTTATCGGTGGGTATCGATGATTCACCTCTTTTCACTTTTTTTTTTTTTTCCAATCAACAGCACAGACTGAGGAACACTGGAGTATCTGACATCAGGTGGTCCGAGGAGACAGGTACCTTAAAGGGTCTTACGACCACACCCATCGGAAAAGGAAGAGGTCCCCTAGACGGTCTGGGTCCCTAGCTTGGACTCAGAGGACGTAATGTCCGACTAAGAAATAGTAGACTCGGTGATCCCTTCGGGTCTTTGACCCTAAGTTTAGGTCAAACTGAACACACCAGAGTAGAGTGGGAAATCACTGGGGAACTTTTGAGGAACTACTCGTATCTTTTCTCTTTTGTACCTCCCTAGAATAACTCGGAGATCATACGGTACAGGATCTCCACCGAATGACACAATAAGAGGACGATTTTTACTCTATAACACCAGAGGTTTCTGACTCCGAGTCGAATTTACTAAAGGAGCTCCAGTTTCTCGATTATTCTCTGTAGTTTTAATTTCGGCCAGAAACCAGGGGATCTTTATGGTGGAGACACGTACTACTGGAGGATGACATACAGGGCAGAAAATAAGAGACGTCCTACAATCACTTTCAAAGACTAATCTAACTAACTGGCTTTCGTCGCAAAGGAAAATAAGACAATCTTCCCTCGTACACTCTTTATTCAGGTGACCCCTTCTCATCTTGGACGTTCCCTACAATCAAAATTTCTTCCCTGTCACCTTATTGTTTCCACTCCACCTTATCGAAGAGTTTACCGTACCACGTTGACATCTTAAAACAAAATAGAGCTCTCCACTAAAATTTGGAAGGACTTAAAATGGGATCACCTCGTTCCAACAGACTTTAATTTCCTGCCCTCTCTTACTAAAGCATAAAGACAAGACTAAAAAAAAAAGAAAGAAATTTTGTCCAAATAAACTCTACATTAAGTGTAAGGCATGTTAAGGTGAGTAAATTTCTCACATTAGTCACCATAAACCGTATAAGTCTCAACACTTCGGTACTCGTGTTAAAAGCTTATAGAAGTAGTGGGGACTTCTTTGGAACAGAGGTGATCGGCAGTGAGGGGCAAGGAGGGTTCAGGCAGGAGTGGTCGGGCTCCGTTGGGTAGTGATCAGACACTATCACTTAAAACGGAGAAGACCTGTAAAGTATTTTACCTTAGTATGTCATGCACAAGAAAACGCTGACTGAAGAACGTGACGCGTAGTGCAAAAGTTCCAGTAGGGACGACAGCGTGCATAGTCATGTCGTAAGGAAAAATAACACCTTATTTACTATAAGATAATACACGTATTTGGTGTACCTATTGTAAGAAGTTGACTACCTATGAAGTGAACAAAGGACGAAGAACGACAACACTTATTGTGACGACACTTCTCAACACGTGTTCCAAAACAAGCCTTCTAGGAGACAACCATCGAAAGAGATTAGTCGACTGAAGGACGGGGAGAGTTCATGTCTTAATTTGCGATCACCGGTCAATGGGACCAAAGAAAGTGACCATCTAAGCCTCTGAAAACTTTAAGAGGGATCTCGAGTGGAAAGTTTAATTAATTGTTAATTTTTTGATTTGTTCTTTCCTAGGTAAACACAAGATTTTTATACAATGTCATACAATCTTAAAACAACTAGTTTCGTCCGTAGGAGACTGATGGGTCATGTCGAACACCAATCAAGAACAAACAAACCTCGAAGGGACCACCGAGTCTACCGGTTCTTAGACGGACGTTACACCCTCTGGACCCAAGCCAGGGACCCAACCCTTCTAGGAGACGTCTCCCCTTACCGATTTCGAGAAGGCAAGAACCACAATCCTATTCATTGGGTCGCACGTCTCCTGTCCAGACGTCGTCTACATCGAGGACCCGGAACCTCAAACAGGAGGTGCAAACAAAAAGAGTCGTCACAAAGACGAAAGACGACTGACGACGTACGGTTCCCGTGTCAACCACCACCATAAGTGTCTCTGCACACAATCACACTCCCTGTCTCCTCTGAGTTCACACCTGAGAACTCGCTACCCGTGGGGTAGACGGGAGGTGTGTACCGGGAAACATGAGAGTCATTGACCTCTTTACGACCGACACAACGACCCAAAAGAGGTTCGGACGATCCCCACCGTAGAGGGTCCCGACCTACACTCGAAGAAGTGTAGGATGCACCACCCACTCGAGAAGGTATTACTAGGCGGTTCCCGAGTGTAGTGGTACAGAAACAGTCACCGAAGACAGAGAACGAACGACACTGGTACGTACTCCAAATTTTGCTAATACCGACAAATCCGTTTCTAGTTCCAGTGTAGAGACGAGACAGTCAATGATCAACCCATTGAACCCCGGTCAAGACTCGAGACTAAAAAATAGACAGTTCCCTTTTATGATTTTGAATAGAGGACCCCAACGACACTACTAAGTTTCTTGTTTAAGAGTTGTGTACCATGAACCGCACACACACACACACACACACACACACACACTGTAATCATCAGCGACACGAAACTCGACACCACCGGGGTGACCTCCTCGATAAAAATCTATTCTCACTAGACGAGCGACAGAGGTCGGGGTAGGCTCGACCCCTGAACGTAGACAGAGACAGTAATCAGACCCTTGTATGGAGAACCGACTATGTTGGAGGGAAGACGGTCAGGAGGTTCAGGAGAAACGTGGGCGTTGGGTCCGTCACGGACCCCTGAGGGACGACATGTGTCCCACAGTCACCAGGGCGGGTCGGACCACGACCACCGAACAACTACCTTCCAGAACCCGACAGAACGTGAACCGACGGACCCATCGACGTCGAGGAGACTCCGGCACCGGGGGATTGGTGTATGCACATAGTAGAATATACTCGGTAGACCCCTGAGGACATTCGTGACACTGAAATTAAACTTTTGGTCGTACACTACACCGTACCACAGAATCGAGAACCATTTCTATTTTACCCTCCCTTTCTCTTTCCCTCTCTCGCTCACTCTCTCTCTCTCTCCCACTGCATTTCCGGCTAAGAGGAATCTTTATCCTTGTAGAATCCCACTTCTACGAACCAGGCGTTCCTCTATCAAACCTTTTATATAAATACTCGTAATAAAAGTAATGGAGCTGATTTCCTTTTCTCATTTTAGAAAGATTGGAAAGCCCCTCATTCCCCTCATGTCCTCCGGCTTACTCTTCCGCCACATGACCCTGTGACTCATAGGGTCACTTGACTCCCACTTGACTCCGTCACTTTGAAACGGTCTTAAAATTTCCCGAAAAATTCCAAAAACAAAACAAAACAAAACAAAAAAAACGGCCCGGTTCGTCGTAATACTCTAGAATCAAGACCCTGGTCCCTTACTCGGACATAGGGGACGTGACCTACGGACCTCAGAATCGGAAATATTTCATTCTTTACGACGCGAGAAAAGAAGTAAGTAGGTCGTTCACAAATAATAGGTCGTGTACACCCGACGTCTCCTGTGCACCCGACGCCTCCCCGACGGGAAGGAGGACGAGAGCAGGGACACACTACTCCTGTCGCTGGGTGTGGTACTGAACCGGGAGTGCCGGTGCAACTCCGAGGACGAGGAGGTGGAGGGCCAGACCACTGGAGCCCGTTCGAGGTATTAGGGAGAGTAGACATTGATCTTTACTATTATCGTGGATAAAGTCTCCCTCGCCTTGTACATTCATGGATCTCGTCACGGACCGCCCTCCTTGTCAGTGACAATCAATGATAGACTCAGAAGTAAACAAGGGAAGAAAGAATGGTAAGGGAGCGGGACAGTAGTCTACGTCCCTCTCTGACAAAAGGAAAAGGACAACATTGATCACAGGGATCAAGGGTCCTAGGGACTTCACTTCACTTTCACAATCAGTGAGTCCACAAGCTGAGGAACGCTGGGGTACCTGCGGTCGGAGGAGACAGGTACCTTAAGAGGTCCGTTCTTATGACCTCACCCAACGGCAAAGGAAGAGATCCTCTAGAAGGGGTGGGTCCCTAGTTTGGGACCCAGAGGACGAAACACCCGTCTAAGAAAAAGTCGACTCTGTGGTCCCTTCGGGGTATATTGATGTATAACGTTGGTCAACCTTAAATAACACCGATGTCCAGGTACCCTAAGGGGTCCGTTTTGGTGACCTCACCCAACGGGTACCATCCTCGAATCATTTATAAGCTCGAGTTCTTTACTCTCTTACCTACTTTCTCACTTGTGACCCGACCCGACCGACAAGGTAGATGTGACCACTCGGTGTACACCACGACCGGAAGTACCTCGACCCCAATCATATCACTTCCCCTCTAATCTCTACATATCATTGTCTACCACTGTCCCCCGTACGTCCGACTCCGGGTACACCTGAGAAAACCTAATACGCCAGTCCCTCCTTCATCGTAGAAGTCTGATACAACGCACACCAAGTCACCATTTCTTAGGTGGACGCTACGTCCTCTGGACTAGAGACCCAGGCCTTCTAGGGGACCTCCTCCCGTACCGTTGGGTGAGGTCATAAGAACGGACCCTTTAGGGTACCTGTCTCCTCACACCGCCCGACATCAAGTACCCCAGTGTTTTTCAGTCTGTGCTGAGTCCCGGACTCGTGCGTGCGTGCGTGCGTACCAACTGATTATTTGCCCTGGAGAAAAAGGGAAGGAGGTAAACCTCTGGATTTTATTATTAAACACCGAAGGAAAGGACTGAAAATTTCGTAAAGATGAGATAATAAGGGAGAAGTTTGTCTATTTGATAATAGACGTACAAGATTTCAAAAATTTTCCTGCCGTTTGTTTGAAAATACTAAATTCTCTAAAATTTTTCAGTTGGGTACATTGACTTTTGACTAATACTTTGTGAGTGAGTGAACAAATGAAAACCAACGAACCTTAATCAAAAAAAAAAAAGATAAAACCATATACCCTATAAACAACCAAAAGGAAGTAGAAAGGAAACAGACAAACCTATTTAAGTCGATCGTTTTAAGAAAGACCCACGTCATTATTTTTAAAACGAATCAGAATCCCACTTCAAATGTATCAGAATCCCACTTCAAATCTACAAATGTTCATGTAAGAAAAAAAAAAAAAAATCTTAAATTTTAAAAAATAAATAAAAACCGACAAGATGGAAAAAGAGATCAACACACACCCCCGATGCGAGATCAAGGTCACTGACCCGAAGAGTAACGCCACCGAAGAGAACAACGCCCCGTGGCCGAAATCCGAACGTCCGAAACCATCAACACCACGTACCTAAATGAACGGGGCGTCGTACACCTTAGAAGGGTCTGGTCCTTAGTGTGGGTGCAGGAGACATGACCGTCCACCTAAGAACCGGCGACCTGGTGATCCTTTCGGGTGTTCATGTAAGAACTTACAATCGTAATTTCAAAGAAAACCGGTTACCTATCACTCTGTCAACTTTTTGTAATTTGGTTTTATACGGACTACCCGTCTTTGGTAGAAGAAAATAATCTATCCCCAGGAGTAATCCCACCTGAGAAGGTAAGGACAGGACGGAACCCTTACTGACTGTCACCCGTCGTCTCTCAGCCATCTTCGCGACTGAGACGCGGTGCAGAGGTAGTGGCGGTCGTTCTTCCTGCCTTAAGAGACGACGTCGGTCATGAAAATATCCATACCTCCGATCGAAGTCGAGACGTGGGGTCTGACCACTTCTGACTGGCAACAAACCGAATCGAAGACCGTTCGTCCTCTACACACACACCAATCGATTTCTTTCTTGGTACGTCCCCTCCCGAAAAGTAAGTAGACGAGACGTGTGTCTTCCAAGAGAGAGGTTCGACCTCCTCTGTAACGAGACATCGTGTCTGGACCTTTTGTCTTTCAACACGTATACACACAAACCCTCCACCCATGTCTCGGCAAAGTCAGGACGCACATTTTTAGTAGTCCGTCCCTAAAAGTTTCAAAACGGGTCCCGACCACTAAAAGTCGAAGAGCACAACTGACAGTCGTCAAAGAACTTGGGACGGGTTACGTAACCTTGTCAACGTCTAGTGAAACACGAGTCCCTCAGGTAAATTTAACTTAACTTTCTAACTTGGGTAAATTTACCTTTCTATGTCTTTGGTAACGGGCCAGATATAAATCCATTTAAATATAAATCCATAAATATAAAAGAAAGAGAGAGAGATAATGCAAAGAGAGCAGAGATATACAAAAAGAACTTTACGAACGTCCTTGGGGAAGACCGACTTTAATCTCTTACATCGACTGATGATTCGGGAACTTGTGTACGGAGACCACTCTATCGTCCTTTAGACGACCCCTCAAGCCTCCCGTGCTCCTATTAATCGTCTTCAACTTCCTCCTTTTGGGGACACTACGTCTTGTCATACTGTAGCTTTCATTGCTTATAAACTGAACCCTCACGTAAAAATAAAAACCGTCACCCAAATGGAGGATACAAGTCGGACCTGATTGTAACCTTAATCAGGCGTAAGGACTTCGTGTACGACTAACGCGCGAGTCAGCGAGTCAACACAGGCTGAGAAACGTTGGGATACCTGATATCAGACGGTCCGGGGAGACAGGTACCCTAAGAGGTCCGTTCTTATGACCTCACCCAACGGTGCGGAAGGAGGTCCCCCAGAAGGACTGGGTCCTTAGCTTTGGGGGCAGAAGTCACAGCATCCGTTTAAGACATGGTGACGGGTGTACCCTTCGGGTGTGTCACTAAAACTGGCTTCAGACTCTGTACGGTCGGTCGTCCCCTTCCGGTAGACCCCAAATCTGTAAATGGCACCTGAAACACAAGTACATTGAAGAGGAATTCGGCCTCTTTACTCTTGACTTTCCGTAAAAGTCGCTCCAAGAGTACGTGTTGTCGGACAAAATTATTATCACGAAGGAATCACAGTCGAAATTTACTCTTGTAACAAAAAGAAGAAGACATCCTAAGTCCAGCAGTCACATTTTGAACAATCTTAAAGGGTCACTAGTCAGTCAGGTAACTCAGCCACTACGGTAGGTTGGTAGAGTAGGAGACAGCAGGAGCAGAGGAGGACGGGAGTTAGAAAGGGTCGTAGTCCCAGAAAAGTCTACTCAGTCAAGAAGCGTAGTCCACCGGTTTCGACAAAGTCGAAGTTATAGTCAGGAAGGTTACTTGTGGGTCTTGACTAGAGGAAATCGTACCTGACCAACCTACAGGAACATCAGGTTCCCTGAGAACTCTCAGAAGAGGTTGCGGTGTCAAGTTTTGGTAGTTAAGAAATCGTGAGTCGAAAGAAATACCAGGTTGAGAGTGTAGGTATGTACTGGTAACCTTTTTGGTACCGGAACTGATCTGCCTGGAAACAACTGTTTCATTACAGAGACGAAAAATTATATGCCAGACCGAACCAGTATTGAAAGGAAGGTTCCTCATTCGTAGAAAATTAAAGTACCGACGTTAGTGGTAGACGTCACTAAAACCTCGGGGGTTTTTATTTTAGTCGGTGACAAAAGGGTAGATAAACGGTACTCCACTACCCTGACCTACGGTACTGGAAGCAAAAGATTTACAACTCGAGGGGTCACTATCTAGTGAAATTTACGAGAAGACTATTGGACCTTCAATACCAACCACAACTTGAGCTGTCCTTAGTAACGTAAGAAGATACGAATGAGAAATATAAAGCTCTGGGTTCTCCCAAAAGTGATGTACCAGTGTTCCGACGACAACCACTCTCGAGACTTAAAATTTTCTAACAATTCGAATAAATTGAATGTACGTCTCATGTAGTACTCTTTGCGACCTGACCTTGTTTGTGTTCGACATTAGTTCTAACGGCCCTCTTTATAGTTATTGGAGTCTATACGTCTACTGTGGTGGGAATACCGTCTTTCACTTCTCCTTGATTTTTCGGAGAACTACTTTCACTTTCTCCTCTCNCACTTTTTCAACCGAATTTCGAGTTGTAAGTCTTTTGCTTCTAGTACCGTAGGCCAGGGTAGTGAAGTACCGTTTATCTACCCCTTTGTCACCTTTGTCACAGTTCGAAATAAAAACCCCCGAGGTTTTAGTGACGTCTACCACTGACGTCGGTACTTTAATTTTCTGCGAATGAGGAACCTTCTTTTCAATACTGGTTGGATCTATCGTATAAGTTTTCGTCTCTGTAATGAAACGGCTGATTCCAGGCAGATCAGTTCCGATACCAAAAAGGACACCAGTGCATATCTACACTCTCAACCTGACACTTCTTCCGACTCGTGGCTTCTTAACTACGAAAACTTGACACCACGACCTCTTCTGAGAACTCTCAGAGAACCTGACGTTCCTCTAGGTTGGTCAGGTAAGACTTCCTCCAGTCGGGACCCTAAAGAAACCTTCCTTATTACGATTTCGACTTTGAGGTCATGAAACCGGTGGTTTACGCTTCTCAACTGAGTAACCTTTTCTGAGACTACGACCCTCCCTAACCCCCGTCCTCCTCTTCCCCTGCTGGTTCCTACTCTACCGACCTACCGTAGTGACTGAGCTACCTGAGACTCACTTGAGGGCCTCAACCACTACCTGTCCCTCCGGATTCTCAGCCTATGCTGACTCGCTGACTTGACTTGACTTGACTTGACTTCGAAGGGTCCAGTGAGTCTACCATTTCTTAGACGGACATTACATCCTCTGGACCCAAACTAGGGACCCAGTCCTTCTGAGGGACCTCCTCCCGTACCGTTGGGTGAGGTCATAAGGACGGACCTCTTAGGGTACTGTCTCTTTGGACCAACTGGTGTCGGGTACCCCAGAGTTTCTCAGTCTGTGCTGACTCACTGATTGTGAAAATGAAAGTTCAAACCTTTTCAACCTCTCGTCGGACGAACAAGAGATGAGACGGTTTGGTCTTACTCTCCGAGGAAGTGACCAGGGTAACTTAAGACATGAATGGGAAATAGTATATATCTCTATATGTATGGAGGGAAACAAGGGGAAGAGACAAAGAAACAGGGTTGTGGGGTCGGTTCACGGTCTGGGTGTACCCGTAAACACAGCCAAAAGATAACGAAGTATTCCTAAACGGTGTTTTCGTATCACCGACTTTTGTCGTACCTAAATAATAGAGTGTCGGAGGGACTCAGTCCTCAATCCCGTGTGAAACGTTCCAGGAGACGAGTCCCAGACGACGACGACGAGACGATTCAACAAAGTCAGCAAAGGTTGAGACACGTTGGGGTATCTGCCGCCGGGTGGTCCGAGGGGGCAGGGACCCTAAGAGGTCCGTTCTTGTGACCTTACCCAACGGTAAAGGAAGAGGTTACGTACTTTCACTTTCACTTTCACTTCAGCGAGTCAGCACAGACTGATCATCGCTGGGGTACCTGACGTCGGATGGTCCGAGGAGACAGGTACCCTAAAAGGTCCGTTCTCATGACCTCACCCCACGGTAGTGGAAGAGGCCAAGTCCCAGATTATTCTGACATTAGTTCCATAACCGACTCCGACGAGAGTAGACTCAGAGACTGAGCAGAAGGTCCAAGCACTCTAATAACCGTCTTAAGTCAAGGAACTCCAACGTCTTGATATCTTCAGTACCACCGAAAAAAAAAAAAAATAATTTCTCTCCGTGAAGAGACCACCAGATCACTGATTATGAGGTACGAGGGTTATTCTCCCAGGGTCAAGCAAGGGATCAACGCCTTGATCTAATGTGTACGGTGTTGATTCTTAAACGTACGGCGTTAATTTTTTCTGGGACACACGTCGTCACTTCTAACTTCTGGGGTGTACGACGTTGATTCTGGGCCGGGTCGACTTCTTTATTTATGTATATTTATTCATTCATTTATAATCCCCTTCTTTCCCAGGTTCAGAGACAAAATTTCCGTAGTGAACTAATCCCAATTTATTTTTATTTGTTTATAATCCCCCCTTTTTCCCCAGGTTCAGGGACAAAATTTCCGTAGCGGACAAATCCTGTCCGGTGAGGTCTAATGGAAGGTCAGCTACTTAAGTTTTCTTGGGTGGACGGTGTCACGTCCACTGTCTTCTCTGTGCTCAAACTAGTGACCCAGCCCTTCTAGGGGACCTCCTCCCGTACCGTTGGGTAAGATCATAAGAACGGACCTCTTAGAGCCTGTACTGAGTCCGCTGAAGTGCGTCCGCACACTCAGAAAGAGACTAGGGGAGATTGATGCACGTGCACGAGAAGAACAAATCAACGATTCAACACAGGTCGAGAAAACACTGGGTACCTAACATCGGACGGTCTAAGGTAACGGTACCTTAAAAGATCTGTTCTTATGACCTCACCGAACGGTAAAGGAGGAGGTCCTTTAGAAGGACTCGGTTCCTAGTTTGGACGTAGAGGACGTAACTGTCCGTCTAAGAAATAGTAGACTCGTTACCCCCTTCCGGTACGGGTACGACATAGGGGAACCTTAGGGACCCGACACTCTACGTAATCCACATATTTCTTTCGGAAAGGAGGTCTAGAGGACCGAAGTAAAGTATAGTCAACCGACATTCTTTAGTGTGACTTGACACCAGTAGACACAAATTAAACCTTCTCGTGCTTCCTACACACGACACACCACGGGTGTACCATACTCAGAGGTACTGGATTATGGCGGGACGGGTCGGAATCTTCGAAGGGGACGTCTGTTACCGGGACGAAGGCACTGTCAAGGGTCCGCACCCACGGTGGAACACATTTGTACCGACGAAAATCACGGACGTCTTCGATTTCCTACTGTGTAATTATTGTCGACCTCCTAGAGTAAGTTTAAGCCTCCTTTTATCTACTTCCGATCTCAGACCATTACAGGTTTGTATTCTCTCAGAAACAGAGTAGAGCAATTGTTAGCCTATGTAAGACTCACGAAAAGACCTACCATTCTTGGTCGCAAAGACAACCTTCCTGGTGCAGTAAGAAGAAGTACTATTGGATGGGGACAAAGAGTTGAGAGGAAAGCAAAGGTTGTATACAGCCAGGAAACCTGAGGGAACTCTTGACTTCATCGAACCACCGACCAGGGGTACTCGACCACGTCTTAATCGTCAGTGAGCCAACCGAAACCCTTGCAGACCTCATACGTCAGTCTACGATTGTAGGACCCTCCACCTTCGTATCCCGAACCGGGAGGACGGTCTTCCCTTCGTGTGAGGCCCCCTCGTGAATGTGAACATAATCACTAAAATTAGCTCCCTCGGTGTGGCGTGGGAGGGTTGAGACGTCCCTGTTTTGGGATTACGGCCGCTTTTACAGGAACAAGTACTCGTACGACTCTGTAAAAGGGATCCCACTTCCCTCCCCTGAACGGGACACGTCCTCTTCCTGTCCCAAAAGTTCTTAAACATACATCTTGAATCTTATTTTTGTTTTATGTGACTTCCTGACAAGAAAACTTTGGGACCAGGCCAACTGAGTCTACTTGTCCTTACAGCAACATACGAACGGACGTCGTAGACTAATACCCGACTCAAATGTCGGGTTAACCGGTGGACTACCCTTGGACGTCTCGTGTCGAATTGACGGTCGGGAGTAGTCACAAGTAAAGAAATCGAGTAGTCTCTTCATAAATAGTGATACCTTTCACTGATATGTACATCGGAAGATCTTGAGGTACCTTGTTCTACAGTTAGAGTCTACCTAATTATACGGGATACAGAAAAACGGATACCAATAAAAAAAGAAAGAACCATTGTCAAAAAAGTGTATACGGTTGAAAATCGATCAACCTTTCTTTTACTAAAAGGGAAAGACCGGTTGAACTCATCTCCCATCCCAACCGAGGAAAAGACCCTCGGTGATAGTAATACCTAGACTACTACACTAGTTATTATTGTGGAGGTATCCGATTGTTTCATCTGTTAAACATGAAGGAAGGGATTTAATGGAAAAGTGGTGGAAGTATATAAAGTGTCAATAAAAAAGACACCCAAGTAGGTTTCCGTCAACGGACGATCAAACAGGGAAAGACTGGCTTCGTTACACTTATAACTTTATTAACAGTCAATTTCTTCTAGGTCAAAGTCTTTGTCGACAGGTCAATAAGTAGTAGACCGTTGAATTTTACGCTTTATACTCCACGAACTAGAATTCTACAAGTCGTAACTCCTCTCTTACACCTCTTTTCCCCTGGGAAAACATGATAACCACCCGTACATTTAACTATATAAGTGACACCTCTCGTCTTACCTCCCAGGAATTTTTTGATTCACATCACGATGGTATACTGGGTCGTTTGGGTAGCTCTTTCGGCGGTAAGGTTTCTGTGTACGCGTCACAAGTAACGTCGCGACAAGTGGTATCGGCCCGAGACATAGTTGGATTTACGGGTAGTCATCTCCCGACCTATTTCTTCTACACCATGTATATGGGTCACCTCATGATGACTCGGTATTTTGCCTCACTTTAACCCAATAGACACCTCTACACCTACCTGGATCTCTGGCAGGACGTCTCACTTCATTCAGTCTTTCTCCTTTTGTTCATAACCTACAATTGCGTATGTACACCTCGGACCTTTTTACCATCTCTACTGGAATAAACGTTTCGTCTTTACCTCTGTGTCTATATCTCGTGTTTGTACCTACGGTCCACCCGTCTTCCTCCCGTCTCCCGACTTAACCCTATAACCCTGACTGTATATACATATGTGATTCCTAAGATACATATTTTGTCTACTGATTACACTGGGATCACAGATCGACCTCTTCCGTCACCGGGGGGTGAGGTCATGAGAACGGACCTTTTGGGGTACCCACCTCCTCGGACCACCCGACGTCAGGTACCCCAGCGTTTCTCAGTCTGTCCTGACTCGCTGAAGTGAAAGTGAAAAGTGAAAGCACGTAACCTCTTCCTTTACCGTTGTGTGAGGTCGAAAGAATGGACCTCTTAGGGTCCCTGCCCCCTCGGACCACCCGACGGCAGAGACCCCAGCGTGTCTCAGCCTGTGCTGACTTCGCTGAATCGTCGTCGTCGCCACAGATCGAGTCCCTTGAGGTGAGACACGAGACACCACTGGACTTACCCTTCCTTTAGGTTCCTTCTCCCCATATACACATGTAGATCGACTAGCTGAAACGACATGTCGACTTGGACTGTATTGTAATACTTTGTTGACATACGGTTATTTTTAATTATTATTTCTCACACCGTTGTAACAAGTAGAACACCCCGAAACCCCATCAAACTCTTCTGAGCGTCAGACATGGACCCGTCCCGTCCGGATCTTCCTCCGAAGTGGTTCCTCGCTTTGGAGAGTCTGTTCGCCCCACCCGGTCGCTTCGAGGACCTCGCAAAACCGTACCTGCAGACAAACGCAAAGATTGAGTTCCGGAAAAATATCGTAAAGAAGGAGACGGTCCGGGAGGAAGTTGACGGAGGTTAAATTTTTTTTTTTTTTAGTTCAGGGTAGATTGACTTTAAGAACAAACACTCAATCGCGACCTTTTCGAAATATCCTGATAAAAGTTGTTTCTTCCTCAAAATTTTGAGTAAAATAGTGAACAGAAGTTTCATATTCGACTGAGATCTGTCATAGATTTCAAGAATTTAGTAACTTTCCCAAAGTCAATAAAGTGAGAAAGAATATCCCGAGAAGAGAAGAGTGAAGAAAGGGTCTTAACACAAAAATCTCACTTCTCTACTTCAATAGACTTCATATTAAACGTCAAACGTAGGATACCCTGTCAACTCTGTTGTGATCGATTTGACGATTCTTTTTTCGTTGGGCACAGACCGTTACGGTTACAAATGACAATCGTATGAGACGAAAGACAAAGTCCCCCACGATTGTAACTTTGACCCCTGAAAAGCCGGACCGAGTTTAGACATTTTGACCATTTAGTGGACAATAAATTGTAAAACTTCACCCCGAACGATCTGCTTGAACAAACACTCTGGTCTTTTTTGCAGGGAAGTGCAAAACGATAAAAACTAAGATATTACACGTAATTAGTCACGACTGTACCACTATTTTCGATGACAGCGGACAGGTCGGAAGGACTACACGTCCCGCCTAACTCTACCTTTCCGAATTTATATACCCTTACTCTCGTCTTCACTGTTTCGAAACCCTATTTCAAGAAAAATGCTTTTTTCTCGTCTCTCGTTTCTCTTAACCACTTCTTAAGACATCAAAAATCGTGACCCAGTCAAGACTACTTCGAGATCCTTTCCCTTAAATACATGTTCCAGACTGAGATCCGGAGAATAATAATAATAATTATCGTCGTCATTATAAAAGTACTGTGAACCCTATGACTCCATACATCGACCTTAGGTAGGAGCACAATTATCCACGCAGTGACCATTCGTAGATTATTCGTACCCGAGACGAATTACTTCATTTCTTTTTGTGTCAGGGGCACCGTGCCAACATGGTCTTTCACCCAAGCACACAGTCGAGGGACAACTGTAACCCTTAGAACGGCCACTCCGACACAAACGAAGAAACGGACGACTAAGAAAGTAACAGAGTCAGTTGAGGTGACGTCGAGGCATGCAAAATGAAGGAAGGAGGTTAGGGGTAGGGTCGGAGGGTTAGAAGACCCTCGATTTACCTTATATCACAAAAACAAAAACAAAAAAACCACACACACACACACACACACGCGCGCACGCACGCACGCACACACACACACAATCGACACGGTCCGTCGTACGTACTAGAATCAAGGGGCTGGTCCCTAGTTTGGGTACGAGGGACGCCACCTTCGTACCTCAGAAGTGGCGACCTGGTGGTCCCTTCAGGAACCTTATGTCACAATTGGTACGGAGACTTCGTGGACGTCCAAGCTAGGGACCCAGCCCTTCTAGGGGACCTCTTCCTTTACCGTTGGGTGTCATCATAAGAACGGACCTTTTAGGGTACCTACCTCCTCGGACCGTCCGATGGCAGGTACCCCAGCTTTTCTCAGCCTGTGTCGACTCGCTGACTGTGAAGTGAAGTGACTTGGCAGACTCCCTTTCACACCCTTCCGGTCCCTGTCTTGCCTTCCGTTCCGTTGTTATTGTAGTCGTCGTTTTCCCTGCACCCCCGACCCCATTTCCTTTACCTCGTGCCTCCTGAATCTCCCCCTCTAATTCTCTCACCACTAGTCACTTCAGCGAGTCAGTACAGGCTGAGAAACGTTGGGGTACCTGACATCGGATGGTCCGAGGAGGTAGGTACTTTAAAAGGTCCGTTCTCATGACCTCACCCAACGGTAAAGAAAGAGGTCCCCTAGAAGGACTGGGTCCCTGACTTGGGTCTAGAGGGCTTAATGTTCATCAACGAAATGGCAGACTCGGTGGTCCCTTCGGGTCCTCTCACCAGCCCCATCCATTCAGAGGGGTCGTAGTAGACTTGTCCATGGTGCACGGTCCGTACCAGTAGAGACAGAGTGATCATAGGATTTGTCAATAGTAATAGTAGGAACAAAATAATAATAATAAAACTATCACGGAACATCGAACACCCTAGAATCAAGGGACTGGTCCCTAACTTGGGGGCCGTAACCCGTCACACACACTCGGGTCTCAGGGTTAGTGACGTGACACTCCCTTAGGGAATAGGAACATAATCTATCCTCCGTAGACGTCGTGCTTTCCTTCATTAAAAAGTCAAAGCGTCGTCGGGAAAGTCCCTAGTTTTGTGTCGTCAGAGCCGAGGACAAGTATGGGGAGTGGTAATGTGACCTCAGTTGTTTCCCACCCTACTTTTAGTGTTGATTTCCACCTCTAAAAAGTCTAATAAAGCGGAGAGGGTCGGAGATGAGAACGTAATCAAAAGATAGAAGAGTTTGGGTTCATGAGGACAGGAAAAACAAAAGCGTAAGAGAGGTATTAGTTAACGGAAGGGAAAGTCAAGTCAAGTCAGCGAGTCAGCACAGGCTGAGACACGCTGGGGTACTTAACGTCGTGCGGTCCGGAGGGACAGGTAGTGGTCGAGGGCCTCAAGTGAGTCTGAGTGCAGGTAGCTCAGTCACTACGGTAGGTCGGTAAAGTAGGAGACAGCAGAGGAAGAGGAGGACGGGAGTTAGAAAGGGTCGTAGTCCGAGAAAAGTTTACTCAGTCGAGAAGCGTAGTCCACCGGTTTCATAACCTCAAAGTCGAAGTTGTAGTCAGGAAGGTTACTTGTGGGTCCTGACTAGAGGAAATCTTACCTGACTAGAGGAACGTCAGGTTCCCTCTCAGAAGAGGTTGTGGTGTCAAGTTTTCGTAGTTAAGAAGCCGCGAGTCGGAAGAAATATCACGTTGAGAGTGCAGGTATGTACTGGTGACCGTTTTGGTATCGGAACTGATCTACCTGAAACCAACCGTTTCGTTACAGAGACGAAAAATTATACGACAGATCCAACCAGTATTGAAAGGAAGGTTCCTCATTCGCAGAAAATTAAAGTACCGACGTCAGTGGTAGACGTCACTAAAAACCTTGCACTTGCACTTCAACGAGTCAGCACAGGCTGAGAAACGTTGGGGTACCTGACATCGGATGGTCCGAGGAGACAGGTGCCCTAAAAGGTCCGTTCTCATGATCTCACCTCAGTCGGTGACAAAGGTGACACAGGGGTCGATAGACGGTACTTCACTACCCTGGCCTACGGTACTAGAATCTTCTGACCTACGGAAGGGAAATATATTAGGTTTTCTTAAAATTTTTAATAAACTTCTTTCATATCACCTGTGGATCTTTGACGAGCAAGGCGCCCTGCGACCGTCAAAATTTAACCTCACGCGAAATCTATGTTTCCTGGGAACGAACACACGAATGAGTGAGTCAGCACGGGACGAGACACTAGGGTACCGTTCGGTCCGAGGAGACAGGTACCGTAAGAGGTCCGTTGTCATGACCTCACCCATAGGTAAGGGAAGAAGGGGTCCAAGTAAGGACTGGACCCCTTGCTTGGAACAGAGGACGTAACGTCCGTCTAAGAAATGGTAGACTCGGTGGTCGGGTGTTTCCTGGGAATAGTGGTTCAAAAAGGTGGTCACCCCTTTGTTGACAACGACAGAAGAAAAACACGGTAAAGTAGGAGGGTCACCGACACTCGTTATGCTCTGAGAGGCACCAACGTAACTCACGGAAACCTACAGAAGGACTCCCCACTCGGACAACGGAAAACTACCTTAATTCGGTATTAACGAGGGTTTGTGAAGGTCTCTAAAAGTCCGAGTTTTATATCATTACCGAGGATGGGGTCGAGAGTATGGTGGAATATAGTGTTTCGGAACACAAGAGTCTTTCTTTTTATCACCGTCAACATAAGTCAGTCTCCACCTTGGTCATCGTATTATGCAAAAAGACTTTTTCCACAATAGGTTTTGAGGTGAAACTAGGTCCGGTCTCTGGTAGGTCACTGACACAGGGCGGTAGAGTCTAAGAGGTCCCTACTTAGAAAAAAAAATTTAATTAATTGAAAAGGTGGGTTTGAAATTTGAAAAACAAACTATAACCCCACATCGACCAATTGTTACAACACCATCAAATCGACTTGTCGCTTCCCTGTGTCGATATGTATTTGTAGGCGCCTACCTAGAATTGCAGTTTTTTTATTTACTTTTTGGAAAATTAAATGAATAAAAAACGGTTTGGTGTGCCGTATGTTTTAGAATCAAGGGACTGATCCCTAAGGAACGTCACCTTTAGACCTCAGAATAGGTGACCTGACGGTCTCTTCAGGGGGGAGAATAGAAAATTTTCGATGGGCAAGAGTGTAATACGTAAAGTAAACTAGTGACACTTCTGTTTAGTCAAGATCGAAGAGAATTTCTAGAACCACTTTAAAAGACGTCGGTGTACGGGTACAACTTTTCGTACTGATGAAACAAGAAAAAACCCACGATATCTTATATATCGGTTACTCTTATGACCGGTTTAATTTTATTTACTCCAAGTGACCTAGTTCCGTGAAAGGAACGACTTAATTCAGGTACTGGAGAGTGCACGTGACCCCCAGGACCAACCTTCATACCACCCCATCAAAACAGAAGAAACGTCAGAAGACGGGGACTTGAGTCTCCGATGTCGTACTTGAAATCTGAGGTTTCCTGTGGAAGTCTAAAGACCGACACAAACGTTTGTAGTCATAACTAAGATTGAGACCCCATAAAGATCAGAAACCCCATCACTCTTATTGATGTAAGGGATCCAAAGAAAAGATAAATTATCTTATTTACAATCACTACACTAAACTAGGTTGGTCTAATGATGTCTGAAAACTGGAATAGAAGGAACCATCGGGTCAACCATTTCTCAGACGGACGTTCCGTCCCAAGTTAGGGACCCAGCCCTTCTAGGGGACCTCTTCCTTTACCGTTGGGTCAGGTCCTAAGAACGGACCTCTTAGGGTGCCTGTCTCCTCGGACCACCCGATATCAGGTACCCGAGTGTTTCTCAGTCTGTACTGATTGTGAAAACTGGAATTAATAACCGAACATAAAAACAAGTACAAAGTTGATTCCAAAGAACAACAACAAAATCAGTGGATCTAAAATTTAAGGTACTTCAACCCTTTGAATAAAAAGTGTACAAAAGGGAAACACCTTTCCCTTCTGATTAAAAATCCATAAGACATCTCTACCACACCCACCACCGATTCCTATACTGGACACTTTAAAGGAATAAAATACGTCTAGAACCGGACTGAGATGAACGATCGACACACCGGAACCCGTTCAAGGAATTATAGAGACCTGGGACAAAAAGACAAGACATTTTACTCCTATTGTTTCCCTACGACTCTCTGAATTCACTCTATTAGGTTGGTTTCATGGACCGTCAGTCGTAAGTTGTCTAACCCTGAGTATAATGAGAAAGATAAGAAAAAAAAAAAAAAAAATCGCAAAATTATCATTTGACTGCGTGCATCTTCTTGTGTTGCTAAAAGACTTATCTCGTCGATTTTATCACTTTATTTAGTTTTGGAATAATAAGTTTCTTATCAACTTCTTTTGTCTACAATTCGGATTTTTCTTCTTTATGTCTTCGATACTATTGACAAAAGGTCATAGAGCCCCCTTGTGTACGGAAGGTAAAATTTAAATAAAATTGATAGTCTGGTGTATTCCAACCTTTGCGTATTGTAAACAATCATTTTGAATTAAGGAAATAGACTTCATACATACTAAAACTTTAAAGTCCGTTACCTTGAACATGAGTTTCTGTACTCTTATTACTTCTACAAATTTAACAGTAGACAAGTCAAGCAGTGACCACCTCAAGTGTAAAATCAATATCTCAAGGAAAGAAGGTCCCTTGGATTTAAAGAAATGGGAGCATCGGAGTAGAGAAGGGTATTGCAGGACGATACTATTAGGACAAAAAAAAAAAAAAAAATTGTAAATTCTAGAATGAGGGGTCACATATAAGGGACCTGGTCGGAGTAATTGTAGTGGACCCTCGAGGGTCTCTTTACGTCTGAGTCCGGGACAGGGTCTGGAGGCCTGAGTCTCAGACAAAAAACAAAACCAAACCGGCACACCGTGCACCTTAGAATCAAGGGACTGGCCCCTAGCTTGGACACGAGGGACGTCACCTTCGTACCTCAGGATCGGTGACCTGGTGACCCCTTAAGGGTCCCAGACACAAAAATTGTTCTAGGGGAATACGTTCACGTACAATTTTAGACTTTTCGTAGAGAGTTCTGTGGTTTCAATTGACACAAACCTTAGTGTACCGTTCGTCCAAAGGACGGATCAGTCCCAAAGCATCGAACACGACAACTCTCTCGACTCTACGAGTCAGAAAGAGTGTTACGGGAGACGGTGGAACCCCGAAGACTCCTAAGGACATCAAGTAGAAAGAGAATAATCTGAAACATCGAGACGGGGACACACAAAAACGGGGAATTATAAAACAGGGAAACTAAAGAAGTACACGAGAACTTGAAAATTCGAAAAATACGGAATGAAATTTATGCCATAAAGTCAGCCCACTGTTAAAATATCAGTCTCGGGGGTACCATGTATAAATTATTACAGAATATTTCGTGGCGAACAATGCTTTTTTTTCGCCTACAAGAACTCTACTCCGATATCCATTTTATACCTACCTTAAACACGGAGTAGACCCTTGACTACCTCTTCATATAAAACCAGACGATATTTTCAAGGACGGAGCTTGCAGGAGGCACGTTGCTTCGGTACTTTTCGTGTCCCTTAAATGTTAAACGAAGTGATGACTTTTCATTTTCCTTTAAATACCCCATGATCACTGTAACTCTTCCTCATCAAGAGATTCTCTTGACGTAAAAAGTATCCATTGACCTTTGTAAAGGTCGAAAATTTTACTTGTCTACAGAAAAAGAGGGTACTAATCATTCCAAAACCTTTACTCATCCTTGTTGAGCCATCACAAGGACTGTATCTAAAGTTTTGTAAAACCTAGACGAACAATTCATGCTACAAAATTTTCCGCGACCGTGAACATAAAGACGATGAGTATTCTTATGTAAGTCGTAAAGAAAAAAAAAAGAAATCGTAAAGACATTAAACGTTGTCAAGACATCTTTACTCATACTAGACTTTACTCCCAAGAACTTGTACGAAATGGGTGTATTCATTAAAAGTAAGAACTCTAATGTAGAGAGAGAAAGACCAACATTGACCTAAATGACCCCTATTCTTACTTGTAACAGTAAAAAGGGGGATCCTTACTATTTACATTAATGTCATGATTTTTTTAGGAAAGGTCGACTTCCTTGTTTGGTACTTCTGACACCAAATTCAGAAACATTTACATAAAAAGGGGGAAAATTTACATTTGGTATGTAAATCTGAACCAACACGACACGTCCACAGGTCAAAATCTCAAAGGAAATGAAACACTAGAGGGTCAAGAGTCCGTACTTAGTCAGGTCAAAAGGACTCCCCTTTTGACGTGAAAGTTTAAATAAAACTGAAAAGTCAAACTCAAAAATTTGGAATTTTCGTAACACGTAAGAAGAGTGGTCCTACTGTACCAATAGTGGTCAGATCGTAGATCTTTATCGAACTGAACCTCCTCTATTTTCAGTCACCAGCCTTTTTATTTCTCTACCCTTCTGTCTTACTGTCTGTCCCCCTTTCTAATCACCCATACTGGTGTCTCTACTGTGTAAAACGATCTGAGTTGTAACAGTGACAACGGGTCCTTCCAGACTCCTTCCCGGTGTGTGTCCCGGGTTCCAGCGGCCAACGTACGCCAGCAGTCGGTTCCTGTCGAGGGTGTTTCCGCCCCTCTTGAGACAAGTAGACAAAGAGGTAAACCGGTCGAAACTAACTCAGGGAGGGACCCGAATCCTTAATATAATGTCGACATTCTCATTCACGACCCCCAGTCCTATCAAGAACGGTATAACATAACAGAACTCGTCTAAAAGGATTGAAACTTAGAAGGGTTCTTCTCTGGAACCCAGAGAGAACCTACAACACATATTGCACCAAACAGAGTCGAAGTCGTCTCCCCGACACCCAGAGTGACCCAGAGTTAAAGAAATAGTCCTTCTACCCCTCAACCGGTAATTTGCTGCAGTCATCGCCGAAGGTCGAGTCTAGGAACCCTACAGTACACCGAACAACTCCTATTTTGTCGAGTACTGTCTAGCACCTTCTCCGAACGTTTACGTCCGGAAAGAAATGGGTAGGCTCAAAGAATTCAGCATTTACAAGTTTGTTGTCGTGGAACTCCTTCGACGGACGACTTCCACTTCGAAGTCTAGAGGTCAGCGGGACTAACAGTCCTCACTGTTTGGCTGTGTCACATAATTTTTCGTCTCTGTAGTGAAACGGAGTACGACCCTCCCTAACGCCCGTCCTCCTCGTCACCCGCTGTCTCCTACTCTACCAACCTACCGTAGTGGCTGAGGCACCTGTACGCAAACTCGTTTGACATCCTCTATCACTTCCTGTCCCTTGGGACCACACGACGTCAGGTGTTCTAACATTTCTCGACCTGTATTCGCGGTAGAGTCAGGAACCGAGACACATGGTGTGAAGGAAATCAGTCACCTTACCATTAAGGAACTTTACTTTGGGGTAGGAGTTCAAACGGGACACGGAAGTGTTCTCGGTCTATCCAACGTGACGGGAATCTTACACGTCCAACATTACGACTAATTCACTTTTTGCACAACTCCGACCGTTCCCTAAAGACCGTAACTACCTAATTTCGTCTAATCTGTCGGAAAGTCCTGTGAACATTATTTGAATGTCATACAATTTCTGCAAATTCTTCTGCCTAGCCTTCTTTTATTCCCTCACCCTCGTGTAATACCCACGGACTCTCTTTCATAAAGTGACTTCGACTTAAAATCCAACAGGAGTCGAACACTTACCTGGAGAATCATACACAAAAGAAACCATCAAAACTAATCAACCCTTAATCTCTGTTTATAACCCGAAGGGACCACCGAGTCTACCATTCCTCAGACGAACGTTATGCCCTCTGGACCCAAAAAAACTAGGAACGCAGCCCTTCTAACGGACCTCCTCCCGTACCGTCGGGGGTGGTCATAAGACCGGACCTCTTAGGAGTACCTGTCTCCTCGGACCACCCGACGTCAGGCACCCCAGCGTTTCTCAGCCTGTGCCGAATCGTTGATTTGTGTCGTGTCGTGTCTCTGTGTAAAATCTCCTCACGTAACAATAACAGTAATAAAAGATCGTCAGAAAACCACCATTCAAAGTTATTTACTGTGACCAAAACAACCAATTTTCAACTTTGTTTAGACGGAATAAAAATTGCAGACACTATTATTTCTGAGTTTTGATATTGGAATCGTGTCTAGTCTCTCGACACTCTTTGTCATTTTTTAAATATATAGTGAAAGTAATAATCCGTAACACATACTTTAATTATTAGAGAAAGGAAGGGATATGCCCGAAGGGACTAACGAGTCAACCATTTGTTGGACGGACATTACGTCCTCAGGGGCCAAGCTAAGGACCCAACCCTTCTAGGCGACCTCTTCCCTATCCGATGGGTGAAGTCATAAGAACCCGAAGGGACCATGGAGTCGACCATTTCTTAGACGGACGTCACACCCTCTGGACCCAAACTCGGGACCCAACCCTTCTAGGGGACCTCTTCCCTTTCCAATGGGTGAAGATCATAAGGTCGGGCCTCTTAAGGTACCTACCATATCAGGTACCCCAGCGTTTCTCAGTCTACACTGACTTACTGAAAGTAAAGTGAAGTGAGCGGAGGAAGGATACAGTTAACGACTTTAATTAGAATCGTAAAGACAGAGTAAAAGTCATGGTGACTCATCAATTCTTACCCACCCCGACATTAATAATCACGACACCCCTATAAATTCATATTAAACTATACTCCTTTAATTCTCTTACACGTTTGAACTCCGACACAAAAAGAGAAACCCCATCTAGATCAGTATATAAAGACAATCCTACCATTTACGGCTCAATAAACTAGAAAGGACCGACTGAACAGAACCTCATTAAGTGTAAATGTTGTACGACACATACTTTCGCACTTTTGGTCTTGGTATGTCAAAGTGATGGTAGGTGTCAGTACTTTACCAAAAATTCATGCATCATTTAGACCCTAACTAATATCATCTACTTTCACCATCTATGACTGTCACCATCGTTGAAAGTCTCTATTTATTCAATGGATAATCAGACTAATTTACAAAAACGATCAATGGACTATTCATTATATACAAAGGAACAATAAAGAAGACTCAAAGGAGTCTCTATCTAATTGAAAGAAAAGTGTATAAATTCCAGAATCGTCGTAAAAGGGGTGAGGACGGGGTGGATCTAAAAATAATGTTTTATACAGTTTGTATCTCTTTATCTTTTTTATCATGCAACTTGTATGTAACTTGTACGGATTCAAGGAATTAACAATTGGTAATACGACATAAACGAAATAGACACACACACACACACACACTTACATATGTATGTACGTATAAAAAACGAATTGTTAAACTCCGTTTGTCCCCATCCGCTTACCATACTATGAGTGGGTGATGCAATTCATAGACAGAAGATTTTTATTCCTGTAAGAGGATGTATTGGTACCATTATAAAGTTTTAGACTTTTAATTGATATTAACAGTGATATTAACTAAGACCTATCGGTTAGGTATAAGTGTGGGGAGAGGGGGTCAAAGATCTTACAGAAGATACTAACAAATAAAAAAGACACTTGATTCTAGGTCAGTCGCAAGAACGAAACGCCACCATACCGGGATTCCCGAATATAAAAGATCAGATCTTTTCGAGAGTATAAAAACAAAGATACTGTGACGGCAAAAATTTTCTCTGGTCCGGTGAACGGCACCTCTTACAAGGTGTGACTCCTACACAGACCACCTAACAAAGGGACGCCCGGTAAGTCAAAAGAGAGCGAGGGTATAAAGCACGTTTGACCCTTTTCCAACTTCCAATAATAAAGAAAATGAGAGAAGACCCCCATCCTTTCACTAATCCCCCAAGGGTCCACCGTGACCACCAATTTCTTGGGAGGGCGGTCACGTCCTCTCCCTTCTCTGAACCCAAGTCAGGGACCCAACCCTTCTAGGAGACCTCCTCCCGTACGGTTGGGTGAGGTCGCAAGAACGGACCTCTTAGGGTACCTGTCTCCTCGGACCGTCCCATATCAGTCAGGCAAAGAAGCCTTTGCTGACTTCGCTGAATCGTCGGTACGTACCTCCTCTAATTCTTTTGCACTTCCAACAGACAAGTCTCATTCAAAGGGAGTGTGGGTTCGGGGACACGACAACTCATCTTCCCTCTTATTACCGAAGCAACTTTCCACTATATATACAAAGATCAGAAGTCGACGAGGGAGCACTTCACTACTCATCTGCACAAAAAGTCACCTACAGGATCGAAAGCCCTCAACTACACACAGAAGAGACTTGTGTCAAGAGACGACGGACACCGTAAAATAAAGGGCAGTCACAAGACGGTCGACACCGACACTCTTGTGCACCTGAATTGAAAGTGAACGGGACAAATCCGCTTCGAGGAAGGACGTACCTGTAAGGTTAGCCGAGACACCGGAATTTTACAGTTCATTCACAGGAAAAGACACACGGGACTTTGAGTCGGATTCGAAACGATATTTACCGTTTCGATGACTCAACGGCACCGATGTCCGGTTTCCGACCTTTATTAAAATCCTAGATTTTTGTGTCAAAAGTATACTTTTACAAATAAAATACCCTGCAACTATTCGTACGTACACACGATAAGTAAAAGTATTACTTAATCAAGGAAAAAAAAAAGTCAACATTTTTATTTGGAAGTAATTATAGATTAAACAACCCTACCTTTACTAAGGTCATCCCAATACTACTAAAGTAACACTGGAGGGAAGACCTCTCCGTATTACTTTACCTATGAAATTAGTTTAAGCTTCCTTCTAAGTAGACTTACACGTGAACTAGTTGTCCTTTCCACCGAAAGCCGAAAGTGAAAATTTATAACAAAAGAGTCACTCCCGAGGTCTGATCCGGGGTCCAAGGTCTTCCGTCAATTTTTCCTTCAGTCCTATAATGTCTCAAGAATCAGAGGGTTTGGATTAATTTAAACTCAGGAATCTTCGTACGTAGAGAAACCTAAGTAAACCTACGCACGAAGATTCTCCCTCACATGTCTTTTAAATCTTATATAAATAGTATTCACTTTAAGTCTTAATTCTAATCATCAAGGTAAGAAATACGACTACACACAATTAGTTACCTGTTGATTCGTTTTGAGTAAAATGTTCAAAAGTAAACCTTAAAAAGGAAGTCACAGACAAAAAATTGATGTTTCAGTGTTTCGGTAAAGTAAAGGAAGAATATTTAATCGTTCACATATATATATATATATATATATATATATATATATATCAAGAATCTCGACTTGTCCCGGTCTCTTTTGGTCGTCCCGTTCTGGGACAGGAAATCTGTTCATTATATAATTAAGGACAAGGGTCCATTCTTAAACCTTCGTTTACAAAAAACTTTTTTTACTTCCGCGAGTCCCCTGACGTCGGACCCAACAGAAGAAAGTAACGTGAAAAAGAAGAGATTCTTATGAACATAAAAGGTAAGTTAGTAATCCGATTGTAGTTCCTTTTATTATAACTGTTAAACTCTCTGATCTCCTCAAGTCAGTAAACAAACGTCGGATTCAGAAGAGACACCTCAGGAAGAACTTGAAACCTACCTTAACCCACTTTTTACAGGGACTAAAAGTTCCGAAGGGGTCGTAGAACACCATAAACTTAGTTTTTATCTGAGAACAAAATTTTTGACAGTCTTATCCGTGTCAAAGGTGGGTCGGCCCGACAAACACCGAGTCAGGAACAAAACTTACGTCGTCGCGTTACTACTCCGGGGAGTTTTGAAAGCTGACCACACGTGGGTAACCTACCTGAAAAAAAGACCATAAATTTTTTAATTTTTTTTTAAACAAAACAACCTATTTAAAAATTTCTCATAGTAGCTAAAGCAGTTTCGGAGTGTATTTACCTCTCACTTCTAGAGGACTAAACCCCAACGATTAAAGATACTACTTGTCCTCACAAAGACAAAGTCTCACTCGGTGTCGAGTCTCCGTCGTCAAAATCCCTCTAACATAGGAGTCAATTAGTGAACCGCTACCACCAAATGAGTGACAGTGCAGACTGAGAGACGCTGACGTACCTAACATGGGACGGTCCAAGGAGACAGGTACCCTAAAAGGTCCGTTCTTATGAAAGGAGACCCCCTAGAAGGACTGGGACCCTAGCTTGGACCCAGAGGACGTAGCCTCCGCCTAAGAAATCGCTGACTCGAATCCCTCAACTTTTACACTACGGACGCTGCACAGGGCCACCAGGTACCGTGAAACAGTAAGAGAGAGAAAGTGAGGCCCTAAATGAGAAGGTCAAGTCTTATCCGTCCCGTACCCTCCCTTCTCGAGGCAATGAACGAGACACGGACCTCCCTGTGACACGGGAGGCATCCCTGCACTCCCAAGGGACACTGTCAGTCACGTCCCGTAACCTCAGTGACACTAGACCTATAAAATTAGGAGTTTCAGAGTAAAAGAATAGATATTTTACTCTAATTTAACCATCTCATATAGTTCGTAACTCGTTCATACGATGTCTACCATGGATTGCAATGAGAGATAACTGCAAACAGTCAAAATAATAAGGTTTGGTGAGTAAGTTAGCGTAGGAAGGAGAAGGGTTAGGGACCAGAATCTCGACTTCTTGGAAACCACTGAGGGAGGACGTACATCCGATTTCAAGTTTGAGGAACCACCCAGGACACTCCGAGGGACACTAGACCGGGACAAGTCGAAAAGATTTGAGTCTGAGGGGAAGGACGAACGTAACCTGGTCAACACGACTTGTGCTACGACCTAAAGACCGAAGGCATTCAGACACAGAAAAGAGGTCGACTTCAAGGGAGTAGTGAACTCAAGAGCACGGGAGTCGGAGAGCGGGGTGGTAAGATTCCGATTGAGATTGGGGACTAGGGATTGGGGATTGGACGGTAGGATAGGGAGAGGGCAAAGGCAGAGGAGTTTAAGGGATCAGGAAAAACTCTGAACACGGGGGTTTATCGGAAAGAACAAAGGAAGGTTTAACCTTTATGACAGTAGGAAGAGACTTAACGATTGAGATATAAATATCGAGAGAATTTTGGGAGCCTTTCACATAAATCTTAAGTTCAGTAATCTTTTTAATTTGTTACAAGACCTGAAGGTAAATACATTATACTTTCAAATAGTTAAATAAAAGTTTGTGAAAAAGTTACTCTTAACTTTGTCGTTACAAACAAAAAGGCAATCCCCAAATGAAATGAAATCCCCAAACGAAAATAATACAAAAAGTAGGACTTAAAGTACTCTGTCTACATCAATTCACCTTCTACGGTAAGAAGTTTGTAAAGACCCTTAGAGTCATGAACCATCGACTGATCAGTACGAGTTTTATCTTCCCGTCTTTACTTTTTAGATGGGTCTCTCAACGACCTAGAATCTCGGTCCTCTTTGGTTTCACTGAAAGCACTAAGTAACAACACCAGACTTAATTCGTATTGGAGTCTACTCACTCCGGCAAAAGACTTCTTCAACCAAGACGGCCAACTAGGATTACCGATTTAAAAGACCACGACGGAACACTTGGTCGTCCGTGTGGACACGAAAACGTCCCCCGGGGACTCCGGACGACGGGACGGTCCTTGTACTGGGACCACCCCTGGCAAGACATCGACCACTCCGGGACCCCAGTCCGGTCACGACGGGGACATAGCTCAGGATCCCTCGTGCCCTAAAGGAACACGAGTCAGCGAGTCAGTACAGGCTGAGACACGCTGGGGTACCTGACATCGGGCGGTCCGAGGAGACAGGTTCCCCTAAGAGGTCCGTTCTTATGACCTCACCCAACGGTACGGGAGGAGGTCCCCTCGAAAGGTTGGGTGCCTAGCTTGGGTCCAGGGGATGCAACGTCCGCCTAAGAAATGGTAGACTTGGTGGTCCCTTCGTACCCTAAAGGGACCCTTTGGTATACAGTGAGGGTCGGGGATAGTCGAAGATGAGGACGGGAAAACCTTAAATTTGAGTGGAACGAGACTAAAACATAAACAAATAACAACATCAAAACCAAGTCAACCGAGTGGTATTACTAATCCATAAAAATAGTAGATAATAACGTGTATGGAGTACAGTAACGAAAACTAAATAAATGTCTAACTTCCAAACACCGTTGGGACGAAGCTCTTTTTAGATACTCGTGGTGAAAATCGTAAACAAGGAAACACAAAAACACAGTGTAAAACCATTAAGAGTGACATAAATTTTGAAAAGCGATAATAATACAAACAATAGCACCAGTCATTGGAAACTACAATGATAACGTTTTTCTAAAAATGAGTGACTTCAGAGTCTATTACCAATAGTAAAAAATCGTTATTTAATGAAAATTAATTCAATACGTGTAAAAATTCTGTTACGATAAAGTGTGAGTGATCTGATGTCCTACCATATTTGTATTAAAAACACACGTGACCCTTCTGTTTTTTGAACACTGAAAACACCATATACGAAATAACGTGACCAGACTTTAACTTGGGGTGTACAGAGGATCTCTATACGGACATATTTCGATTAAAATTACACTGTACCATTTTATATTTATATAATACTTAATCCATCATATTGAAGTTTACTGTATCTTAAACCTTACGATTCTAGTAGTAGTAAGAGATTGGGCGTATATCATAAATGGTATACTGTCCTTGTCAAAATTTACAAAACGTATAAATGGGTAAATTAAAAGTGTGATTAGGGTACTCCAGCACCGATAATCATAGAAGTGCCTTCGTGTCTCTCAAATTAATTGGACTGGTTCTAGTGTGTCGGTCGTTCACCGCCGCAACAGTAAATATGGATCCGTCAGACTGAGGTCCTTCGTTCAGTCCTGTAAGTAGAAGAAAGGAAAGAATGGACATATGAGAATGACAAACCGTGACCTGGGGAGGAAGTAAAGTCCCTTTTTTCACCTTTCAGACGTAAATTGTCAATTCGTTTTATTCCTGTCCTACATCGTTTAAAGGTTCGATTATCCCTTAACAAGTTCTTCATATAAATACCTACTCCGAAAATTCTTTCAGTACCCTACTCATACCCTGGGAACAATAGACTGTGTAGGATGAATGGGTCTCTTTTTAAATCACTTCCCTAGAAATACCTTATCGTTCACTAAAAATTTTTTAGAGGGGTCTCTTCAGTTCCGGGAAACTAAATTTCGGTGCTAGCACGAGAGAGGAACTCCGACTCTTACGAATCCCGGTACCCGGTCCCTCTCCCTCTCGACTGAAGGTCGTCTCAAATGTCCTCTTAACTTATAAAGCTCAAAGAGCTCAACTGACTTAAGCAGGTATCGTGAAGGATTCACTGACGAAGGGAATCGAAACTTATTATTTCAGTGGTTTACGTCGACGTGTAAGATTTTCTCTGTGGGGCTGAAAGTTCAACCGTGGAAAATCTTTATTTTGTATAGAACAGACTTTGCGCTTCTGACATCATTCTAGTTTGTTGTTCCCACAGTAAAGCTTTTGGACAAACGGAGGTCCAAGACACCGAAGGGTCAGGTGTCGCCCGTTCTTTCAGAGTACTTGTCTAAAATAGACTCAGGGTCAGTGTGACAAAAGTCGCGACGACGTAGTCGAAGGAGATCGACACGTCAGAGACTCAAAGAGGGCTGGAACAAGATTTGAACGTCAGAAGTAAATTAATGTCAGAAGTACTGCTAATAAAAATCCGAACGAGGGGGGTGGGGACGGGTCACGTGACATCCAAATTATATAGTAGAGAGGCATAGTAGAGACTAGAAAAGATCAACACGAGAGAGTAGAGGGGGTCGGAGGTATTCTTGGAATATTGGTATAAGGGAATACCGTCTACCCTCACTTGCCTTGTCACCTAGTGTGCAAAAGAGACAGACCCCTCGCTTCTCCTACCGATCCGGACCATGGTCGACTCTCCTCCTCGGCATCGAAAGGGGTACTAACACGACGAACCCATTATGCGAGTGACGGAGAGCTTTCTGGGCGAAACACAGAGGCAGGGTAAAGACCTAAGACCAGGGCCAACACAGACAGAGGTGTACCGTGCGAGCCTAATCCATCCTTCGTTGACCCTAGGCGAAAATCTAAGCTCAGTCGTAAAAGTGGATCCTGTACCCTACCGATATTTGGTCGGGAACAAGAGACTCAAATAATGACTGTAGGCAAGACGGACTTGTAGGGGTCGACCACGGCTTCGGTGTACACGTGAACTTTGAAGGTGGATGGAAAAACGAAATCTACATTAAAATCTAGAGCAAACAAAAATTACCACTTGAGTCCTCTCTTTCGCCCCAAGGACGACACTGAGTTCCACTTAAGGATACAGGTTTAAGATATAAAGACCTCATAAATGTGGACTGTCCTTAACTGAGTTCCTTGTTTTTCTTGTCCTTTTCGGGATCCGTGTATGACCAGCTGGGTCTGTGCCTTAAAACGACCACTGACCGTTTTAGCACTTTCGATTTGATACCGAGTTGTAAAAAAAGAAACTTATAAAATACATCCTTTCCCCTACAATTTCCACCCTTTCATTCTTATTCGTACAGAAATTTTATCATTCAGTAGTGGAATTACGAGTTTTCGAAATAAAAATAATAAAAAATTTTAATTTAATTAATTAATAAAAAAATGAAATGTTATAACATACCCAAAACGTAGTTGTACTTAGGCGGTGGCCACATGTGCAGTTTTCGAAAAAATTTCACCTAGTAGTCGTCCCTGGATGACACGTCGTGTCCTTTGAGACGAGACACAATACACCGTCGGACCTACCCTCCAAACCCCCTCTTACCTTTGTACAGAGACATACCGACTCAGGGAAGCGGCAGGTGGACTTTGATAGTGGTGTAACAGACGATAGAACGAGATGAGGTCATATTTTATTTTTCAAATTTTTTCTAAAAGGTCAACACTACACTTTTTTCAGAAATTTGTTGAAATCTTTTCTGAGACTTTTGGTCGCATTGAAGAGGGGACTCCACACAGTTTAACAACTGGTAACCTTCCTACAGCAAAAGAGGAAGCTCCGAAAAACTCTCCGAAGAAGAAGAGGACTGGTCACTAAATAATCTAAGGTATCCTTAGCTTACTTCCACTTAAAACAAACTTCTTTTCTGAAATTTCTTCCTTGTCCAAAACTCTAAAAATTTTTCGCCTTCAAAACCTCTGGGCCCGAAGGAAAAAATCACACTGACCTTCCCCCGCCTCGACTCTTGACTTACCACCACTACCCCCGTCCCCATAACTTCACCTTCCCTTTCAACGAGTCACCAGAACCGCTGGGTAAGAGGTCCGGTCTTATGACCTCGCCCATCGGAAGGGAAGAGGTCCCCTAGAAGGGTTGGGTCCCTAGCTTGGTCCAGAGGGCGTAACGTCCGTCTAAGAAATGGTCGACTCGGCGTTCCCTTCGGGTCCCCATAACTCTGTCTTCGTACCCCAAAGAAAAGACTTCTTTCAGAACTCAAGAATGCAAATGACCCGACCACTTAAAATATGAAAGGGACACCGAGACTTCTTTACGACACTGGGAGTACTTAAGGGTCGCGTGGACCCTGTGCAGAATACGGGGGACTTTTAAAAGTCGGAGTCTCCGTCGCGTCAAACCACGTCAAACCATGCTGCTACGAGTCAAATCTCAGTAATGAAGAGGCCTCTCTATTTTTTTAGCACACAATAAAACGTTCCTCGGACATAATCAAGACAGACAACACCCAAAGGAAAAAAAAAAAAAAAAAAAAACTACCTTCTGTGCACCACACCGACACTTCTCATTTATCCTTTTTTGACCCGTAGAACATTAGAACTCAAAATTGAATTCGTATACATACCTTTACTTTATAGGCTTTGTTGTCTCTATAGAAACAACCTCACACTTTCTTGCGGTCGCTTAAAATTGACCCTCAATAAAAGTCTCCTTTGAAACTTCGTACTTATCTGTTTCCCTCACTAAAACTCCCACACGGACGACCTCTGCCACCCTTTAGGGCAACACCCGTCTGTCCGCCGACCACTAACCTAGTCTCAGGGAGTCTGCACCACCGCCATCTACGACCACCCGTCTGAGAATCCAGGTCACTAGCCACGAAACGAACCGGACGACTTGAACGCCTTGGTCCCCTCGTAACAGTGACGGAGACCGTCCGTCAGTGCACACACACTTCATATACGTCTAGTCTTGTGGGTTTAAAAGTCTACTGAAAGTTTATATAAATAAATAGACAAACCGACACGGCCCAGAATCAACGTCGTACACCCCAGAGATCAAAGACGTACGGTCGAGAATCAGCACCGTACGTCCTGGACCAAGGGTCTGGTCCCTAACTTAGGGTCCGGGAAAGGTAACCCTCAGGTCTCAGAATCGGTGACTTGATACTCCCTTCAGGAAGTTTACTGAAAATTTTCCCGGTGGTAATTATACAACTTTCTGACATAAATAGTGGTCTTCAGATCCTTGCAAGGATTCAACCGACTATGTCAACAATAACGACAAGTCAGCGAGTCGGCACAGGCTGACAAAAAAGCTCGGGTACCTGACATCGGTCGGTCCGAAGAGATAGGTACCCCTAAGAGATCCGTCCTTGTGACCTCACCCAACGGTAAAAGACGAGGTCCCCTAGAAGGGCTGGGTCCCTAGTTTAGGAGTAGTGGACGTGACCCGTCCACCTAAGAAACGGTCACTCGGTGGCCCCTTCGGACGGATTATATCACCTACGAGGAATAAGTTCCTAAGACAGAAACACTTAGAGGACGAACGACTCTAAATAAATAACAGGGGTTTAGACATGAGGTCTTATCACGAAAACCGACACTCAAGTCACCATTCCTTCGTCGTAGTATATAGTCTATTCTGCAAAAATTTGGCTTAGTGTATATTTTGTTCTACTCAACTGATTTGACACTATGGGTCTCTACACCATAAGTTCCTCGGATCAGGAAGACTCAGGAGGTCATTGTTAGCAAGCCTCAAACCAATAAGTCACAAGTTCCACTAAAAAGATCTTGTCTTGATGGTGTGTATGACTCCTATATACATCCTCGAGGAGAGGAAGGGGACGACGGGACAATTAAGATTTTAAATATACTTACATCACGTCAGTAGTTGATATACTGGAGTAGTTGTCGTGGGTTTCAAGACCCTTGGAGCTCCTCCAAGAAAAAAAAAAATTCCAAAAAAAACTACACCTCGTAAATCTTTTCGAATAAATAAAAAAACCGAAACAGTCCATAGTCAACGTAGTACGCCCTAGAAGCAACGTAGTACGCCCTCGAAAGTTACAGTGTGTGTCTGAGAGATCAACTCCAAGAACCCAAGTCATCAACGCCGGGAACCCGAATCAACGAGGTTCCGTACATCCTAAAATCAAGGGGTTGGTCTCTAGATTGGACACAGGGGACGTAACGTTCCACTAAGAATTGGTGACCTGGTGGTCCGCTCAGGGAGACGTTCCAAGAACTATGGTAAAATATCAACCAGATCGTGACATTCACACCTCTCTACAACCACACGACCAATTCTTGCTGTCCATACCATTTTAGTGTCGTCTTAAGGTTGAAGTGTTAAAAACTCCGTCAAAGTTTCAGTCATAGATCACGGACGAAAGGAGGGGTCAAAGGTCTTTGTGGTAATATAGAAATACACATTTTACCGGAGAAAACTCGTAGAGGTCCCACCAAAGGAGACCAACAGAACATCGGTACCAAGGGGTCAAGTCACATGTTAGTCTCATTTTTATCCGTTTTGTCTTTGAACAGACAGATCCCCTCCCTCTACCAACGTATAAAAACCTTCGCAAACGTAGACTTACCTACTATACGATGGTCGAGAATTTTCTTTGACTAAAGTCTTTTAAGTTCCCTTTTTCAACACACGGAAAAATCGGAGGGATCCTGAAAAAGAAAGTATCAGAGTGTGGGGTAAGGGTGGGGGCTTTATTTTTTTTCTGTGTTTTGTCGGGAAAAGACACAAAACTCCTTTACCAAAACACTCCGACAAACCAATCTGTTACTTAATTTCTGAGTCTTGAAGGACCTACCCGAAAACCCTTTCCTTCACACACGTCGACACTTCGGACTCCAAGCCGGACGGAGTCCTGTGAACTTTTCAATAAGAGACACGGGTCTTAGTACCCATTGTGACACCACGTGTTTCGGGGGTCTCTAATATATATATAAATAAATAAATTTGAACCATTTTATGTAATTTTTTAATGGTAGAACTGTTAAAATTCACATGTCGAGTCGTCACGATTCATATAAGTACAACAGTACGGTGGTCAGAGGTTTTAAGAAAAGTAGAACGTTTTAACTTGGAGACATCGGTAATTTATGATTGTGAGGTAAGAGGAGCCGAAGGGACCATCGAGTCACCATTTCTTAGGTGGACGGTCACGTCCTCTGTGTTCTCTGTACCCAAAGTAGGGACCCAGTCCTTCTAGGGGACCTCTTCCTTCACCGTCGGGTGAGATCATAAGAACTGACCTTTTAAGGTACCTGTCTCCTCGGACATTAGGTACCCCAGCCTTTCTCAGTCTGTGCTGACTCGCTGATTCGAGTATGTACACGAGCAGAGGGACGGAGAGGCTGGATTCTTTAGTGGCAAATGAAAGACAGACACATTTAGACTGAAGAGATATCTATGCAGTACATTCACTTTAGTATATCATAAACGAACACTGACCGAATAAAGTGCATCGTGTTACAGAAGTTCTAAGTAGGTTCAACCTCGTACACCGTCTTAGAAGAAGGAAAAATTCTGACCCATTGTAAGAAACCTTCCTTACTACGATTTCGACTTTGAGGTCATGAAACCGATGGAGTACGCTTCTCAACTGAGCAACCGTTTCTGAGACTACGACCCTCCCTAACCCCCGTCCTCCTCTTCCCCTACTGGCTCCTACTCTACCGATCTACCGTAGTGACTGAGCTACCTGCACTCAGACTCACTTGAGGCCCCCAACTACTACCTGTCCCTCCAGACCGCACGACGCTAAGTACCCCAGCGTTTTTCAGCCTGCGCTGACTCGCTGACTTGACTTGACTTGACTTGTAAGGGAACCGATCCATGTGATGTAGAACAAACAGAAAGCAGACAACTACCTGCGAACTCAACGACGGTGGAAAACCCAGAACACTTATTACGACGACAATAAGTGTTATGCTCACATGTTTATAGACAAACTTAGAGACACAAGCGAAGAAACCTATATAGGTCGTTATGTTGACGACCCAGTACATTACTAAGAAAAAAACCGGAAGACACCTTGACCGAACGGCAAAAAGGTAGCACCGGCGGGGGTGGTCGTCACGAGTCAACAAGGTCAAAGAGTCGTAGAAACGGTTGCACACAATGAAAGACAAAAACTAAACCTAAAGGGATTATTAATCACTACAACTCGCACAAAAGTACACACGCAGACCGGTGAACACGCAGAAGAAACCTCTTTACAGGCAAACGGGTAAAGAATTAGCCAAACAACACAAACAACAACTCAACATCAAAAGAAAAAAATTATCTAAGGCTTATCATTGGGAAACGGCTAGTTACTTATACTGTATAGCAGGGAGTAGAGGGCCCAACGGAAAAGTAAGACAATTATCATATATGAAACTCCATTCTTTCAAAAACCAAAACTACTTCATGTCAAATGGATAAAAAGGAAACCAAAGGTCACTAAAACCTCAGTATAACTTCTTTAATAACGGTCTAGGTTACAGTACTTCTAAAAGAGGATGCATCCCATTTTTACTCGGACTATCGTGGTCCAATGGAACATGATGGCACTTTGACACTGACTACGGATCACCTACAAGTCACTTGAAGATATTTTGCTTACGGTCACTGGTACTCCAGTCAACTCGAGACAACAGTACCTCTCCGTATAACTTCAACCTTTTCTAAATCCTATGAAAAAAAAAATTGAGTAACCGACAGAGTTTTTGTATTTTTACAAGTGAAATTGATAACTTTCCGTGTGCAAATTATCTAAATTTTCTCTTAAAATCATTTGCCTAGGGTCGTAAAGGGTTCCGAAGGGACACCGAGTCTACCATTTCTTAGACGGACGTTACGTCCTCTGGGCCCAACCTAGGGAACCTGTACTTCTAGGGGACCTCTCCCCTTACCGATGGGTGAGGTCATAAGAACGGACCTCTTAGGGTACCTGTCTCCTCGGACCCCCCGGTGTAACGTACCCCAGCGTGTCTCAGTCCGTACTGACCCGTCGACTGTGTGTGTGTCAATATTTACATTGGGTTGCAATTTACACAACGACGGCTCAGTGAAGTCAGCACAAGGGCTGAGACACGCTGGGGTATCTGCCGTCGGGTGGTCCGATTCAATATAATTCATATTTTATACAAGTACGAAATTTTTTAATAAGGGAAGACGAAGGAGTGTGATCCTGTAACGGGTACACTACAAACAGAGACCGTCAGGGTCCCCGGTAGAAGTACGAAAAGAAGTCGTACGTAACAGACGAGGTGGTCCGAGAATTTGCATCTTCGCATTTGTAAAGATCATTATAGAAATACCAAACCCTTACGCCGAAGGACAGAAAATTTTGAACTACACTAGGAAACACACACGAAAGATTTGTGGACGTAAACTTTAGAAAGTCCACAAAACGTTATCAAAAGAGTCTATCAACCTACGGTAGCTCGGTTCTCATTATCTCTCAGGTCTGACACTTGACATACCAGTCGGGAAGATTCCTTCATAAAGCAAGTAAAAACAAACGGTAAAGAACGTAGAGAAAACGACGAGAACGGGGTTCAACTCAAAAGGTTCGACAGTAAAATACAGGACTGGTCAGAGTGTGTGTTCACTTGGACTTCATAAACAACATCACGTATGTCCAGAAGCATTCCTATACGCAAAAGTAAAAGAAACGTATTGTACGGTCAGTGACTTAACCAAATAGAACAGGATGTCAAACCGTCTGTGACTCGCGACCGCGGCATCTGGAAGCGATACGTATAAGACATCGGCATCGGTCAGAAAGACGTCCACTGACTGTCAGACAACGACAGCCTACGACAGTCGGGGAATTTCGTGAAACTCACAGCTGTAGTACGACCGAGACCGACATGTGAGTCAAAATGGACACGTCCGCGAGACGTGTCCTCTACCCTGAGCGTCTCGTCTAACCTGAAAGGTATCTTTATCGCCATATAGACCGCCGTTCCCGTCACAAGGGTCTCCTTCTGAGTCGTCCTTCCTCTAGTACACAGTCGGGTGAGGTCGGGAGGTTTCGGATCAAGGGCCGACGATCCTTATCGTACGCAGTGGACGTCAGTAGACATTAGGGGATGCTAGTAAATGAAGCACCCACGAGACTCGTCTCCACGACACAGACCAAAGAGACAATAGGTGTTAGGAATCGTGCCACTGAACCCACCTCTTTTACGTAGTCGGAGTGTAGACCATCTCAGAGAAGTAAGAGGTAGAAGAAAAAGAGGTCACGAAAAAGAAGGAGGGACGTCTTTTGTCTTAATACATGTCATTCTTTATTACACCTTACTGGACCCCCCGCTGAACAAACCCTCTACCTTTGACGAACATAAACTTTCGAACACAAACTCCGTATGACCCCGTTTTCTGAGAATATTTAATTCCTTTTCATTCTAATCTTTGTAAAATTTTACGTCATCACTTATGTCCTCTTACCAATTATCAATAGAGCAACTAGCATCCATTTATCTCCGAAAATTTTTCAATTTACTGAACAGAAAATTCCAACTAAGTCCCAGGAGAACGTTAGACTTAAAAGAATAGGTTAGGAAAATTTAGATCCACCCCGAACCGAGGTATACTTCATAGTGTTTTGGAACTTACTTAATTCAGAATCCAATTATTCCGATTAACCTAAAGGCATCGTCACAAGTCCACCGGGTGGTAGGTCCTGGACAGTTCGGGTCGGGACAACTCAAACGAAAGGAGGACACTTCTAGGTCATCCTGACAGGACGACACACCCCGACCCGGTACCTCACCGTCAAAGGACCGTTCCAGTGGTCCCGGACCCTGTAATCCCGGTATTCGCTCCGAATGTAGTACCGTAGTCGTGACGAGGTCGAGAACTTTAGGTCGATACTCAGTCTCAAAAGTAGATGAAAGAAAAAATGACTCTCCTTTCTCAGACAAGCTACTTGGACCCTTAACTATCGACCACACAGCACACACCTAAACATCCAACCTACAAAAGACAACTGGTCAAACGTGGCACCAGGCATTTAATCTCCACTACCTAGGTCGACACCAAATTACCACTGACGAGGACTTACACCTAAGTTTTCTAGTCTTAAACACAGAGTAAAGAAAGACAAGATCGACACATCGGAGCTCCTTCCCAATTGGAGAAGTGAGGAATTTCCACAGTCCTTCCACTTTACACTGATCATGACGACTTGGATATGATCAATATGTCACTTAAACCTAAAGGATTTATGTCACTTAAACCCCTAGTCTAACTCATCCCGGACCTAAGACCTGCACCCCTCAGAAACTTCTGCCAGATCAAAGTAACACATTGACTCTCAGTCTCTTTAAATTCACACAAAGGAGACAAATGAGACACTCACCATGACAGTACTAATGGTGGGTCTTGTGTAAATGAGGCCCTGCCCCACAGGCGAGTCCCAACTCTCACACCCAGAACCTAACCAGATGGTTCCTAGACTTAATAGGGGAGTCAAATGACACAGACCTTGGAATCCCTTCGATGAATGAAGAACGTGAATCAGAAGGACACTCCAATTTATCTTCATTCTTATTAAAAAAATTTTTCTTTTAAGTATACGCACACTACTTCTAACTTACTCTATTTACATACGTTTCGAGAGTCATGATACTGTCGTGGGTCTTTCGTAAGTTATAATAATAACAAAGAATTAGTTTCCTGGAATGACAACTAGGGAGTCACACGAAGAGACCTAGGATATCCGACTTTAAGACGTAATAGTCTTCCAACCAATAACTATCCGTAACGAGTCATGAAATTATTATTCATTCATTTAAATTTATTTAAATTTATCAGAATAGAATAACTTATTTACCGACACAAAAACAAAAACAACAACAACAACAACAAACTGGTAGGACCCAGAAGTAACCCCACGTGTCCGAAAAGAGCTCAACACCGTGTTTCCGAATCAACGGGACTCCTTATACCCTAGAAATAATTATCAAAGGGTTGGCCCCTAACTTGGGTACAGGAGACGCAACGTTCCAGCTAAGAATTGGTGACCTCGTGTCCCTTCAGGGATTTACCGACATAAAAATATTGTCTTACAGACGTAAGACGTCGAGGCAGAAAATTTACTAAAACATGGAGAACGTGAAGGGTACCGGATGCTCCGACCTCCGAAGAAGAAATAATGTCCGTAGTTTGTCTCTATGCCTACTAGAGGACTAAGGAGGAGGAAACCGCACCGAAACACAAAACTCGAGCCCACACAGACTAGTAAGTCCCTCCTTGTTTCGGCGTAACCCCTCTAGACTCCACAACCCTTGGGTAGGCCAAAGGAGGAGGACTGGGACTGAGTCCAGAAGGGACTCTAAAATACAGGTAAGGTAAGAGAAAGACAGTCGGTGGGAGGAATGTATTGGGTGTACCTAAAGATTCCGGTTCCAGGAGTCTCCACAAGACACAGATCGTTTTCTTAAACTCCACCTCCACCCCCAGGTATTCACAGTGGTTTCACTCATTACCTTCACCTTTCACGACCTACGATTGCGACTTACTTTCGCACTTTCACAATCAACGAGCCAACACAGGTCGAGAAACGTTGGGGCACCTGGTATCGGGCGGTTCCGAGGAGATTGGAACCTTAAGAGGTCCGTCCTTATGACCTCACTCGTCGGTAGGGGAAGAGGTCCAATAGAAGGACTGGGTCCCTAACTTGGGCCCAGAAGGAGTGACGTCCGTCTAAGAAGTGGTAGACTCTGTGACCCCTTTGGGTTGTGACTCACGGTAGTTGTTTAAACTTGATCCAATGTTGGATCAAGTAACGGAATCTTTTGAATAATTCATAACCTCTTAAAATTCGTAAACTTTTGTGAAAGATTAGATAAAAGTCGAAAAATTAGTCTACTAAACTATAAGTTTCTCCAATACAAGACGTCTGGGATCCCGGAACAAACAAAATTTATTAATATCCTCCGGGAAATTAAAGGTACTCTGACTCTAAAACCTCCGGTCCTCCCATGTCCCTAATGTAGATTTTAACAAATTGGAACGATGACAACTTTAAAATAAATAAATAAATAAAAAGATTGGTCGAGTAACTAGGAGGGAGGGGCAAACAAAGTGACCGTCCTTGATTAAAAATAAGAACATAACGTCTGATAGTACCTCCTCATCACTTTCCTGACCCCTTCCCCAACGGTTTAAACCGGTTTCTTTTTTTTTAACGTCCTGTGGAGTAGGATAAACTTAGAGTATGTTTGTTACTTAAAAAGACCATATTGATACAGGGTACGGTCTCAATTTAACCTTAAAATCACTTTGTTCCTTTGTATACAAATCAAATTCATACAGGGTACGTTATAAACCCTATATGAATTTATGACTTTTTAAATAACGAAGATTTGTTCTTTAGCTGGGTAAACAAAGAATCTATCCTTTCCGTCAAGTTATTCGGAGACGAAAGAATCGTGTCTCGTCGTCGGTCTTTACACACCTTCAGCATTAGGGTTGGATGGGAAAAGTTCAGAATTGAGAAGACTCAAATTTCGTGAAAAAAAAAAAAAAACGAGTCCTTTCAACCTAACTGTATTTTTTGTGTGCACAGACCTTAATAGAGACTCAGGAAATATTTGTTTACCGGTTCTGAACCCTCCCGTGTGGAATCCAATGTCTTACAAAAGGACCCGACCCGAGGTTTCGAAGGACTGAGACCTTGTTATTACCCAAGAAAGGTACGATGAAATACATAAATAAAATGCCGTAAGAACACGGAAAATAGGGAAGTCTCGGTGAACCTTTTGTATAAACCCAGGACGTCCTTGTCTGCATGTCTTTAACACCTCAACAAAATACAAGTCTCCGAGGTACACGACTCCTACTCCCTGGGGGGAGGGGGAAGAAGGGGGAGGAAGGGAGAGGGGGAGGAAGGGGGCAGGCGGAAGGAGAGGGCAGAGGTGAAGGAGGGAGGGGAGTCGGAAGAAAGAAAAAGAAAAAAATTTATTAGTATTCTTTTTTTTATTAGTATTCCTATAATAAGGAGTAATACACGAACATTTATAAAAATAACCTTTAAAAACTGACTAAAGATTTGTAGGACTACCCCTTCATCCCATAAAGAAGTACGCTATTTAAGGAATTCCTCTCTAGACTTCTCAAAACTGGAGACTCAAAAGAAAAAAGAAAGTCAAAGGAACGGTAGATTTTTAGAATGTGAAGAGTAATCCTCCGTTTTTGTTTCGATAGTGACTACTATTACTGATTTTGTACACTAACCTTAAGTGTAAAATTCAAATCACTTTACTTTCAGTAAGTCAGTACAGACTGAGAAACGCTGGGGTACCTGATATGTCAAGTACCTTAAGAGGTCCAGTCTTATGACCTCACCCATCGGAGAGGGAAGAGGTCCCCTAGTCGGGTTGGGTCCCTAGCTTGGGTCCAGAGGGCGTAATTTTCACCTAAGAAGCGGTCGACTCGGTATTCCCTTTGGGTTCTTATGACTTCCCCCATCGGACAAGGAAGAGGTCGCCTAGAAGGGTTGGGCCCTTAGTTTAACCCTAGAAGACGTGACGTTTATCAGTTTCGATACCAAAAAGGTCATCAGTACCCACCTACACTCAACCTGAGATTTCTTTCGACTCACGACTTCTTAACCACGAAACCTTGACACCACAACCTCTTTTGAGAACTCTCAGGGAACCTGACGTTCCTCTAGGTTGGTCAGGTAGGATTTCCTTTAGTCAGGACTTATAAGTAACCTTCCTGACTACAACTTCGACTTCGAGGTTATGAAACCGGTGGACTACACTGCTTGACTGAGTAACTTTTCGGGGACTACGACCCTTTATGACTTCCGTCCTCTTCCCCTACTGTCTCCTACTCGACCAATACACCGTAGTGACTGAGTTACCTGTGCTCAAACTAGTTCGAGGCCCTCAACCACTACCTGTTCCTTCGGGCCGTACGACGTCAGGTACCCCAACGTTTCACAGCCTGTGTTGACTCACTGACTTAACTTGACGTAGCGTCCGCCTAAGAAATGGTCGACTCGATAGTTCCTTCGGGGTAAGATTCAAATTATCACTGTTAAGTAAATATTTTATATTCTATAGTCTTGATCCTCCTTAGAATGTAAACTAGATCAGAATTGTGAAAGGAATAATCTCCTTTATCTCTGAGTCTCTACACTTCACTGAAGGGCTTTCAGTGTCGTTTCAATCACCGTTTCAAATTCTCGTCCATGGACCCAACGGATTGTGCCGTCTCGAAAGAGGGTTGACAACTTCTTTTTCAAGTCATAATTTTAAATTTATGAGTTTACGGGTTTGAGACTAAAATTGTCAAAAAACAGCTTCAGGAAAGACTTTATGAAATAGAAGACTTCAATTTTACCCGTCCCATCGTACGTGAAATTAGAAAAGAGTCAGAGTGACAGTGGTTGTAACAGAAAACTTGTAGTCAATAACACACACAAATTGAGGATCTACGGGAAACGAAGACATTCATTTCAGTAGGGGGTATCGACTCCAAAACAAAAGTAATCAAAGTCAATGTACATCAGTTGACCCTAGGTTTTTATAATTTACCTTTTGAGGTCTTTAATTATTAAGACAAAACAATAACAATAAAATAATAGTA
Source organism: Capra ibex (assembly GCA_006410555.1). Classification (NCBI taxonomy): domain Eukaryota; kingdom Metazoa; phylum Chordata; class Mammalia; order Artiodactyla; family Bovidae; genus Capra; species Capra ibex. The sequence goes on along the minus strand of SJYO01048061.1, from coordinate 58,637,730 downwards.
GAAATAATAAAATAATAATGAATAAGAGGGACGAAACGTTCCACCTAAGAAGTGGAGACCCGGTGGCCCCTTGGGAAACTTGAAGATTATACTATAAACGACGAAACCAAAAAAAGGTGCATGTAAAAGAAAAGAGATACTCCGTTCCAGGAGACAACAGAATACAAGAGGGGAATCACAGGCCACGACTCGACCCCACGAGTCAGAAACGGGTCTTCAATTCATAAACAACTCACCGTAGACATCACCGAACAGTAACCGGTAATAATGAAGGGACCACCTATAGTCTCAACAGAATTATCAACTGCAACAGAAGACTCACTGAGGACCTTACATTCTTCGATACACTATGGGCAAGTAACCAGATTTACATATTTTACAATATTCCGTAATCTGTCCGGAATGAGTGGTAAAGACCCAGATTACCCCCACGAAGACGTAAAATCTCCATCTCATTGACTCCTCCTCCGTTGCCGTGGGGTGAGGTCACGAGAACGGTCCTTTTAGGGTACCTGCCTCCTCGGACCACGCAACGTCAGGCACCCCAGAGTTTCTCAGCCTGCGCTGACTCGCTGAAGTGAAAGTGAAAAGTGAAAGTGCGTAACCTCTTCCTTTACCGTTGGGTGAGGTCACAAGAACGGACCTCTGAGGGTCCCTGCCCCCTCGGACCACCCGACGGTAGATACTCCAGCGTGTCTCAGCCTGTGCTGACTCCGCTGAATCGTCGTCGTCGTCGTTGACTCCGTTTCTTTCCCTCAAACTTCACTGGTTCCTGTATATTACTTTTTGTAACTGAGTTTTTCTACAGTTGGATTAGAATAGGTACTCATCCGTCTTTACTATAAAAAGAAACTCACTTTTAGGGGTCACGGTTTCGGAAGCACTTATTGTGACTCGACATTGAACAAGCACACCATCCAGTTTATTATTGTAAGAGGACGAGGGACGATAGGTGGGGGGGTATCTACACGTCCAGGACTAAGGTCTTGAACACTTATGTAATGGAATGCACCGCATTTCCTGAAACGTCTGCACTAATTCAATTCCTATAACTCAAGATCTCTAATCCAACCTAAAAGGGTCACTCGGGCCGTAATAATGTTTCCAGAAGTATTTCCCTCCACAACCCCCACCCCCAGTCAGTCTCCTCCACTCTGCCGTCCTGTCCCCTTCTCCAAGGCCACTACGTCCCGGTACTCGTCGAAGACCTTCGACCTTTTCTGCTCCCTACTCGGTCCTTAGGTCGAGACGGTCAAGGAAGTAACACCCGGTCATTTTGGGTAAAGTCTAAACACTGGAGGTCTTGACCCTTACTTATGTACATACAACAAAATTCGACGACTCAAACACTATCAAACAATGTCGTCGTCGGTCTTTGCTTATGTCAGCCGAAGTCTTCTTTAAATATTAAAGGGTCAAGGACAACCCGATACGCACGGGGGTCCACGAACCTGACTTACTTCTCTTCTCTTAGAGTGTACCAGGGTTCGAACTTTTGAAACCTAAAGATGTAGAAGAGGTTTCTAGTTTCCTTCGCGAGAGTGTGCTTGAGGGGGTGTCCGAGACGTCGTTGTGTGTGTGAGAAAGAAAGAGAGACGGAGAGAGTGTGTGTGTTTGTGTGTGTGTTCGTGTGTGTGTGTGCGGACGCGAAATCTCCTTTACTGACTCTCTTTCTTGCATACAAAGTCAACTGAAATCACCGACTTACGGAGGTAACACGTCTACGACGGGTCTAAGACTTTCTGCGACACCATTTCCTTTCTGGGTTTGGGGTTTGGAAAGGACATGTGACAGTCGTAATCTATAAAAGACAGTCTTCATTGGGTTGGGAAGGGAAAATTTTACAGACGAGAGGTGTGTTTGTAAATTTACTACAAACCGTACAATTTGTGAAAATAGTCATAATAACTTTCATACAATACTTTACAGGAGTCTACGGAATCCTTTTACTAACAGTAAAGAACAGACGATTAGTCCACTCGTTAAAGACACGTTCACTCGCCACCCCACCCTTTCTGGAGTTTCCGGACCCCAAGAGTCTCTCCACCCCAAGGGAAACATTACTTTTTGAAACCGACACCCTCTTCCGATGACTAATAAAAAAAATTTCATACAAATAAATAAAAAGTCGAACACACCAGATCAAGGGACTGTCCCCTAACTTGTACCCGGGGCACCTGGTGGTCCCTTCAGGTCGATGATCAATCAAAGTTTCGTCTCGACTTCCGTTCCCGGAGGACACGAAGACCTCGTCAGTTCTCTACTCCATGATCAAAATATCAGTCTCACCTTCCACTACTCAATGAAAGACCCTCAACGACCACCTATATGAGACTGGTACACCCTAGAATCGAGAGGTCTAACTTGGGTCCCCGACTTGGACGTGAAGGACGTAACCACCCCCTTCAGAATTGGTGACCTGGAGGTCCCTTAAGGGGTATACGTCACCTAAAAATTCCCTTCTAATCAAAAGGGACAGTAGATAGTGTTAACCTTTAAGTACTTCAATACCAGATCACTAAATTCAAGAAGCTCTTCAATGATGTGTAACATACAACAACAACAAGTCAACGACTCAGGACCGGCTGAGACACTGGGGTACCTGACGTCGTGCGGTCGGAAGAGACAGGAAGGGAGAGAGGGAGTCAAACGAGTTTGAGTACAGGTAACTCAACCACTACGGTAGGTTGGTAGAGTAGGAGACAGCAGGGGAAGAGGAGGACGGGAGTTAGAAAGGGTCGTAGTCCCAGAAAAGGTTACTCAGCCGAGAAACGTAGTCCACCGATTTCACAACCTCGAAGTCGAAGTGGTAGTCAGGAAGGTTACTTATAAATCCCAACTAAAGGAAATCCTAACTGACTAAACTAGAGGAACAACAGGATCCCTGAGAGTTCTCAGAAGAGGTCGTGGTGTCAAACTTGTGTATACAGAAAACTCGTTCTACCTGTCTTACGTCACAGGAAGAGAGAAAGCTCGAACCACAGGGGGAGTGAGTGAGTAGGGTACTTTTCTTTACCACATCGTACATTAACACACTAGGGTCGGTGCATTGGGAGAACTCACTTGGTCCCTCTTCGTCGGAGAAGGGATACCAAAGAATCACAGGTGGCTCGGCGTAACCGAAGTCCAATCAACAAATACTGGAAACGGAACAGTGGTACTAAATTTTGTCCAACTACTAAAGACGTATCTCTCCCGTAACTTGGGATGGAACAACCGACTCCAACCGGTAAACCAATGTACGGGGTGTGAACCCGTACTCGTATTCCACACTTCAGACATACGAAAAGGAGTAAAGAAAGGAAAAATTTTTTCCAAATAAATAAAAATTTTTAAAGACCGACACGACCCAGAGAACTAAGTACGTCCGAAAGAGACAACGCCACTCGCCCCCGCTAAGAGATCCACGCCACTCACCCCCGCTAAGATCAACGTCACACTCGCGAAGAGTGACGCCACCGCAGAGAACAGCACCGAGGGTCCGAGATCTCGTGTCCGAGTCATCAACACCGCGTGCCCGAATCAACGAGACACCGTATATCCTTGAAGGGCCCGGTCCCTAACTTGGGCACAGGAGACGTCACCGTCCACCTAAGAATTGGTGACTCGGTGGTTCCTTCGGGAGGGGTATAGAACTACAACAAGACCCGACCTCCAGATCCAGACAGCGGAATTTGTTCTGTTGATGTAGGAATCTCTCCCTGCCAAAAGGGTTTTTCTGGACCTGTAGTGAAAAGGGGTCCAAAAGTACGGTGAACACAGGGGAACGATAAGTATTCATTAGAAATTCTAATTTTTGAAGTAGAACTCTTTCGACGTTGTTCTCATTGTTCCCCTTTTTCAGTACATAAAAATATTTGTGAGTCGACGACTAGAAAGAGAAAATAACCTTCCACTTTCGACCAATACATTCCTTCCAGAGTATCTCTCAAAATCTTAAAGTCTTACTTTTCTCCAGAGTCTACTTGCGTGGTTTACCGGTTAATTAAGTAAGTTGGTCTTTCTGAATCACTTGTGGGTGACCCACCTCCTAAGACACGACCCTTGACACGAATAATGTACAACTTGTGGTGTCGCCACCAGGGACAGAAGTGCCTCGAGTATGAAACCCCCCACTACCTGTTATAAGTTCATTAACCCCTTCTTTTTAGAGATTAGTCTTCGAATTTGTTTGATGCCGTTCAGGTGACATCCTCTCCAATTCCTCGAGATTCTCGTATACTCCCCTTCCCTGGTCTAGATCAGACCCCCTTCCCCCGTCACCTACAAACTTGTCTAATTCTCCTACTAGCCCCTAATTAACCTTCTTCCTCCTCCCTTCACCCCAGATGGGTTTCCAAACCGTCGGCCCCTCTCCCTAGGAGAACTTCAGAATTTGGTCACAGGAATATCTTCCTTCAACTCACTTCTTTCCTCTTTTCCACTATAAAACACCCGACACCAACAGTCTTACAGGTCCTCAGTTAAACTGTTCTACAGGTAAAGAAAAGGGGAGAAAAAGTACCGACGGTCAATCTGGAAGCATGCCAAGTGACCGAGGTGTCAGTGTAGTTTGTTTTACTCTTTCTCCTCCTTCACTGTACGAGTGAAGAATCCGAAATGGAATTTAGGACCATACCTAAATAACCCCTCCCTCAAACTTGACCGTTAGGTTTTACTAGGGGAGGACCCTGTAGGATTTTGAATTAGTAAATTTCCAACAAAAATTATGAAACGACATAAGTGAAAAGGGGGGGTAACAAAATACAAGTTTCCGTACGAAGGATCCCATCATTAACTGAAGCAGACGGAGAAAGTCTGACATAGTGACACAACAATAAAAAATTAAACACTTTTCTATATCAGTGGTATAAATATAAAAAGACATTTTAGAAACTGTAAAATAATTAGATGGTTTAGAGGTAGGACTCTTTATTGTGTTGTAGAAAAGACTACGCCCAAATAGACTGTACGAGATGCGGTAAGTGGTGTCCGTAAATCCATACGTCACAAGTGTCTTAACTGACCTTTGCCGAATCCTTTTACTGTACCTTATATTAAATGGAGTATTTAGTGACTAGGATAATTGTATGTATAAGTTCTACACTGAGATTTTCCAATAAACCCTCCGTCAAAAATTTTTGTAAAATAAAACATACCCGAATATCGACCAATCGTTACAACACTATCAAAGACCACTGGTTGCTCCCCTGAGTCGGTATCTATATGTGATATCTGTGGGTACAGGGGGGTCGGAGAGGAGGGTAGGCCCGACGGTGCGTTACGACTCGTTTCAAGGGACACGATATGTGATCCAGGAGCAACCAATGGGTGAAATTTGTCTCGACACACATGGACCGGTAGGGTTTGAGGGATTGATAGGGAAGGGAGTAGAATGGGGGACCCTCCGTCATAATGTCGGTTTCCATCTTGGACGAGACCTCTACGACCCAGGTCCTCGGAAGCTCAGAACCCGAGTCAGTTGGTGGAGTACGAAATCCTCCAAAATCCTAGTCTAAGACCTGGGTGACAGGCGACAACCGAAACGGAGAGTCTCGGTCGAAATGTCGACTGTGGATTACTCCATCTGGAGGTCAGAGGTTCGCGGGTACACCCAGGAGGTTCCCGGAATGACATCTCGTGGGTGAATCTGATTACACGAGTCAACGCCCGTTGAGAAACGTCGGGGTACCTGACATCGGACGGCCCGAGGAGACAGGAACTTTAAAAGGTCCCTTCTTATGACCTCAACCAACGGTAAAGGTGGAAAACGTCGGACGGGTGTAACCAAATAGGACAAACCAAATAGTTCGATGGTATCGAGGGAAGAAGTCGGAGGAAACCGACAATCTCTTACTTTATTTTATTCAGAAAATTCTTTATCGAAAATACAAGGGACGAAAAATTTCACTTATGGAAGTAATTTTTACACATAAAAAGATCTCGGATAATATGTCTTACTTCATTCAGTCTTTCTCTTTCTATTTATAACATATGATTACGTATATATACCTTAGATCTTTCTACCATGACTTCTTGAATAAACGTCTCATCGTCACCTCTTTACCTGTATCTCTTGTATGAATACCTGTACCTCTCTCCCCTCCTCTGCTCTACAAACCTCTCTCATTGTACCTTTGAATGTAATGGTATCCATTTTATCTATCGGTTACCTTAAACAGCATACCGACTCCTTAGAGTTTGTCCCCGAGACATAGTTGGATCTCTCCACCCTACCCCACCCTCTGCCCTCCCTCCAAGTCCTCCTTCCCTGATATGTATTTGGATACCGACTAAAGTACAACTCCAAACTGTCTTTCGTTGTTGTAAGAAATTTCGTCAATAGGAAGTTAATTTTTTATTTAAAATTTTTTATACACACAAAATACATGTACAAATATTTCCATACTCGTCCCGAAGAGACCATCAAGTCGACCATTTCTTAGACGAACGTTACGTCCTCTGTGACCAAGGTAAGGACCCAACCCTTCTAGGGGACCTCTTCCTTATCCAATGGGAGAGGTCGTAAGAACCCGAAGGAACCACCGAGTCTACCACTTCTTAGACGGACGTCACACCCTCAGGACCCAAGCTAGGGACCCACCCCTTCTAGGGGACCTCCTCCCGTACCGTTGGGTACGGTCATAAGAACGGACCTCTTAGGGGTACCTGTCTCCTCGGACCACCCGATGTCAGGTACTCCAGTGTTTCTCAACCTATGTTGACTCGCTGATTCGCATCGTATTTCCATACTTGTGTAATTACTCGACTTATTAATACTTGTCAACAAAGATAGAACATCCCAAAATAAAAGTGAAAAATTTTATAAAATCAAAAATTAATTTTTAAAGTTCTCTCTCGGAAAATAAATTATTTCGTGTCGAAGTAGTCACATACTAAACGAGAAGAAAAATTTTTGTAAAATAAACATAACTCCATATTAACTGTATGTTGTTGTAATACAAAGATAAGACATGGAAATTCAACATATTCTTTCTTCAGTGAACTGTGAAACCTTAACCTAGACAATGTTTTAACCCGACATACACATTCAAGTATTTTTCTCGGGTGTCAAAACAACTTTGAGAGTGGTGCATTCTCTCTCGACCCAGACATACACAACTAAAACTTCGTGGTTGAGACGGACTCTGGTCAGTCTAGCGAGGTTCTTGGTGAGACAAAAATTGGAAACTCAAAAAAAAACCTCTTTTACTTATCCGATCGTACAACCTTGACAAACAAAATTCATCCAAATCAAAACACAAAAGTTTCGTTCTAGTCTCTTTGTCCTTTTAAGACATGATGATTACGTACCGAAGGATCTATTCGTCTGCTAAAGATTCTTTGTGATGTTATAACAACTTCTTATTTCGATAAAGGAATAAGTAGAAATTCCGACACATAAAAAACAAACAAATAAACAAGTTAATTCTTGTCGTTAAATTTCTTCTTTTTTCAAGTAAAAATGGATAGTATCTAACGTTACCGATTCATTAAACTTCCACGGACCAATTCCCATATTTATACAACCATCTAGTGTGTTCAACCACTTTTGGTCACAAAGGATGAGTAAAGGTTCCGTCACATTAAACGATAAATACGTGAACAAGCTAATACTTCTTAGTATTATATTCCTTCGGTGAAAGTAAAACTGGATAACTTTAATATGTCATATTACGAATTCATTAGAATTCAAAAAGACCAACTCACATATATGTACATACATGTAACTACCTATTCCTTTAATAATTCTCGGGAACTTTTCACCGTCTGTGGACAATAAACACGTAATCACAAAGTCTAGCCGTATTATGTACAGCAGTCCAAAAGACATAAGAACCCCCCGTCTTGTGTACTTGGAGATGTAAAAATTCAATAGATAAATAAAAGAGATCAACACCGTCCCCCGACGAGAAGTCGACACAACGTACACCCGCAGAGCAACACCACCGAAGAAAATAACCCCTCGTGTCCGAGACCCCGCACACCGGAGACCATCACAACCGTGTGTCCGAATGATCGACACCGAGGACTCGAGGTCTCGTGTCCGAGTCATCAACACCGCGTGCCCGAATCGACGAGACGCCGTGTACCCTAGAAGAGCCTAGTCCCCAGCTTGGGTACAGAGGACGTAACCGTCCGCCTCAGAACTGACGACTTGGTGGTCCCTTCCGGGGATTTGAAAATGAATGGTGAGAGACGAGCAAGGGATAGCCAGCAGAGAAGGGGGTGGGGGTAGTAAAGAAGGAACTATTATTTTACGGTTGAAACAAGTCTGCAGATGGGAGATACGAGAAATCCATCCACCACACTCCAGACTCCCGACTTTGTACTGACCGATCTCGAAAGTAACGAGTTGAGACAAGTAATCTTATCGAGACCCTCGAAATTTATGTCTACGAACCCGAGACGGGTTCCTCTAAGACTAAATGAAAAGACCCCACCCTGTACCGAATTCGGGAGCTTTACCCAAGAAACATTGAACGTCGACTTTCGTAACCGTAACTGTGTCGTATTCATTCCACTGGTGTCTTAAGTAGTGAGTTGAGACTTTACAAGGAGTCACAGGAGACTTGAGGATGGAGGGTGAGAATCCGAAAACTTCACCAAACCCGGTTGTGTGAAAATAAGGTCGTACTTTTGTACTCACCCAACAAAACGAAGTAGTTGTGAAAGAATCTATTTGGTCCAACATACACAAAATTCGAGAGCTGTGACTGAAGTAATTACTATTGGAAACTTCATTGTATCACACTACCAAGAGCCAGTGACTTAAGACCCTTCGACAAAGACCAAGGTCTCTCTACTGTAACTATTTCTGATCTCCCGTCTTATACTTTTCTCGAATTTCTACTAGACACTTGTTTAGTATTTTGATTTCAGTATTCGTAGACGGTCTGTTTAGGTGGATTCCCTTTATACAAAATTTTTTTTTCGTTACGACTTAAGTATTTTCCGATTTATTGGTTTTACAAGAATCTCCCTTTTTGTACATGTCACTTCTTTTGTAAATTTTCTCTCAGAACTATTTTAGACTAGAGACCACCATTTACAATAAAGAGTTAGTATAGATTTTAAAATGGGACTTAATACACAAGACCAACTGTCGAAACAAGTAAAAAAGGGAACTTTTACTTATCAGTCACGTACGATTCAACGAAGTCGACACAGGTGGAGAAACACTGGGGTACCTGACATCGGACGGTCCGAAGAGACAGGTACCCTAAGAGGTCCATTCTTATGACCTCGCCCAACGGTACGGGAGGAGGCCTCCTAGAACACCTAAGAGGAATAAAGTTGAGGGTATACATAATAACACAATTAAAAGGGACGGTGTGAGTCTACTTTCCATAATACTGTAAGTTCTACTCCTTACTACATTCCTCTTGAAGGAGATAACAAATAGTCACGTTAAAGTTTTGTAAGACAGGGTCCTTCTCTGCCGTCACTGAGTCTTTTAGGACAACCTCAACTTACCATAACATTCTTTGGTAAACCTTTGGTGGCAGACTGTAAACCCGTGGACCCTGAGACTGGAGTAAGGTAACGGGGTGGAGGAATATGTAAATTAAAACTCCCACGACAAGAAAAATCCCGATGCAGATCAAAGAACAGGTGTGACTACTTAAGTAACGTACCGTCACTTGGGCTCAATAGTGATGACTACTAAACCAAGAACGAGAAAATCTTTACAAAGAAGGAACCGATTCACCGGAGTTTACGTGGAGATCGTTAAAAACGAAAAAATTTTAGGTAGAAAGTCGAAGGTAGACAAGGAAGTAGGTCTGGACGGAACACCCATACATACCTCTGACCGAAAACAGAATAACAAAAGGTTCTTGTTTTCCCCGAAATCCGTATCTTCAAAGTCCTTACAAAACCAGGGGTTCTAACTTATAAAAAGTCAACATAAAAGATGTTCATAAAGACTACACATGTCTGTACGGGTTGATACCATCAGACACACCTGACAGAATTTTTACTTAATAATAATAATTCCCAAACTACCTTTTTGAAGGGTCCTTCCGAAGACGAAACTTACGACCACTCTTCTTGGGTAATCTACTTCGTGTGGTTTATAACCAGAGAAAAGGACGGAACGGAGAGACAACGTAGAGGACATGTCCGTTGGGACCAGGATTGCCAAGCCCTTGTTAAACTCATCGAGGGAGTATAAAGAGAGGACCTCATTAATTTGTAACAAAGAACCTTTACATTTGTTCTCTGAATCTTAAGTCAACGCCATTACGTAAACCGTCTCCTTAACACACAACCCTTTTCTTTTTATAGGACCTCACTCAAAGTCAAAATGTCTATTCCTTTGACCGAAATAAATCGGTTAACCTTGTTATGACTTGGAACATGGGACTACTGTCATGAAAGAGAAGGGTCTCAGATGGACCCGAATTCTGGTTGAAGGTTTATTTTGAACTTTCATTTACCGTGGTCTGTCTGTGGCTCGGGATATTTGATTCAAAAATACGATACCAAGGTATTTTTATTAAATAAACGGAAGTTTTACTCGAATCTTGCCTTGGTTACAGACTGTCTGTCGAAACGGAGACGGGAATTCTACTGTCGTAGGAAGGTGGGGACAGGAACCAACATTCGGACCGGACATTTTTTTATTGTCCCTCTTACACCACGTTCACGCACAACCCTGCCCCGACTACGAATAGATAATAAATCACTCGAAGATTTTTACTTTCATTCACATTGAAGAATTCAGTGAAGGTCCAAGGAGGGTCTCTTGAAATTCACCGTGACATAACTTTTTGTCTTCACTTGATAGCAAAAAAATTAAATAAAAAATGGACCTCCTTTTAGCGAAATGTTACAACACAACCAAAGACGACTTGTTGTTGCACTTTGTTGGTAGTCAAGTCAAGTCAAGTCAGTAAGTCAGCACAGACTGAGAAACCCTGGGGTACTTAGTGTCGTGCGGTCCGGAGGGACAGGTAGTGGTTGAGGACCTCAAGTGGGTCTGAGTACAGGTAGTTCAACCACTACGGTAGGTCGGGAGAGTAGGAGAAAGTAGGGGAAGAGAAGGACGGGGGTCAGAGAGGGTCGTAGTCTCAGAAAAGGTTACTCAGTCGAGAAGCGTACTCCACCGGTTTCATGACCTCAAAGTCGAAATCGTAGTAAGGAAGGTTTCTTGTGGGTCCTGACTAGAAATCTTACCTGACCAACCTAGAGGAACGTCAGGTTCCCTGAGAGTTCTGAGAACAGGTTGTGGTGTCAAGTTTTCGTAGTCAAGAAACCGCGAGTCGAAAGAAGTGTCAGGTTGAGAGTGTAGGTATGTACTGATAACCTTTTTGGTATCGGAACTGATCTGCCTGGAAACAACCGTTGCATTGCTGAGACGAAAACTTATACGATAGATCCAACCAGTATTGAAAGGAAGGTTCCTCAATCGTAGAAAATTAAAGTACCGACGTCAGTTGTAGACGTCATTAAAACCTCGGGTCTGTTTATTTCAGACTGTGTCAAAGGGGTAGATAAAGGGTACTTCACTACCCTGGTCTACGGTACTAGAATCAAAAGACTCACAACTCGAAATTCGGTTGAAAAAGTGAGAGGAGAAAGTGAAACTAGTTCTCCGAAAAATCAAGGAGAAGTGAAAGACGGTATTCCCACCACAGTAGACGTATAGACTCCAATAACTATAAAGAGGGCCGTTAGAACTAAGGTCGAACACGAAGAAAGTCGGGTCGCAAAGAGTACTACATGAGACGACGACGACGACGATTCAGCGAAGTCAGCACAGGCTGAGACACGCTGGGGTCTCTACCGTCGGGTGGTCCGAGGGGATAGGGACCCTAAGAGGTCCGTTGTTGTGACCTCACCCAGATGTATCTTCAATTTATTCGTCCCACTGTCATATGTCGGAACTGCATGAGGAAAAGGATAAACCTTGGTCAGACAACAAGATACAGGTCAAGATTGACAACGAAGGACTGGACGTATGTCCGAAGAGTTCTCCGTCCAGTCGGGGAGGGAGAAACCGGACGGAGGCAAGGGAGGGGGTAGGGCGGGAAGATCCGGTAGTGTCTCGACCTCGGCTCGAACGACACGATATCTCGTGGAAGGGTGGTCGGTAGACAAAATATGTGCTATTGTATATATACAGTTACGGTGAAAGAGGTAAGTAGAGTCGGCATTTTTCCTTGTTTAAACTCAGTCACCATCACTCCATCTACTTGGACTTCGGATAGTATGTCCCACTTTATTCAGTCCTTCTCTTTTTGTTTATAATATATCATTTCGAATACCTTAGATCTTTTTACCAAGACTATTTGGATGAATGTCCCTTCCTTACCTCTACGTCTACACCTCTTGTCTGAACGCCAGTAAACAAAAAAAATTTATGGGGTCTTATTTAGAGGAAAAGACAACACTCTGATTCACTAGACTTTACAGAAAAAAATACGAACAAAAAGTCTCCACCATAGTACTTTACCAGTCTACCAGACTCAGTCTACTTGTCGAAAGGCCCGTCCGAAGACCAACTCCGGTCTACAGAAACCCCAACAAACATAATTATGAACTTACGAAACCTACCCTGCAGTTCCCCAGTAGGAGAGTCCGTCCCCTGACACCGCTTAAATCTGTGTGGAAACCTGGGTCCCGGTCCTCTTGAACCAAGAGTAGGGCCTTGGTCACTGGATGACCGATGCACCCGTTCAGTCAAACAAACGGGCTCGGAGGGACGAAGGAAGACACTTCAATCCCACAGCCGAGGAGACACACCAACGGAGGTCGTGACACAAAAACACTCGACCTCGAGTGTGTAAACTTCGTCTTGCAGTGTTTCCCAGTAGACTCGACGTAAGGACACACCGACCCCTCCGACTCTCTCCGACGGCACACCGTCCCCGTCCCAGGATCGTCCCGGTCAGACCTGAAGTCCAAGGGGTTTCCGAGGTATCAGAATCCTCACGGATTGGGAAGAGAAATAAATAAATAAATAAATAAATAAAATTTAAAATTTTAGAAATTAAGAATGTACGTAAGGGTTTGTACTTGGGGGGGGGGG
>SJYO01048061.1:58500484-58623803 GCA_006410555.1 Capra ibex | reverse complement strand
TTTCCTTAGGTTTAACCTTTTCTTCTTCATTTTGAGAGTGACAAACGTCTACTGTACTAGGAGATGTACCTTTTGGGATTTCTGAGGTGGTCTTTTAATGATCTCGATTAGTTACTTATATCATTTCAACGTCCTATATTTTAGTTGTGTGTCTTTAGGGAACGTAAGGATATGTGTTTATTACTCTTTCATCTTTTTCTTTAATTCCTTTGTTAAGGTAAGTGGTAACGTTGCTTTTCTTATTTTATGAATCCTTATATAGATGGATTTCTTTGATTTCTGGATATATATCTTTTGATATTTTGTGACTACTTTCTTTAGTTTCTCCTGTGATTATCTACCTCTTTATATGGTACAAGTACCTAGCCTTCTTAGTTATATCACTTTTACTCATATGATGGGTTTCGTTAAATGTTTAAGTTACGTTAGGGATAGTTCGATGGTCGGTGTAAAAAGTGTCTTGATCTTGTTTATTAAAGTTCTAAACATACCTTTGTGTTTTTTGGAGCTTATCGGTTTCGTTAGAACTCTTTCTTCTTACCTTGACCTCCTTAGTTGAACGGATTGGGAAGAGAAATTTTCCGTCTGAAGTTCGGACGAGAGACAATGTCAATCCACCAGAATGACAGAATCTGAATAAATAAGTCTAAGAGGAATCTTTAACTAGTAAAACACTACCAAGGAATTTCTTCTATTTTCGAGAGGAGGTTCTACCCGGGGTCTCTAAAAAAAAAAAAGGTTGGACTATTTAACAGTAAAAGAAGTCCCGTCGTTACCTCTTTGTCTGTATCTCTTGTCTGAATCCCTGTACCCCTCTCCCCTCCTCTGCCACTCTACATACCTCTCTCATTATACCTTTAAATGTTACGGTATATATTTTGTCTATCGGCTACCCTTAAACGACATACTGAATCCCTTGAGTTCGTCCCCGAGACACTGATAGATCTTCCCTCCCTACCCCGTCCTCTACCCTCCCTCCAAGTCCTGCCTCCCCTATACCCACATGGACACCGACTAAGAGCAACTACACACTGTCTTTTGGTGTTTTAAGACATTTCGTTAATAGGAAGTTGATTTTTTTACTTCTTTCACCGTTTTTCTACAGTAAAGGAGTGTAGTATAACCAGATAAGTGAATAAGAAAGTAAAAAACTACTTTTTTTAAATAACTTCATATCAGTTAAATGTTACAATACAATCGAAGTTTATATGTCGTTTCACTAAGTCAAAACACGTGTGTGGGTAGGTGTGTGTGTAAAAAATTTATAAGAAAAGATAATATGTTCTATAACTTACATCAAGGGACACGGTATGTCATCCTGGAACAACAAATAAAATATATGTCAAGTCAAGTCAAGTCAGTGAGTCAACACAGGCTGAGAAACGCTGGGGTACTTAGCGTCGTGCGGTCCGGAGGGACAGGTAGTGGTCGAGGGCCTCAAGTGAGTCTGAGTGCAGGTAGCTCAACCACTACGGTAGGTCGGTAGAGTAGGAGACAGCAGGGGAAGAGGAGGACGGGGGTTAGGGAGGGTCGCAGTTTCAGAAAAGGTTACTCAGTCGAGAAACGTACTCCACCGGTTTCATGACCTCAAAGTCGAAATCGTAGTAAGGAAGGTTTCTTTAGGGTCCCGAATATATATCATCACATACAATTAGAGTCCCGAAGTGTCCACCGCGATCACCATTTCTTTTGCGGTCTGTCATTTCTTCTGTATCGCTACCCTCAAGTCAGGGACCCAACCCTTCTAGGGGACCTCCTCCCGTACCGTTGGGTGAGGTCATAAGAACGGACCTCTTAGGGTACCTGTCTCCCCGGACCACTCGATGTCAGGTACCCCAACGTTTCTCAGTCTTTCCTGACTTCACCGAATCGTGGGCACTTACAATTAGAGTTTGAGGATTAAGTGGAGAAGGGGGGAAAATGGTATTAAAACAAAAGACACAGACACTCAGACAAAGACAAAACATTTATTCAAGTAAACAAAGAATAAAAAATCTAAGGTGTACCTTCACTATAGTATACTATAAAATTTTTATGAATAAATAAATTTTTATTGATTAATAATAACCGACACCACCCAAAATCAACGTCGTACACCCTAGATCAAGGGACCGGTCCCTAGATTGGACCCGAGGGACGTAACCCTCACACCTCAGAATGGGTGTCCCTTTAGGGGAAGCAAACTATAAGCAATTCATAAAAACTCTCACATACCTCGATCAACCTGTGTTTCTATTTAGTCTGTATCGGGGAGAGAAGACCTTCGAAATATGGGACAATCACTGTGGAAGTCACATAGGATATCCGGTACATATACTCACAAGGAGATGATTTTAATACACACACGGTTCAGTGAAGTCAGCACAGGATAAGAAACACTGGGGTACGTGATATCGGGCGGTCTAAGGAGACAGTACCCTAAGAGGTCCGTTCTTATGACCTCACCCAACGGTACGGGAGGAGGTCCCCTAGAAGGGTTGGGTCCCTAGTTTGGACGCAGAGGACGTAAAGAACGTAACGTCCACCTAATAAATGGTGACTCGATACTCCTTGGGGTTTAATATCGATGAAACTTAAAATCGTCTCGGACTACACATCCTTTTAATAAGAGAACACAACCGACGTGACATAAAACGAAACTATAAAAAGGGATTTGAATGTTCTTATTTCTGTTTAACGACGGGGCTTAGGATTCATATCTCCACAAAAGACGGAAACACCACCTCTACTATAACTTCTGTACCCTGTACTCTGACGTCGTCGGAAAGTCCTTACAGAGTGACCCGTAAAGAAGTTACGGATACAAATTATTTTTCGTTTTGTTGTTGTCGTTTTGAATCACATGGGACTTATGAAATATCCCAAGGGGGGGGAACATTGACGAGTAAAGGATGAAGTAGTCAGTACGAAGAAAAACAAAAAAAAAATTAAAATCAAAACCGGTACTCCTCCACGTCTCAACTTAAGAGGATCATAGGTACATCTTCGAGTGACGGAGATACCTAGAAGGAGACAGTACGAAAGGGACACACCCAAAATAATTAAAATCACGTAACAATAATCCACTTTATTATTGACAATATACCTACCACAAAGTGTCAAATGTTTCTACAAATCCTTTTAGAATGGCCTAAGAACCCTCAAAATCGAAGTACAGGGTTGATAGGTAAATTTTATAAAAGAAGACTGATGAAAATCAAATTCTTCAACCAACCCAAACTTCGTCGCTGGTTCATAAAGGTCTATTAATTAATTCCTTACTTAATAAGTCGGTTTGTCCGAATTTTACTCCCGGGACGAAACTTTCTGTCTCCGTTCCTCTACCATTACAATATCTCTTCTTCTATGTAGGCACACCTTTGGTAGGAGCCCCACTAAAAATAATTTGTTTCTACTGTGTGTTTTTCGAACCACAAACTTCAGTCTTCTTTCCCTTCGCTTGAGAACCCACTTCTCCGACAACCTAACCGTACTTAAAATCACGATAAAAAGAAAACCTTCGACCGCGTTTAACACGTGGAACACCTAAAGTACACGACTCTTAAAATCTATTTTATCTAGGAATACAACTTTGTAAAGGATTTAGGATATGGGTATATGAGTCAGGACCATAATGATGACCATTGTGTAAAAGGTCTTACGATCTTAACGTAAAATAAAGAAAATTATAATTTACTTTATATAAAAATTCTCTTTCTCATGTAAATTAAAGGAAAACCAAGTTAATGTCAAATTTAATACTTACCTCTAGTACATTAAAACCACAGACACAACCCAACCATTTGATAAACCAGAGTCACTAACTAAAGGTGTCAACGTTTCTCCATGTCTCACGTTTGAGGAGTGGCCTGGACGGAGGTCGGTGGGTCAAGTGGAGGAAGGTCCGTTGGTCCAATGGTGTAAGAGCATATAGGAAGGCAACCATGGTTGTTTATCCTCTCCAATAATAATAACAATAGGACAAAAATATGATTACTACTGTACGATACTAGTGAGAAAATACTACATACGTAAACACAAGTCATTTGACGATTCCCTTCTTTACTGTTCACACCTCATTTAACGCTCAGACATCACAAGAGGTCATCTTTGTCCACACCCTGGGGTTCCTGTCCCAACATTAGTAATATCCTTGGAACGAGTCCATTGAGTAGTCCACACCTCGACACATCGTCGCTTCACTAAACACCTATTAGACGGTATAAAAGGACCTTGTTACTACTCAACACAACGACTTCAGATGTCCCTGAACAACGACAACAAGTCAGCGAGTCAGCACAGGTTGAGAAACACTGCCGTACCTGACATCGTATGGACCGGAGGGACAGGAAATAGAGGGTCTCGAACGAGTCTGAGTACAGGTAGCTCAACCACTACGGTAGGTCGGTGGAGTAGGAGACAACAGGGGAAGAGGAGGACGTGAGTTAGAAAGGATTGTAGTCCCAGAAAAGGTCGCTCAATCGAGAAGGGTAGTCCACCGAGGTCTAAAGGACGTACCGTCCATCTAAGAAATGACACACTCGGTGGTTCCCTTCCGGTGCCTTCGATGAAAAACGGATTAAAACGGAAACCTTAACTTGTAAAGAAAAGAGAAACTTTGAAATTTGAAATAAAACACAACCCTATACCGGTCAATTGTTACAACACTATCAAAGCCCACTTGTCCCTTCCCTGAGTCAGTATGTATATGTACTTAGGTAGGAGAGGGTTTGGGGCGAGGGTAGGTCCGACTGTGTGTTGTGGCTCATCGCAAGGTACACAATATGCTATCCAGGAACTACCAATAGGTAAAACTTATATCGTCACAACCTGCAAAGGTACGGAGGATAAATTTGAAAAAAAAAATTTGACAATAAATACTGATATGAGTTAAACGTGAGTGGGTGGGGGGATAGGGGGGTGTGGGGGAGTGGGAGGTGGTGGGTGGACGGTGGGCGGGACCCCGAGTCTCCAATTTCACAGACGGAGGTTACGCCCTCTGGACCCAAGCTAGGGACCCAACCCTTCTAGGGGACCTCTTCCTTTACCGTTGGGTGAGGTCATAAGAACGGACCTCTTAGGGTACCTACCTCCTCGGACCACCCGATATCAGGTGCCCCAGTGTTTCTCAGCCTGTGCTGACTCGCTGAAGTGAAAGTGAGGAGGGGGGTGGCGGGGGGGGGGGGGGCGATAAAACATCCCTATGACTCATTTAGTAATCGACTACTATTAAAAATAAATAAAAACTGACACGACCCAGAAGTAAAGACACGCCCAAAAAGACACCAGCACCGCTCGTCCCCGATGAGAGATCGACCCCACGTCCGAAGAGTAACACCACCAAAGAGGACAACGTTTCGTGGCAGAAATCCCACGGACCCGAGTCATCGCCACCAAAGACCCGAGAACTCGTGTCTGAGTCATCGACACCACGTGACCGAATCAACGTGCACTCTAGAAGGACCCAGTCCCTAACTTGAACACAGAGGACGTAACCGTCCGTCTAAGGAATGGTGTCTCCGTAGTCTCTTCGGGGAATGGAATATAGTGTACGACTTTACAACACGCCTTTGAACGACAGAAAGGACCGAAAACATTCTTTACATACTAAGTAACCCAAGACTGCCGTAAATTCCCCTTGACCAAGACCGTAGCACCCGAGACTCTTGTCAAAGACACAGGACCGGTCGGTACGGGGGTGTGTGAGGAAGAGGGGATCTGGAAGGAGAAGTACGAGACGTGGAGTCTTGGGTTCTCTAAACCCCCCAGTAATCTCATCTCAATGAACACCCGTGCAAAAGAACCTGGATCGTCGGAAAAGTAGGGTGAAGTAGTCGGGTCTGTCTTCCAGAAGGTCCCGCTCACGTCAGTTAGTCTATAAAGAGGTGCACGTCTTACCGTACACGGTCGGACACCCCCCACGTGCCGTCCAAACCACACCGGAGACGTAGACAGGGAAAGGCTGAGTCGGGGCTCACCGAAGTCCCGGTTCCGACACGAGTGAGGGGCAAAGGTCGGCACGTGTGACTCACCTACCGCCGGTTCGGCTGAGAGGTCTCCAGTCGAGACTCGCATCCGCCCACTTACAGTATATGTGTTCAAACCTGTCGTTTAAGGCTGAATCCAAACCTTCGGTTTCATCCTTTGGTATTTTCCAATAACTCGTCCTCTCGCTGTCCGAAGGTACACGCTGGAGTATTCAACTAGGAGTACCGTAATCTACTCCCCTCTCCAACCCCATTCTGAAAACTGTTTCAGACCTACTCGTCGCCACCTCGAGGCGTCATGAATGAAGGGTAGTGAGATTGACTTAAAGAGTCCTTCTCTACTTGGAATATAATCTACATATGTTTTTCAAACTATAATATTATGGGAAGTATTATATTTTAATATCTTTCGGATTATGTCATTCCCTTATATCCCTCAATCAGTGGTGAAATATGAGTTTTTCCTATTAAAAAATTTTCAATTAAATAAAATTAACCTCCGATTAATGAAATGTTATAACATCACCAAAAACGGTATGTAACTGTACTTAGTCGGTACCCAAATGTACACAGGGGGTAGGACTTCGGGGGAGGGTAGAGGGAGGGGTAGGGTAGGGAGTCCCAGTGTTTTTCCCATAATAAAAAATTTGTTAACTATAAAAAATGTCACAGAAGACTACCATTTTATCTTTTGATTAGTTCACCTACCCTCACAACGAAACTCTTCGAGCGTAAGTACTTAGGGCGTCTTGAAGTAGATTAGGGAAGACATATGGACCTCTTCCTTTACCGTTGGGTGACGTCCTAAGAACGGTCCTTTTAGGGCGCCTGTCTCCTCGGACCGCCTGAAATCAGGTACCCCAGTGGTTTCTCAGTCTGTGCTGGCTCGTTGAAAGTAAAGTGAAGTGAAGAAATACGAGCATCTTCGACCTTCCCAAATCTTCCACCTATTCTACATCCGAATAAAATGAACACAAGGTCTGTAACCTGAACTTTGCATTTCGTTTACAACGCAAAAAGAAGGAATCCACTATCTTTAAAGGTACGTCACAACACATAACTAGTCAGGGCTCATTTAACTTACTTTACCTTACACGATTGTCTTCAACGATGAATTTCCTCGGGACCCTACCCTTGAAGGGACCGCTATGTCACCAATTCTGAGACACGAGGGCTACGTCCCGGTACCCAAACTAGGGACCAGCCCCTTGATTCTAGGACGTACCGCACGTCGGTTTTATTTTTATTTGTGAGGTGTTTTTTTAATTCATTTTGTTTCTCCACTGTGAAAACACTTTATTTCTTGAAATTTTGTGACTGTAGATTTATTCGTGTGAAAGTAAAGACACTAAGAAGGGTTCCGTCCCATAGGACATAGAAGTCACAACTTACTTAAGATCAACGGGTTGATAAACGAACCAATTCTCTCACACACACATAGTCAGGGAGTGAACACAAACTGAGAAACGTTGGGGCACCTGACATCGAGTGGTCCGAGGAGACCGGTACCCTGAGAGGTCCGTCCTTATGACCTCACCCAACGGTAACGGAAGAGGTATTCTCTCACATAGTAATTGGTTGAGTCACTGTGACCTCGGGAGGTTTCCTGCCGTTGGTAGGTTGCGACATGTCAGAGTTGGTAATTTATCTAAATGTAAGAGAAGTCGAACCCACCCACACTAAACGTAGAAAGAATTGTCTGTTCGTAGACGTTCACAAAACGGACGTCTTCGAGTAATTTTTAGTCACGTTTAGGACGGTCACAGAGATCGTCGTCCGTGGTTGAACGTCTTGGGATCATTCACCTAGCACAAGGGTCCTAGTCACTTCTAAGGTGCGAGCAAAGTACGACGGTACTTTCAAAGCAGGACCTTCCGTAGAATACTCATGTGGCGAGTCCGTTACGACTAAAAAGTATTTGGGGTCCCCTTGACAGTTTCTTGGTCTGTCGGACAGTGTACTTTCCCGTTATTTTCAAGAGTCCAACAATTAAACAACTTTAATTACATACGATACTTAATTCCATTCTTTTACATGAAGGCTTAAACTTGTTGGTCTGTCGGACGTCTTTAAAGGTCGGTACAAGTTCTCGCGGTACCATTTCGACCGTAAAGACGGAAAGACAGTTCTAGGAAATGGTGAGGGAAAGTAAAAACAAATTTTTTTTTCAAACGTTAATCATTAAAGTCACTTCGTCGAAAGAACACAGCATAACGAGTAACTCGGCTTCGGAAAACCCTTTTGTCTTAAACCTCTCTCTGGGTCCCACAGTATCGACTAGGGGGACCGTGCACAGGGTCTCTTTCGCTCCGACCTTCGAGAGTCACATCAATTTTCTACGGCCAGACACTAAACGTAGGTAACTTTGACTCGTGCTCTAAAATCTCCCCCGAAATATAAGACGAAATCGGCTCTCGTCGACCACTTCCCGACGTCTAAGACACACTCGACCCCTGGACAGTAGACCACACAAAGCACGTTAGGACGGAGTAGAACCCTCGTTAAAGAACCTGGATTATTACTATTATTGCGTATGAGAACCCCTTCCCATTACGAACGCCAATAAATCTTACAGGTCTGATTCATCCCCGAAACCGTATTTCTACCAATCACCACCCTCTTTCTGCTATAAATTATTTTCCTATCACTACTCCTCTCCCGTTTAGAAGACCTATTCCTTTCGGTGTTTATGTACTAATTGTCGGAAAGTATTACAAATATTTCACTATCGAAAAGTCATGATCTTTCCGTTTCACAGGTTAGAGATCGAAGGAAATATTTTTAGATGAAGTAGGAACCTCCCACTGAGGAAAACAACAAGTTTCAGTCGGAAAAAGAGGTCCCTATACAAATTAATTAGGGTAGTAGAAGGTAATCACTAACACGGTTAAACTAGTAAGAAAAGGGAAGACGACGGGGTGGGGGAAAGGAACTGAGGGTTCTTATTAATTACGTTGGTACTGAGACAAAAATTGAACGTTATGTAAAAGACGTCCGACTCAAATACATTCTAATATTCTATTAGACACACCCGTTTTATCTCGTGTGGTAACATTCTCGACGAAAGCAAGTAAAAGCAAGAGACTACAACCCAAATTGACGACACCTCAAACTCCTACCTACACAAGATGTGGAATAATTTCTTTCTTAAAACTCTTCAGTGGTCTTAGGTGGTTTCAACTCAAAGTCTTACTGGAGGGGAACCGTCACGGAGTCAAAGAGGGGTAAGGATCGGGTAGGGACGAGCGACTATGTAAAGGTAAAAGTTACTTTAAAAAGTAAAAAAGGAACTATTCTCCTGTGTTGACGGAGAATTTTACCAAACCTATAGTCCTCTAGGTGTCTCAACCTTTCGGAACGTCCCTTAGCCACTTCGGACTTCCCTAAGACGACATTCGTCAGGGTCTTGTCCACGTTCTGCTCCTCCCACCCCCCTCCCCACCTTAAGGAACGTTTCAATCTTAAGACGACGAATAGAACCCCCGTGTTAGACAAAATCGGTCGTACTTCCTCTTTTCTTAACTTTTGTGTATGATTGTGGAAACCTCACTGGACCCCTATAATAACTGCCCTTTTTAGAGTTACAACACTCCAATTATGTCGGTGAGGTTTAGACACTTAATGAAAAAGTTCCTTGTCAAATTGGAAACAACGGGTCGTAAATGAACATCTCAGCTTACAATATGATCCTTTTAAATAATGTTAGTCACCAGAACGAGGGTGACTTTGAGAAGGACAATGAAGGACAAAGCTAAATAAAAAAAAGTAAAACCGACGAGACCTAGAAACAACACCGTGTGTCCGAATCAACGGGGAACCAAACACCTTAGAATCAAGTGTCTGGTCCCTAAGTTGGGTATAGGAGACGTAACCTTTCACCTAAAATTTGGTGACCTGGTGATACCTTCAGGAGGATAATGAAGGAATGAATTTTCGGAAGTCATCACCGTCAGATCACCAATTCTGAGGTGTGAAGGAAACGTCCCCAGTGTCCAAGTCAGGGACCAACCCCCTGATTCTAGGACGTACGAAACATCGGTCTTTTTGTTTTTGGTTCTTGGAAGTCATAGAAGTCGTCGGAGACCCAGTGCACGTATCTCTCGGAACTGATAGAAGTGGGAGTGCAAGCGGTAATGGGGAGAAGACTGGCCCAAGACCAACATGGACGGCCGAACTGGACAGACCTACGGGTCCGAAGAGGGACGGGTGTATGAGTCACCACGGGACACACGTACACCCCGAATTCGAATTCACAGAGGAGCAGGGCAAGAGGGAGTCAGGGACAATCCTGGCGGACGAAAGTTTACGGAGAGTGTAGGAGACGATGAAGACACGAAGTTGCGAGGTCGTGATACTTGTCTAGTGGGATTTTGTCGTCGAATCTAGTTGTCGGTAGTAAATGAAACGGGTAGTCGGATCTCACAACTGACCCGTGTGGATCCCCCAGTCACGGACCTCAGAATACACCAGTGCCAGTCTCTCACGACCGACGAGTGGTTTCTCCGACAAAACGAACGTCCCGACCACGTCCCCGCCCCTGCCAGGGTGGGTACCCCAGACCTTGAAGACCCCTAAGACCCTGGAGAGAAAGAGTCACAGTAAAGAGGTGTACCGTCGGAGCCTGTCGATCTAAAGACACCACGTACTTCAGAAGACCTCAGTCACAGGGTTCTCTCGGACCGTCTTGGACCGACCGAACTTTCAGTGTGTCTCACTACAGACGGTGTGACTTAAGTAGTTCCCCCAGTGTTTCACCCACCCCCATGTATCTGGGGTACAGAATTACCCTCCTCATAGAATCTTACTCCCTTGCACAGAAATAAAAATTAACACTCTTTTATGTGTATTTTAAATGGTGGAGTTGGTAAAAATTTGCGTGTGTCAAGTCACTATAATCCGTGTAAGTACAACCACTCGTCGGTGTAGGTGGGTGTCCCGAGGACAGAGTGCTTAGACTTCGAGACATGGGTAATTTGATGGGTCGATGGGTGAAAGGACAGAGGGTCTGGGACCTTCGGTGGTAAGACGAGATACAACGATACTTGAACTGATGAGAATCATACAGAGCACTCACCTTAGTGTATCATCAACGGAAAGACTCAGTCCGAGAAATATGAATCGTGTTCCAGGCATTCCACGTAAGTTCAGTGTCGCACACAACCTTAAAGGATTCCGACTTACCATAGGTAACATACGTATATGCCGCAACTCATATAAGAGACGAGGACCTGTGAACCCGACGAAGGTGGACAACCGAGAACACTTGTCACGACAACACTTGTACCAACCCGTCGCGTTCTGCACAAAATTTGAGTGGTTCGACAATGCCAAGTAAGACAGAAAACTCCAGTAAAAGAAACCTGACCTTTACGGACTCTCGTCCTTGTCACTCACAGGCAGAAAGTTAGGGATCCGGTGTCGTATCCGTTGTCTTCATAAACAGCCTACTCATTGCATGCCCACCTATCTACCTACCTTCCTAACCACTATCGATGAGATTCACCTTCCACCTTCCAAAATTAAAGACTTCGGACTGTTCCCGGTATAACTCAGTATGACTTCTACCCGGTAGGGTATTACACGGTTCAGGATAAGACAACAAAACTATCTGGATGACCGATCCCAGACCGTGTCTCAGTCGAAAATAATTTATGTCTAACTCAACTCAATTTAACGGTAACCCTTTACCCGCTACTCGATTTTCCCGATGCAAAATTATGAAAAAGTAGTAATATCAGAAGGTGACACGAATTATGTGCCAGAACATAACTCTTTTAAAGACCCATTAAGTTCTTCAACATTTTCGTCAGTAAAGGAAACTAACAACCAAAGATGAATTAAAGCAAAATTCGGACCGTTGGAACTATTGCTGACGGTTTGGAACTACAATCTGAGTTAAAAATAATCCATTCAAAATCAGGAAAAACACACGACTGTACCTACCCTTTCTCGTGTACACAATTTATGTTTTAATTATCGCTGAGAACGAAAAGCAACAAAAGAAAGTAATAAGCTTACGGGGACATTCACCCAAATACGTTTTTTTTTTTTTTTCTTTCTTTCTTTCTTTAGGGGAGTTTTGTTTTGGTTTTCACTTGGACTGACATTATAGGACTGAAAGACAAAATAACATTTAATCTACTGTGTTCCAAATAGCATTATCTCGCCCCGTTCGCGTCGGGAATCGTACGTCGGTAACGGGCACGTAGCAGCAGCAGCAAGTCGGCGGGTCACCACAGACTGAGAAACGCTGGGGTACCTGACGCCGGACGGTCCGAAGGGACAGGAAGTGGTGGAGGGCCTCAAAAAAGTCTAGTGGTGGTCTGTGTAGGTGTCGGCTCACAGCGAAGGCGAAACCGAGTCGGCGAAGTAAGAAAGACCTCGATAATGGTTAACGGAAGACGAGAAGGGTTCGTCGTATAACCTGTGGAAGACTGGACCTCCCGAGTAGAAGGCCACAACAAAGAAAAACGGAATAGCATGAGAAGCACGCAAGAGTGTCGGTCTTATGGCCCCACCAAGCGGCAAGGGAGGGGGTCACCTGTAGTAATGACACGTGGTAGTGATCCATGGCCCAGGTGGGTCCTGGGTGACCAGCAGGGGCGGGTGACCGTTGGTCGACAGTTTCTACGTGGTAATCACCAGGATACGGTCTCACCCAGGGCTGGTGATTGTTGGTCAATCGCTCCCCCTGAGTCTGATGTCGCCTCACCACCAGGACTCGACCTCTCCCTCCACTCCCGCCCGGGACGGAAGAGGGACTCCGGGGGTCGAGTGGGTTGAAGACGACAACATCACGCCAGACCGGGGTGGCACACACCCCGCGTCCCTGAACACAAAAGCCCTCGTCATAAAGGAAATTGAAGAAGTATACACAAGAAGTTTAATTACAAACTCCTTAACCAACCCTCAAAAGTAGATGGAATGTGTAGAAAACATACCTGTACACCATTTACCTTATTCGGAACGTAAACCTCAGTCTACCCGGATCCAAACACAAAACCAAGACAGTAAATGAACATTTATATGGTAAATCTCACGAAGGGTCCAACCCATCACCATTTCTTGTACGGACGGTTACGTCTTCAACATTCTCTACCCCCAAGATAGGGACCCAGTCCTTCTGGGAGACCTCCTCCTCTACCGTTGGGTGAGGTCATAAGAACGGACCTCTTAGGGTACCTGTCTCCTCGGACCCCACCCCGCCTCCCCAGCCCAAACCAGACATTCTAATGTTTCTTAGCCTGTACTAACTGGACTCAAACATGTGTATGATAAATCTTCTTCCCCCTTTCATCTTTATTATTAGAGAGAACCGGTTGACCTTTCTAAGTCAAGTTAAGTTGGTCGGGTACAGACTTTCATGTACACATATATACTTTAAACTTTCATTGTAAAACCTAAAGTCACACGAAGACGGATATGACCATAGACATTTACATTTACACTACTGTCCAGGGAGAAGGACCTTTCATTCCATCACTCTTCCCTACCAAGATAAAGACTGAGAAACGAAAATGGTGCCTCGAAATCTATTCCGACCTAAAAATAAACTGCCTACCCCTTTAACTCCGGGTCTTCTAACTTACTTGGTACGTTCAGGAGCATTGTACACTCTCCGTCTCGACCCCTCGTCTCACCTCACTCTCCGTCTCAAACAGGTCACAAGGTAACCTATCGATCTGACGACGGACAGTACGCCAAAAGGGTCCGAAGGGAAGGGGAAGAAAAAGGAAGAGTTGGACCAGGTGGTAATCACATCCGTGTACACGTACATGTGTGTGTGTGTGTGTGTGTGTGTGTGTGTGTGTGTGTGTCTCGTTTCCAGATCTTCCTACGTCGCAGGTCAGAGGAATGGTTGCCTTTGACGGTTATAGTAAGGACCGATGGGTACCGGGTGCAACAACCAGTGAATGATGCTATTGAATATAATTTCCCGATTAAGATAATTATTAGGAAAAAAAAAAAGACCCAAAAGGAAAAGTAAACGTCAAAACTCTGGGTACACTCTAGAAACTTCATGGGCGTAATAAAAGAGAAAGAAAGTCACAGGTACCTGACTTAATGGTACGGTCCCTCCGTAGAGTCATTTTCGAACTATGTGTGTATGGACTTTTGGAGGGTAAGGTGTTTTAGTGTGTGACCTTTCTTATACCAAATATCCTTCATCTCCCAGTCCCGTGCAGATTCTGTACCCAGAGGTGGACGAGTTCGGTGCCCCCGTAGACCGTACCACCCGGTCCACGACGTACCTCACGGGCGAAGTACTATGCGACACAGGTCGAGGACAGTGAAGGTCCACGTTACGACACCACCCCCGTTTGTGCGTTCTTGTCACACTGAGAACAAGATACGACGTCGGTCAGGGGACAACGGACAGACACTGTCTTTTACAGCCCATCACGTCTATTATGGATCACAATGACTACGGTGATTTGTAGTGACTTGTACGGGTAACGTAATGAGAATCTCATTACTTCTGAGAACTCTCAGTTCTAGCTTGGTCAATTAGGACTTCCTTTAGTTCGGACTTAATAAGCAACCTTCCTTACTACGACTTCAACTCGAGGTTATGAAACCCGTGGACTAAAGTTTCTCGGTCGAGTAACCTTTTCTGGGACTACGACCTTTCTAATTTCCGTTTTCCTCTTCACCCACCGTCTCTTTCTCTGCCAATCTATCGTAGTGACTGAGTAACCTGTACTTAAACTCGTTGACACTCTCTAGCACCTCCTGTCTCCTCGGACCACACGATATCAGGTACCCCAGCGTTTCTCAGCCTGTACTGAATCGTTGACTTGTTGTTACAAATGTTTTGTAAAACTTACAAATAAGTAAGACTTGTACTGTCACCGGACGTAATTTATAGGGGGTTATGGTCTTTCATTTATATAGAGTAACCCAAAAGAGTTCTTTACATTACGTTACAAGGACCATTTGATACCTTTGTTTTTTTCCGGTTTCTATATCACGTCTCGAAGAACACCCAAAACTTAGACACCATTTTAGTTACTCGACTTGACGTTTGACTCTCTGGTCCTATCCTAGGAAGTATCCCTGTCTTTCTGTAGAAAGGGGTAAATTATTTTGTCATCACTACTGTTGACAGAAGTCCTAGACATCGGGTACAGACAGAAAATGAAAAGTATCGAGTGAGCAATAAAAATAATTAGGGTACCTTTGCATAAAACACAATAGAACGTACGGTCAGTAGTATTCTACTGGGCAAACAGATTATGACGGAGAGACCTCGGGGTGTTAGACTAACCGCGAGGTGGGTCTTCGGACAAGATAAAAGAGTGAGTAAAGAAGAGACGAACCGATGACACATGTAATTCTGCAACCCTCACCCTTTCCTGGTGCAACAAACAGTTTACCTTTCATATGAGACGTGACTCCGAAACTTACGTACCCCTCTCCCCGCAAAACTGAAAGGAAGAAGCAGTTCACGTCAATCTGACTATGAGTCTTGTTACTACTTTTCCAAGATTAATTGAGTCATAAACTTTGTACCATTTTATTTCCTCTACCCGTCAAGAAATGTCTTCTGAAAATACTTGAAGTGAGACTTTGACGTTCGAAACCCCTCAAGACCAAAAGAGACCAAAAGACACCGACGGAAGATCAAGACGAGGGACCCAAACCCTTAGAAAGACAGGTCTCCGGTGACCCTCTGGAGTCGTGTCCCTAGACAAGGGAGGAAGGAGAGAGACTTGAGATAAAATCTAGACGTCAGTTCAAGACTCCGAAAAACGTTCGAAAGTTGAGACTCCATAAAACCTTTTGACATTAACACAAACAAGAGACGACATACGCACACCAAAGAATTTTGTGCTCACACTAATAAAAGACGTAGGAAAGGTATCGTTTGTGAAGGGGGATTTGATGTCCAAAGTTTTCACCCAAGAGATCACGTGAACCGTCAGACGGAACGTTACGAGAGTGACTCTTTGACAGAGGTGCTGGTTGTTGAACTATGTTAAAACTCCGAAATATTTTCCACCGAAGGTCGGAACAGAACCCCAAACGAGGAGTTGTCCTCTATCTGGACGGGTTTCGTAACATAAAAGGTCGTTCGAGACGTCACGATAACTCACTAATACTTTGAATTAAACTACTACTAGTCCCACCAGAAATTTTATCGTGAAACCCATCAAAAATAGACATTTTATCGTTAAACACCTTCTGGTAATCGTACCTCGGACCTGAGACTTAGGGTCGAAACGCTGCAAAAAAAAAAAGGGATCATGAAAATAACAAAGAAAAAGGACAATTTTAAAGTCAGATGGACCTTAAATGAAACCATACTCCTCAGTTCAAACCGAGACATAAGAAAAAATTTATTATAAACTACAACCCCGATTTTATAATGTATTATGTCTCAAATGGTAAAATTGATGACAAGCTATGTGGCAAGTCACCGTACTTCATGTAAGTGCTGAAAAAATCGACATACAATATCTAGTTCACTAAAATGAAGAAAAACAGAGTCAAAGAAATAGACGATCATCCATAGGGACAGAGATAGGGATACATGATAGCGATGTAGAGGTATTACAAAGGAATTTAATATATAAAAACCTCATATCAACGAAATGCAATACAATCAAAGATGATGTGTCGTTTTGCTTAATCGGCATGCATACGTATATGGGGAAAGGACACCTAAGGTAAGAGTAGTCCAGTGGTGACACGCAATTCATGTCAAGGGACAAGATAGGTCTTACAAGAGCAGTGAATAGATAACATAGATAACATCACACATACGCAGGAAGAGTTGGAGTATTAAGGAGGGCAGGTAGGAGAGGGGACACCATGGGTATAAAAACAAGAGATACAGACACAGAGACGAAGACGAAACGTTTATTCCAGTAGATGTGGTAAAAAGATCTAAGGTGTATAAACACACCAAAAAGAGAAAGACTGAATGAAGAGAGACATGCTGTCAGAGGTCTAGGTGGGTGCAGAGATGTCTAATGGGTCAAGACAGGAAAAACACCGACTCACTATAAGATAAGATATTCATGTGGTGTAGAAGAAATAGGTAAGAGACGACTACCTGTAAATCCAACGAAGGTACAGCACCAATGACATTTATCAAGACCATACTTGTAACTCCACGTACATAGAAAAACTTAATACACAACAAAAAAAAAAAAAGACACTCCAAAAATACTCTCCTACTCAAGAACCTTTTGGGAACCACACGGACCCTCTGTCATTCACGACTCATTACTAAGCACGAGTACCATTGAACATCAGGACCGTCCGAGACTCAAACGATCAGGCTTGATCACGGAACACACCACGTGTGAATGTTTACAAATCTACCCCGGCAAAAACGAGTGACTGAGTCGCACTTCTGATCTCTTAAGAGTAACGTTTGCGACCCATTAAAATGTAGTAAAAACACAGGTGAAATCGTACCCAGATTGTACGTCAAACTTGAAGTCCTCCTGTTTTTCTAAAAAAGTCTAGCCCTAAAGTTTAACAAACGTTTCGGTAATTATCACTTTTCTATTTTAGATAAAACGGAAGTTCAAATTCCGTATTAAGTTTTCTGAATCTCTCCCATCTGAAGACTCAGATAACGCACATGGAAAAGTCTTGGAAACTATTCTCGAGAACGAAACTTTTAATCTACACTCGTTGTTAACAAACAATCCGGACTTGAGATCTACTTCATTTAGTACACTGGTTTTACTGTCCTCTTTCTCTTCAGTGTACAAATTCAGAAAGTCTTTGGTATATAACCTTTTATTATATGGTCAAATTGTATGAAAGAATTTATTATATTCGACATAAAGATAACATCAACGATCATTCACTATTGCACGTTCTCAAAGATAGTTGTTAGAATAATGAAAAATCAAGTCGTTTTTCGAAGGTCGATCTAGACATTTTTTTCCTATGTTTTTGGTAGACTTTATTTGATAAAGATCTGAATTTTTGAGGTACAAGAATGTTACCTTAGATGATATAAGTTTATGGCAGTGTTTTTACGGAAAGAATAGTCACGACGGGATCGATTTACACTTAAAATTTTTAACCTTTAGTCCGTGAAACATCTGTCAAGCACGAAACTAAGTATAAAATCGTAATTCTTTTTTTTTTAACGGGGTCCTTCACAAAGACCTTCCTCAGTTTGAAGAGTTAAGGGAACCACACATCGGATGTCATAAAAATAACAAAATCCTTAACTAGTACTGAGATTGACTTTCCTATGAGTAAAGATTTCGTACCTAGGACTAATGAACGATTTTGCACTCACTATTATATCGTTAATCTACGACAGTAGTATAATGTGTGTGAACCAGTTCCACAGTCATGTTTTGGTAGTAATAGTGACTTGACACATTATTGTACATCCCGTCTCACGTCCTCACCTTTTTGAGACCTAAAACCAAGCCATTCAGACCTAAGGTCTTAAGTAGTACCGGGAACCCGGTACCCTGGTTCGGAAATCCAAAGTTCTTCGACACTACCTTTTTTTTTTTTTTTTCCTTCGACACTACCCTTTCTCGTTCCGTAACCGAAATACCTCCGTCGACGATCTTCCAGGAAACGATCGAGTAAAAGAAAGGAGTCAAAAGTACAAAAAGGATCCTACTACAGTATATACTTGTGGGGAATAAATGTACGACTATACAAGGTTTGATGTAAAATTGGTTCTGGAAATAGTACCCGAGGTCTGGGTTTTAGAGTACCGGTTGTCTGGTGAGATGAACCAACGAGGTATCTATTGTAATTTAGTTACATAACTTTTGATTTGAGTAGTACCGAGAGGAGAGGGTGCTAACGGGTGTTTAGATCAAAAAGGAGGGACGTAAGGAAAAGCTCATCGTACGAAGGCCCGTAAAGGGGTTCGGTCTCTGGAGTTCTACGGGAGTCGAAAAGAAAGAGAGAGGAAAGACATAAATTGTCTAGTGATGTGAGATGGTTAAGATGGAGAATTTATAGAGGGACTAGGTAAGGGAGTATATTACTACAAGTAAGAAGGTGACGTCTACTGAAGTGGAATGAGGACGGGAAGAGTAAAGAGTGGACCTAAAAATACAGGTCAGAGAGATTGATGACAAAGGTACGTACGGGCGACTCGTAGTTGGGGCACATGGTTTCGGTATTACGGTCACTGTCAAGGAGTCGCTCGATGGGGGAGGAGGCAAGAAGTGGACCCGTCGTAGACAATCATAGGCAAGACGGGGACCACCAGAGGGTTTGTGGGAGGTCTCTGAGCAGAATGTCCAGTTACGGAGAGACTTCAGAAAGAGTCGGACAGTCTGTTCAACCATAAATTGGTATGCCTATTTATATCTAGAACACATACATAACACGTAAAAGCAACATGTAAAAAGAAAGAGAAGAAGGGAAAAACCTGAGATGAACTCCAATACTTGACTCAGGATTTAAGTACAGCGAGATATGTGATCGACACACTACACGGGTCGAATATCTCTGGAGGATATTTATTGTCTGACTCACACCTACCACAAGGAACGCCGCCCTTTCGAATCCCTTCTACGTCGAATCGGCACCCTGACGGGGGATGGAGGAGCGAGTGGGGACGGTCGTAGACCCTGAATGACGACTCATCCGAGTGGACACGCCTGAAACGAACCGAGAGGAGTGAATCTAGGGAGTGAACATAATACCCTACTCTCGATGTGTACAATTCAGTTATGGCCAAAAAAAAAAAGTAAAGATCTGCTCAAAAAAACTATCCGTGTCCGTGATTCCAACCTGTACTGGTCCCCCTGTGTCCTTCGCACGTGGAAGAGAGCCCGTAGCCATGTGTGGCGCCGGTAGGGCCGGTGGGGTGAGAGTCAAGCACCGGTCAGAAGTTTAGTGGGCCGTGAGTGAGAGGCAAGGAGACCAAGCCGGTGAAAGGATGACCGGATAACTGACGAAGCATGAAGTAGAGAGGATTCTGGACCTGGCAGAGGACGAGGAAGGGAGGGTCGACCCGCACCGCCCTAGGAAAGCCCTTGAAGTCACCGGCGGGTGGCGGGGCGGGTGAGTCTATAGACGCAGACGCGGAGCCAGCCGACGGAAGGGAGGAAAGGACCTCCCCTTGGCAGGCACCGGGGCACCCTCCGACGACGGGCACGGAAGACTTCTACAGTGGGAGCACTCGGGGCGACCTAGGGGACGACAGGGCCCCCATGGGAAGAGGATGGAGTCGTGAGAGGGCTACCTAGCGACAAATAGGACCTTTTCCACGGAGGGGGCTACAAGGGCACTGAGGGACAGAAGGCAGGAGGTCGACAAGCGAGTCAGTGAAATAAACACTTAAGAAGGATTAGTAGGACAAGTTTAAACGTCAGGGGACGGAGTATGAAGACACAGGAATAAGATGGAGTAGCAAGAGCAATCGCGCTTGGTGGTAGCTTGTACGATGTATAATAGGGACAATCAAAACACATCTAGTGGGGTCATCTTACATTCGAGACCTCCCGTCCTTAAAACGGTCACAAGTGACGACAAACGGGTGGTACGTCTTCATAAGGACCGCGCCCACGAGTTTTCATAAAAAACTCACCAAGACAGTTCTTCCTCGAAAGAGTTTGTCCTTTCTTATTATTTAACAGACAACGGGAGAGAATTTTGATATCCGAAGGAGCCTTTGAAGTTCAAAAATAAAATAGGTTTTCTATTGTTTCGACTTAAATTTTAAGGGGGTTTGTGACACAGACAAAAGTTTCTTTCTGTACTTTTACTTTATTATTATATTCCGAAGAGACTTGTAAAAACATGTGTATATTACAGTAA
Source organism: Capra ibex (assembly GCA_006410555.1). Lineage (NCBI taxonomy): Eukaryota > Metazoa > Chordata > Mammalia > Artiodactyla > Bovidae > Capra > Capra ibex. The sequence goes on along the minus strand of SJYO01048061.1, from coordinate 58,603,068 downwards.
TCACTAATTTTTCTTGTCATAAAGATAATACATATTCGTCCAATCACACCTAAAAGTTTACCTGACCATGTTTTCTAACCGAAAGAATATCTTATAGTGTAAATTTATAATATGATTGAAATCCAAAAGGCTTAGTATAGATGAATTTTTGTAGTGACCACTATAGAAATTCCAAAAAGGACAGTTTTTATTTCAAACACCATTACTAAGGAAGAAACTGGAATATTCGTATACCACTTTGACCGAGTACTGAACACCTATCGAAACCTTTAAGACGGCGTAAACTCTAATTAGTGGTAACTATATTAACTGTGATATACTATATTTGAAACTTAAGACATACTAAAGACAAAGTTTCACTACCGATAATGGGTGTGAGATGAACTGCAAATTGTGTTCATAAACCCCTTGAACTTATTACCTAATAGACCGATCACCTGGACATGAAATCTTAATTATTTTCCTTTTTAAGTAAAGAAATACAATCTTGAGAAATTTTTACATGATTAAAAAAAAAAAAACCGGTAAATCTTTCAGAGAACCTTCCAGTTATTAAAATAGAAACTATTTCTAGAATGTACCAGAGTACGGACTCTAATAAATATCGTGACATTTTTTTACTATAAAGCAAACGGAGATTTTCCCAAGGAAAATTACTCTCTGGTTTAGTTATTATATACACTTTCCCGACAAATTGATATTTTTGTAAGGTAGGAGAGATGAAAACCACCCCCATTACAATTGAAAGAATTACAAAAATAAACGATAAAAACTTCAAATATCATTTTATTAGACCCTGAAGGGACCGTCAGGTCACCAATTCTGACACCCGAAGGTTACGTCCCCCGTGTCCAAACTAGGGACCAGCTCCTTGATTCTAGGGTGTACGACACAACGTACCGGTTCTTTTATAATTTATTATTACAGTAGTAGTAGATTAATAACTACTAACACCAGTAGACTGTAAGTGCTGACTCGTGTGTGTGTGTCTGAGAAAGTGTCATATAAACTAAACATTTCGATTGCTCACATTTTTAAGACCTTTTTAAATACTACTCCAGTAAAAAAAATACTTCCCGAAAAAAAGGTGGTTTACTGTAAAGAAAATACCAACTCCCAAAAGTATAAATACATTAGTTCAGTGTTGTCACGTAACAAAGCAAGAACCATCATTTGGACCTTACTAACATTCGAGGTCGGTCCGACTCCGGCACCTCAAGTCCCGAGAGACAAGGAGGGACGAGGGACGAGACAGGTGTCGTTCTGGTGAGGACAGGACATTGAGGTCATATTAGTACACTCAAACTAGGCCATCCCGGGAACCCTGAGTGAAAGAAACGTAAGGGGTACAATGAGTAGAACGTCGTGAACAGTCTAGGGAATTAGTGATTATTGATGAAAAGGACGTTAATGGCACACCGTCTCTGATAGGTACTTGACCGACCACTCACGAACAGTAGTCGAAGAGTCGAAAACAGGTCGTCGTTAGTACACGAAATGACTTCCCGGGGAACTCGAGATCTTGGAGGGTCCCTTTCGAGGTCTCTAAGACAAGAGGGAGAACGGTAAGGTCTCTTGGGTTCCAGACGAGTGTCGTGGACTCGTTGACGGGACCCAGACTGGACGGTCTCCTGACCGGGTGTGAGAGAGGACAAGGGGCCTCGGGGAACGACACAGAGGGAACCCGAGGAGACGTGGGACCCCCTGGGGTAAGGACCCTTTCAGACACTGACACAGAGAGGAGTACAGACGGATCTTAAATTGGAAAGACGAGACGCTCTAACAAGTTCAGCTTCGGTACGGGACTAAAGAAAGAAAAGAGTTGACAGTAGACAACTCAAGGTCCGTGACGATAAGTGAGAAGAAAGGTTGTAAATGTTCCAGGTTCACATAGGTCGTACATGCCACCAACCGTAACACTACTCACTCCCATAGACAGATACACCTAGTTACCTACCTCGATCTCTTGTGACAATCCACTCCACTGACGACTCAATCACCATGAACCAGTAGTCAGGGACCCAACCCTTCAAGGGAACCTCCTCCTGAACCGTTGGGTGAGGTCATAAGAACAGACCTCAGGGTCCGGTCTCTTCGGACCGCCTGACATCAGGGACCCCAGGGTCTCAACCTGTGCTAACTCGTCGGTGTGTGCGGGTCAGTATCTCGACGGATTATCGTAAATATCACATCTGCACGACAGACAGGAACACTCTAAAGGGTCTCGACAGGGAAAATGAAGACGAAGGGTGCACTATCCCAATCATTAAAGACAATGAGACCCTTTAAAGTCCAAGGTCCTATTACAAACATAAAATACTAGTAAAATTTTTCGTAAGTAAAAATTTTTAACATTATTTTATCGTTGTACAGTGTACTTTAAATGGGACAATTGGTACAAATTAACAGGTCAAGTCACCGTGACTCATGTAGGTGCAACCACACACGGTAGCGGTAGTAGGTAGGTGTCTCGAGAAAAGTGGAGCGCTTTGACTTTGAGAGAGGGGTGATGTGTTCAGACGGAAAGGGGCCGAAAACCGTTGATAACAAGATTAAAGACAGAGATACTCAAACTGAGGAAATCCTTGGAACACATTTACCTCAGTATGTCATAAACAGAAGACCACTGACCGAATAAAGTGAATCGTATTAGAGTTCCTACTGGGTACACCATCGCACACCGTTTGAAAGGAGGGAAAAATTTCAACTCATGACAAGGTAACATACACATCTGGCGTAAAACGAAAAGGTAAGTATGGAACCACTTCTAAACTTAATTAAGATGGAAAACTGATAACGTCATTACGATGAATTTCGTAAGTACAAAGTATTCTTTTAATCACAAAAGGGAAATTTAACCATAAAGAGTAAAATTTCTACTCGACAAAAGTAATAAAGAGTCTCGGTTTAAAGAGAATTTCCTTCACCCTTTACTAAGTAATCGATTTGTCTTAGTGATCCCTTACCCAGTAAAGTGTCTTCGACATTGGTAAATTCTACAAAACAAAACTCGTTTAAATGCACTTTTGTAATTTTTTTTTATCTATGACGGGACGAGAGAACTTGTAAAATTTAAATTCAATCAAATTAAAAAATTACACAATTGATCAGGATCTAATAAGTTGTAACTCTCATAATAAAACCACGATTTTGATGTAACACGATATTATAAATCTTCCCAAAACTGGTAATGTAAATCTTAAAAATTCAAATTTTATGACTGTAAAATTTTACACATACATATAAAATGAGAAACAATTAAAGAAAAACAACAACAACAATCTTCGTGTGAAAGAATACTGGCGAAAAGAAACATCTTAGATAAACAACGAAGATTTTGCGTCACCACGATTTGTCCGTTATTATAGTAGACGATCTTAATGCAACTTCTCCTTTGTCGGAGACTCACTCGGAAAATCTCTAATTCATTTTACTAATATGAAACCCTGTCCTTGGGGAAGAGGGTGGTTAAGATAGATACCACCAGAAAATGTTAAAATAAAGGATTAAAAGATCCGTTACGAAACCTATCCTCTCCATGGTATTTCTTTAGTTAAAAACGATAGTTGTAAAGTTGTTACGTAGACAAGATATTTTCCGACACGCACACACGATTCAGTGAAGTCAGCACAGACTGAGAAACGCTGGGGTACCTGATATCGGGTGGTCCGAGGAGACAGGCACCCCTAAGAGGTCCGTTTTTATGACCTCACCCAACGGTACGGGAGGAGGTCCCCTAGAAAGGGTGGGTCCCTAGTTTGTCGAGAATGCAGAAGGAGTGACCGTCGACCCAACAGATGGTGATCGTGGTGAACCCTTTGGGAGTAAGACACCCGAATTTATCCATAGATGACAATTATTTAAGTGGTCTGATTCTCAGACCTAGACAGTATAAAAAAAACCGTAAATGGTTTTGATCGAAGATAAAGAATAAAGGAAGAAGACGAACCCTTCCCATTACAAGTTTGATTGAATGTTTCAAAAGTGAGTATTATGTGGTAACAAAGACAGATAACAAAGTAGAGACTAAATAACAATACTTCGTAAACATGTATACCACATGAAGAACACGAACAGCCGATCTAAAATTTGCGGAAGGGTCGGGTCCGGTAAAAAGGAACGATCTTTGTGACATAAGCCTTGGGTCGTAATCGATTGTATTACTGTCTCTGACAAGAATCTCAGGGAGGGAGACACACCTACGACGACATTCCTAAACACACATAGTAGAGTAAATCAGGAAAATCATTGAGTCGCTTCGGTCATGACCATGATAGGAGTACAATGTCCACTTCTTTGACTCCGTATCTCTTTAATTCATTAGTAAAGGTTCACGTGTGTGATTCATCACCTTAGTCCCAAACTCGAGTTCGACAGACTGGTTTCCTAGAGGAAAGGATGATGGAAGTTACTTATAAATAATTTGAGAATGACATATCGTCACTTGTTACGTTTCTAGGGTCGGAAATGTCTTGAATATAAGACCAACTCCTTCTCTCTTTTACTTGTTGGTTTTATGTACTTATTTACCATGCGATACAATCTTCCGAAAGGTTCGCGATTCTATCCTTTCTTTTACATCTTGTCTGCTTCCCCCCCCATTCTGTCTGTTCAACTGTAAAATTCATCTATTAGTCCCTTTTGAAGTACCAAGTATGTCTCCTTGACAAATTGTTAAGAGATCACAAACTGTTCTACTAAAAAGAAAAAAAACCTAGAGAATCTCTACATCGAACTCTAGAACTGACTGAGTGAGTTTTGAAACTACTGAGGCAAATAATCAAGACGGACAAATTGGGACCTTCGCTGCACCAAAATAGAGGTCTCAGTCCTACTCCGTCGGGGACCCGAGCGAGGTGACGGACCCCGTTCAGAGAATGGTCTTGTGAGGGTTCACACGTCCACAGACCCCTTACCCGAGACCCACGACTTAGCACCCCGGCCCACAGTACAGACAGGACCTCACCCCTCCTTCCCCACCAATCTGGGGACCCTGTAGCACGTCGCCAAGAAATCTCTTCCTATAGCGACTCTAAGAAGATCTCTCTGGGGACGGACGGATCCCCTCTTACCTATGCCTAACAGGTCTGTCCCGTGTACCGGGGTCTGGTGGAAGGTAGGTTCGTAACAGAGACTTAACACCTGGGTCGTTCCCTGGCTCGTTCTCCCGTGTCCCCCGGACCGGGTCTCCAGGGAAGTCATAATCCTTCTGTCACCCCGGGCATACGAACAGACACCCAGTCCCCCAATCCAAATACACACTTCCTGTGTATGAAGGGGGTCAATGATTCCGTAGTGCCCTCCACGATTATGCGATTTTAATTTGAAGACAAGGGACAAGGAAAACGAGTCAAACAGTCAGCACGGGCTGAGAAACGCTGGGAGTACCTGACATTGGGAGGTCCGAGGAGACGGGCACCTTAAAAGGTCCGTTCTTAAGACCTCACCCAACGGGTAAGGGAAGAGGTCCCCTAGAAGGGTTGGGTCCCTAGTTTGAGCACAGAGAACGCCGAGGACGTAACCGTCCGTCTAAGAAATGGTGATCGCGGTGGACCCTTCGGCACTAGTGTATAAATGAGAGTCGAATTTTCTACCTAGCAAACCAAAAAGACCTTGACCCGTACTAACCTGAGGTTGTCCGGAAAGGAAGTCTGGTCTTTCGCGCCTGCAACGTTTACTCCAAGGGTCGACAGGACCAGACAGTCGGAAGACGAGCACCGACACCACCGACTATCTATTGAGTCCTACAACAACAACCTCCCCACGCCGGCCACCACGACCCCAGTAGATCGGGGAGGGTTCCGTGGTGAAAGGAAAAAATATGTTTTTGTTGTGGCACGGAGGCTCCGACGACTGACGTGTGGTCTAAGGTAACTGACAAAAGGATGCGAGGAGACGAATAAAAATAAGTAAACCGATGAAATAAAATCCCGAAGCGTCTCGAACAAAACCGGTCCCGCTTTGAATAACAAAATAAAGACCGATGGGACGAGAGTACACTTGTGAAGTTAATTCTTCGCCTGCGCCCCTCCTGCACCAAGACCCCAAGGCCAACCGACGGGCCGACAAACGGGTCTCGACGTCAGCTGGGGCGAGGGGTCCCGTTCGGCTCCGGAGACCCGTCCAAAGGTCGTTCCTGCCTGACTTAGGTCGAGCCCTACCCGTTGGTCCGGGACTATGTGTCCGAGTAGAGTGACCTCTTCTATAATCCTGGACCAGTTTCTAGTGAACGAAGATCAGGTCTCGAAACTATAGTAAAGTACCGAGGAGAGGTCCATAGTCTTTACCTAAAAAAAAAAAATTTCTTCTTTTACCTAGACAAAAATAATAATAAAAATTTTAATCTCTATGGGGTGTTCTTGTTGACTGGAAGGGAGCGACGTCAGGATACTCCGACTTAGTTGCTACAAACTTTTGTCCCGAAACCACAGGACGGATGACCAAATCAAGAACGGAGACGGTGAATAATCGAGACACAGGACTCCGTTTAATGTATTGGAAAGACCCGGAGTCATAGGTGTGTATGACCCCTCACTAGTAACGTGGACGAAAGGATCCAATACCACTTCTAAGTTGTTCCTTTTTTTGGATTAAAAGATACTAGTATCGGTTGACTACTATACATTTTGAGGTGACGTCTAGTCTAAAAACAATGAGGTTAGCATAGACCTTGATCAACTCGACCTTAAATCTGATTCTTAGATTAGTTTGACTTAACCACACCAAAAGAAAGGGTTCCGACAACAGATTTAGTCTGAGAAGGGCCTGGGTTGGTGAACGGGGATCCTCTCGCGGTGGACAACCACCGAGAACCAAATCTATCCTTCGACTCTCCCACTTAGTGGACGCAAAGGGAACCCTAATACCAACAAGTCAACAAGTCAGTACAGACTGAGAAACGCTGGGGTACCTGACGTCGTGCGGTCCGAAGGGACAGGAAGTGGTAGAGGACCTCGAACGAGTTTGAGTACAGGTAGTTCAGTCACTACGGTAGGTTGGTAGAGGAGGAGAGAGTAGGGGAAGACGGAAGTCAGAAAGGGTCTCAGTCCCAGAAAAGATTACTCAGCCGAGAACGTAGTTCACCGGTTTCATAACCTCGAAGTCGAAGTCGTAGTCAGGAAGGTCACTTATAAGTCCCAACTAAAGGAAATCCTAACTGACAAACTAGAGGAACGTCAGGTTCCCTGACAGTTCTCAGAAGAGGTTGAGGTGTCAAGTTTTCGTAGTCAAGAAACCATGAGTCGAAAGAATACCAGGTCGAGAGTGTAGGTATACACTGATGACCTTTTTGGTATCGAAACTGATCTACCTGAAAACAACCGTTTTATTACAGAGACGAAAAATCATGCGACAGATCCAAAAAGTATCGAAAAGAAGGTTCCTCGTTCGCAGAAAATTAAATTACCGACGTCAGTAGTAGACGTCACTAAAACCTCGGGTTCTTTTATTTCAGACTTTTATTTTCCTATCACCCCTAGTTGATCGGTAGGTCCCTACGGACTTAGTGTGGGGTCATGAAGACCGGAACCTGGGGTCCGAAGTCCTAAAAATTTTCGAAAGAAAGTTCACTAGGGTCATATGATTGCACCAACTCTATATGATCCTTCTATAAAATAAATCCTTTTCTAAAGTATTCACCGAAGTAAGTATCGAGGTACATAAATAATGTCTTAATCTCGTCGTGTGTTCTTTTTATTTGTGTTTAAGAAGTAGGGACAAATAGAGCTCAAATTCTTGACTGCATAAGATAGTAAGTCTTGCATGACCTGAAAAGTGTCGGGGACTAAGTAAACGGGTTCGACCTAACCCAACATAAAGTTTTCTATGTTTAACGCAAGAATTGTGAACGGACAATAGACACTTGAGAATAAGAAGGGCAGACAGACATTAATAATGATGTTGACGGACCGAGGACGAAGCAAAGAGAGACGGAGGTCGTTCCTAGACGGGAGATTCTCAGGGTCAATCTCTGTGAGTGCAGACACGCCCGTGGGACTTGACAGACGAGTACTGAAATTAATGTCGATTTAGGACCTAAAGAAAGAGGAGAAGGAAGAACACACAAGACAAAAACAAACAAACAAAAACCAAGAAACAACACAAAAATTTCTCCCTAGTCTGGTATAAAATAAAGAAACAAAAGTCTACTGTCCTTTTAAAAACTTGTTTAAAACATTCTGTCAAAAGGAGTAACAAAAATTAACCCAATAGGTGAGACCTAATAGTTTCAGTTTTACAGAATTAGGTCTGACTGAAAGGATCGGAAAGACCCGTAGAAAGGGTACCACTCAATCACCTACGGGTTCCCATGTTTTATTACAGACGTCCTCGGAATCATTTAGTATCCTTTCGTTTGGACAAGGAAAAAAAAAAAAAACTATGGGAGAAAGAAGGTTATTCTTTCAATCAACTCTGAATCTACTATAAGTCTGGGTTCATCCTTTTTTATTCACTGCATAAACTTTTGAGTAAGATTGAGAAGTCACTTTCTCTCACGAATACATTCTAATCCTATTAACCGTCAAATTCGGTCAAAGAGGAATCGTTCAAAGGATATTGGTGAAGGTCTCAAATCAGGTAGTCCACGGCAACAAAAATTATGAAAGAAAAAACTTGCATTACAAAGACTGAAAGAACAGGAGACCCAAAAATGTGTCTTGTACAACTGAACTAAAAATAACATAAAACCTGTTTACTTTTACGTCACTTCTAAATTAGCGGTATAGAAGGATTATTAGATCGACACCCGATGTACTAGACCGGTAATGAGGTTCTTCGTTCCCACCCGGGAACACCCCCTGAACCCGTCGGAACCTCAATCTATATGAATCGACACTTACACCAATGACTAAAGACACCGAAACCCGTTCAGTGTCTTCGAAAGACTCGGATCAACTGAGTAGACATCCAACCACCACGAGGAACGTAACCAAATTTACTCAATGATCTACGTTTCGAGGTCTATGCCACAGACCGAGTCAACCCTCACGAGTTCCCCGGTATTGTTTATGGGTGGACCTAAAACGGAGAAATAAAGATAGAAAAAAAAAAAAAAAATTCGGGTTATCCTTGGAAAATGGAATACCAACTCCCAAACGGAGGAAAATAGATAGTTTAATATTTGAAATTTTTTTTCATCAGGAGACACAAAAAGAGAAGATGTCTTTGGCACATGAATCATTTACAACTACTCAGGTAGTTATTAAATAGTAGACTTATCACTTAGATTTGTGTACCCTTTCCTTTTGAACACTAAAAAGACATAAAGTCAAAACAAAATTAAATTGGATCCGTTGACAAAGAGATATCCCTAACTTTCTCAGATTCGAGGTACATCCAAAACAATAAAGGAGGGAAAATTGCGTCTTTGATCTTGGGTTTGGGTCCTACTATTCCCGTACAATGTATCCATCTAAGAGTGGTTGAGTAACCTGTACCTCCAGACAAGTAAACCAGACAAGTAACATCCGACCCGTAAGTACACGGGTGACAATTGTGGAATATGGAAATAACTATTAGTTATTATGAAAGTTTTCTTTTTTGACCTTTTTAGATTTTATCGAGTCAATTTCCTAACCCCACTAGGACATCCGGTCTAGGACCTGTCGATTACCAAAACGTACACTGAAAGGATAACTTCGAGAGTCTCTGGAATTTTCTACAAATAACATTACACTGAGTATCTTCTTCCCTTTCTTTCTTCAATTCTCCTCTCTACTAGGATATGATGACGTACCAAGTGAGAAATAAACTACTACACAAATTTATTAAATCTTTTATGAATGTAAAGATCCTACTTGGGGCGAACTAGGATCATACAATTAGAAAAATCGATTCACAAATTAAGACAACTAAGTAAAATTTAAATCTAAGTGTGTACATAAATCTTTCCTCTAAGTATATATCAAAGGAACAACACATGAAAAAGCAATCTACTACTACAGTCACAGTAGACAATGATAAATTTATTCTGAAACTTTTGAAAGGAAGGCTAGTGTACCAAACTTTACCACATTTATACTAGTCTTAACAGGGAATTTTAAAAGGGTCTTAAGAAGGAGACTTCCGTAGATTGGTCGAAAACAAATAAATACACAAATAGATAACCTTCCAGTCAACCCCTCCATCCAAAAACTAAACACAAAGTAATCATGCGTGTTGTACATCACACTAAGGAATTCATTTAGACTTTATAATAAATGACTTGTAGAAGTCGAGTATGACTAATTCAGGACGGATTGACTCCCGCTCCACTAAACAATGACAACTCAGTGACAAAAGGTCTCACCGTCGAGAACAAATACAAATCACGAAATACCGCAAAATGTCAGTACGTGTGGTAAGGATCTAAACCTGCGATTCCTGATAACGTATAAAAATAACAACTCTACCACTACGACAGTTAACATACGAATATAATGACACATCTGACAATAACGAGAAGTAAAATTTAAAAGAAATAAATAAGTAAACAAATAAACCGAAGTAACTGAGAATCAAGTCGTACACTCGAGAGTCAACGCCGAACACCCTAGAGCCAGGGACTGGTCCCTACCTTGGGCCCGGGGGACGCAACCCTCACGTGTCAGAATCGATCACCCGGTGGTCTCTTCAGGGGCAACGATGACAGAAACCATGTGAACCGGTTCCCCCGGTCAAAATGGCGTCTGGTACGGCGTCTGTGCCATAGGTAGGAATTGTCTGTTGTCCCAACAGATCATGTAACATCCATGAATCATTAAGACCACTTACTTTATGAACGAATCATAGATGACACACAAACAAACCTTTTCCATATTTTCTGTACAAGACTCTCCGTTATACAATACTTACGCTTTAACTTAATTTATCAAATTTATAATTCCGTTTGCACACATAAGTCTATATAATTTCCTAAGCTAAATGTATGAGTAGACCCCGTCTTTGGTAAAAGTCTACCTCCTTTTTCATTTATAACTAAGTCAATGGGACATGGGCCGGACTTAAATGTTTGACTATATCTCTCGATCTTGACAAAGTCATCATAAAAACAAAAAGGTATACTTACCCCGACATTACGATCCTTTACCCTTAGTGTTGAGACATCCTTGTCACCATGTTTTTTATCACGACTAGATTTAAATCTAATATTATAAATAAAAATTTACACAATTTCCATAACTATCAACTATTCTAATATAACCTAATACAACTTCTAAATAACTGTTTTATAAGAAAGGAAAAGAGAATCTAAATAGATTTTTGTCTGACCAACTTCAAGGCTACCTTAACACGGTAAAACATAGTGACCTTTAAGAATTAGACATGGTATTAACATAGTCTCAGTAAGGCCTCCGGTAGTAATTGGATGTCTACGACTGAATGAATTTAAATTCCATCCAACTGTGGAAAATCCATTGGTTTAAATTAATTTTTTCTTTTTTCTAATGAACGTAAAGACAGTTAAAAAAAGAGAGACTAGTAAACGCTAGTGGGAAACTTTATTTAGTGTACTTCTAATAACTTCTTTATAGAAAATATTATACAAACATCGCGGCAATTATAACAAAAACCACGAGCTGAAGAGTTACAGTCATCCCGTTCTACAAAACCGAAGAATTCTATTAACTATGTCGTACTAAATACGAAAAACAGACAAACTATGAACCTTCCAACAACCAGACAAAAGAAGTCTATAACTGCATCTAAAACCTCCTCCTTCCGACTTCCTTCACTCTTTCCCAACTACCAACTCCGTTTAATCCCGGAAGGACCAAGACCTCCAATAACCTTGGTAACCTAAACGATGGGTCTCCACTGACTTGGACAAGTGGAATCCAGTGATCTCTTCCAACTCCTCCTTGCAACTCGGTGAGAACGTTCTAGACTGAAACGACAGAAATCGGGTAATTTAATCCAGTCACAAACGACTCAGACCCAGTCACCAGACATGACTGAGACTAATTCGTGTTGTGTCACATTGGATAATTACATGACTCATCGGGACTTCAATGCTTTTGATTCTCAAAATTCCGGATCGAAAATCTGAAGGTGACGACACTGACAGTCGAAAAGACCGGACTAAAACTGAGGAACTATGAATTTAGGACCGAGTGTAGACCCTATAGTCCTCTCTCCCCCTCGACAAAATAGTTCAGACAGAGATGATAATTTTGTTTCAACGTCTCAAGTTCGGACTCATCGGTAGTGAGAACAGTCAACACAAGAGAATGACACGTTTCCTATCTTGGAGTGATCGTCCCAACCACGACACATTGTTTATGCGGTCGGAAGTTCCTCGTTCTACGAGTCATTTGGTCCATATCATAATTAAATACTAGCTCTTATTACAGTGAATATAAAATCTCAAAAATAAACAAACAAACCAAACCAAATGGTGACTATCAATCTTCAGAAGACGTCGAAAGAAACAACAGTTTTTGCCCAAAGGAAACGTAAAGTAATCCTGACATATAGAAAAGGGTACCCTCACTTTTTATTTAGGATCAGTACACAAATTCACCGGAAATAAAGTAAAAACCATTTATTCTACATCCGATAATAATAATAATGATAATCTTCGAGTTGTCTCGGTTGAAAGTATAAAAGGTCCAAAGATCAAGTAAACTCAATAGAACATATTCTTGGTAAGTATGGTAAAGACGACGTCGTCTTATAATTAATGGACCTTAACGGACTACCTCGGTCGTATCACTACAGAATCTATACCGAATAATAGAGGGATTTTGTAGACAGAAGATCAGGGTCGGGTGTATCCCCTTTATTGGGTTCTCGTATACATCAACCAGACAAATAAAATGAATCGATGGGGACTATGAAAGTGGAGGTCGTCGGACGAACGTTGTTCATTTATCTAAATTGAAACGTAACAACTTGTCATAATTTATATATATGTGACTCTTGGAACCCCATTGTCTACTGCATAAAGAAGACCGTACTATATTTGATATTTTAAGATGTTTATGATCCCTTAGATTAGAGTCGTAAATATAAAACGAAATTTTCGTCATTATTTTAACAAAAACTATCCTACTAAAAATACAACTCCGATCAACTTCCATCTTATTACAATGACAAGAGTCTACCATCTTTCTGATATAACCTTACACTTAGAGTCCTCAGAAAGTCAATTCTTGTCTCTCTTAAATAACCTTGACAATTACTAACTTCAACACAAACCGTATAACATTTGTCTCAAAACACTACATAAAGATCCATTTTCTTTCCTTTCTTCATTTCCCCAGTAATTCGTGGGTTGAAAAATTTGAAACAAAAGAAGAATATTACCAGAGTAAAGAGTAAACTAAATTAAAGAGATAAAAACCAGGGTAAATATACCACCACCAAATCAGTGATTCAGCACAGACCGAGAATATTGGGGTATCTGACATCGGGTGGTCCGAAGAGACAGGTACCCTAAGAGGTCCGTTCTTATGACCTCACCCAACGGTAAAGGAAGAGGTCCCCTAGAAAGGTTGGGTCCTTAGTAAATATATCCAGTAAAATTAAAACAAAACCAAAAGAAACTAGTGTAAAGGATGAAATTATAATGGTAGAAAATTCTGTATAAGACATCACAACTTAGTATTGAGAAGTTTCCTTAACTATTTATTTACCTCCTTTAATTCTTTTTATATAGAGAATGAAAAGTCTCTATGAGACTTATACAGTTCCACATACTTTTTACATACACAGAGGAGATTTTAGAAACTTTCAGACCACTATATATATGCATATATATACATATATACCAAAAGAAACCACTGAAGATAGTGTAAAAGAAATTCTTACATTGGACTTTATCGTTGTGATAAATCGTTAAAAATAAAATAAATAAATAAAAAAAATTTAAAAAATAAAAAAAAATTTAAAATTTTAGAAATTAAGAATGTACGCAAGGGTTTGTACTTGGGGGGAGGGTGGAGGGAGGGGTGTTGTAGAGAGACACTCGTCCTCTACCAGTAGAAAAGACAAATAAATATTCTGGAAATTGAGGACAAACTAATAATCCAAAAACTTTACTTTTAAGATCCTTATTCTGGAAACCTTGGCTCAAAAAAGAAACACCCTCTCTAAACTCCATCTTACAATTTAAACGGATTTACCAAATAACCATCGAAGACTTTACCACCCACTGACAGTGTAGACAAATAGATATTTACACATTATGTTATTATAGATCCTTTACGGTCACCGTAGATCAATTTAACCAGAAGATTCTCTACAACTCATTATTGTAGGGTACTATCATCACAACAGACACACTCAAGAAAGACAGAAGTTCGATGGTAGAGGTGAGGGTCGGTGGTGGTGGGGGTGAGACTTCCGTCGACCATTGGTCTTCCTTAAATCTTACAACACGAACAGACACTAGTACTGTCTACAGGGGAAGTGTTGTTGGTCCCAACCCGTGACACCGGAGAAGCACAGAAAGAGTACTTTTGAATTCAGTTGTTTTATTTTACTTACCCACACCATTTCTCCGTACCATCTTAAGACAACTGAGGACCGGAAGTCTCTCTTCGACGGTCAGGTGAAGGATCCTTTTCTCCGTTCTACGAGTCCTACGACGTTTTTCATGACGAAACATCCTCTCGACGGCTAGGGGAAAGTTAGGTCCAAAACACACACATACACACACTCTATTAATGTTTAACCTATAATACGGTCACTTTTTTCGAGAAAAAATTATCAGGTAGATTAGCTCACTAATAAAAAATAAACTTCTTATCAACTACATGTCATAATCTACAATGTACACATGTTGTGTCACTCAGTGTTAAAAATTTCCAACACGAGGTAAATATCAATAATATTTTATAACCGATATAAGGAACATACCATGTTATATAGGAGTATCGAAAAAATAAAAGATTTGAGACAAATAAACCGACACGACCCAGAACCAACGCCGTATGCCCTAGAAACAACGGTACACGTCCAAGAATCCGTAGACTCTAGATCAAGGGACTGATCCCTATCTTGGGTCCGGGGGACGTAACCCTCGAACCTCAGAGTTGGTGACCTGGTGACCCCTTCAGTACGAATAAATAAAATATGTATTATAAGCCACCCGGTTCTTCAAGCAAACCCAAAAGGACATTCTACCATGTCTTCTTGGACTTGCTTGGAAAGCCGGTCGGGTCATCGACGACGCAGAATTAGAGGATCGGGGCGTAACGGGGAGGGGTACGGGAGCACGTGCCCATTGGTGACCAAACAAAAGGTATAGACACTTAGACAAAGAAAAAGTACTACAAGTGATCAAAATCTCAGGTGTACATTCACCATAGTATGCCGTAGACTTTTCTATAGAAGATCTATCTTCGTAAATTAGTTTAGTTCGCAAATTAGATTTGACATTGATTAAATCTACACAACCCCTTCAGTCACATGTAAAGTCTTTTAATCCTTTTAGGACATTTAATGAAAACTCACGTGTGACATCTGACCCAGTCTATATCGTGCCAGACTTTATCGAAATCGCCTATCCGTTCGGTCGTCTGAT
This sequence comes from Capra ibex, assembly GCA_006410555.1. Taxonomy (NCBI): domain Eukaryota; kingdom Metazoa; phylum Chordata; class Mammalia; order Artiodactyla; family Bovidae; genus Capra; species Capra ibex. Next base: position 58,587,560 of record SJYO01048061.1, on the reverse strand, counting down.
ATAGTTACTTATGGGGGTTTGTGAAAGAAAAGGTATCATGTGGATCCTAAAAAGGAGAATGATTGATCTTTCTTTCTCGACGAGCTCTTTTATTCCGTCTCTTCGACGAAAAGTTTAAGGTGTCTAAAGTACAAAGACACGTATTGTAATCTGTGCCAGAGTGGCATAAAAATTAACAAAAGAAAAAATTTTATTTAGTGTACCTCTTTGACGACTAAAAACACACAAGGTTTTGTTCTCTGCACAGGACACTTCGGCGAAACTTGCATACCCTTGGTAAGTTTTAACTACTGTGGGAGACCCTACGTGACGTATAAGGTCGGCTCATTTGTCAGTATTTATAAACTACCGCAACACTACTTCGGTCATCTCCACTACCACCACCACACAGAGACGCAGACATCGAAGAACCGACCATCCTAGAGAGTCGCCGTAATAGAAATTTACAGTTTACCGACAAACCACGGTCGTTGGGTTAAGGGTAGCATCTGATCTCTACCCAAATTAATCATGTACCTTTCTTTTGGAAATAACATTTTGTGTCAATTTTTGTGAAGTGACAAAGGATAAAAACGAGAGCGGTATCTTTACAGGACAAACACCTTTTGTAATGGAATAACGACAAATACATCACACGGAAACTTCTTTGACCCGAACATTAGAAAAGAAGAACTACAAATGTTGTTTTCCAATACAACTAAATTATATACACGGTGACACAGAAAAGGACAATCTTTCACAGAATTAAGTTCTTTACACCGGTTCTTGTTATATTCACTAATTCGTTCTGAACAAGGATATATATAACCTTGTTTGTGAAACTTGGACCCAATGTGTCCTTCTGAAGTGTTTCACATTTTGGATAAAATTCGTCAACCTCTCCAACAACAACTACTCTGAGTACTTCTTTTACATGGAATCTTTCAAAAATCTTCTTGCGTCTCGTCTTTTCGAAAACCGTTCACAGACCCACAACACTTACTTTGCTTCTTATCCCTCGAATCGAAGTTTCAAAGTAGAGTCTCTAAACCCCCTTGTCTTCGATGGGGGTTTTCCGTGTCTTAAACTAGTATCACAAAGGTCTTGAGAACTAATCACCAAAATGAAAAGACCCCACTTTACGTGTCTCGGTCCTTGACCAAATAAGTAATCTTCGGGGAAAGAGACGGTCGTAGAATCCATAACGGACATTTCTTCGCCCGACAGAGAACTCGTCTTACAATAGTGTGGCATGTTCCTTAGAAAAAACCGATAAAAAAGACTTCGGACCGTAGGAAAAACCGACGATTTGTTACACGTCTTTCTCGGTCGAAGGACTACCGACATATATTGGACATAGGGGTGTAAGGAAACCCCCGAGTAACCCTCTTATTAGAAATTAGGAGTCTGACATCGAGAGATAAACTTCCTGAACCCTCTTCGTAGGACGTACGATCCACACGGAATCTTTCGTATCTAAAATATTAAAAACAATACTTGTTTTTGATTAAAGTAACAAAGATTCTTAGAATTAAAATAGGGACTCTTTATGTCGAAGAGGAACGTAACTGGAAGGACTTCTTTGAGAGTTAATATCCTATCATAAAAACAGAAAGATCTTTGTCTCTTTTACCCACTACAGAAGAATTTGACCCTTTTTCCTCTCCTCAAAACGAGTGAGAAAGAAAATACTTCTAGTATCCTCGAAATGAGTAAGTCTGAACATAACGAGAAAGAAAATACTTTTAGTATGGACCAAGTTTCCCCTTTCCTCTTATAAATCCATATATATATATATATGTGAAAATCCATATATATATATATATATGTGTGTGTCAAAATCTATATATATATATGTGGAAACCCATGTGTGTGTGTGTGTGTGTGTGTGTGTGTATAAACCTTGACCGGAAACCATTGACTCAACACGAAACACTTTACTGACTAGTCGTCCTTCTGTGGTTTTATGTTACTTGGTACAACCTTAAACCTTCATAGTAGAATTTTAAACTTTTACAAAAGGTATCTGACGACCTCATCTTTCACCAGTAGTCTCCGTGGGTAGCGTCCTCGTCGTTGAACCCCAAATTCGGAACGGAAAAGATTACACAAAAGACCCGTAAACGAAAATTCCACCTTGGAAATCCGTTTTCGGGAATTTTAAAAATCAAGTATAAATATTTAATAACACGGCCCTTTCAATAATCGTAACCATCAACTTCCCGAAATAATTTACACTTATACAAGTATTATCCACAAAGAATAGTCTGAGGTAAGGACAATCATATCGGATTCGAACCGTTCTGAAGGTTTTCCCTAAAAAGGTAAGATGTATAGTGGACTAGTGTCTGCACCAAAATCTAGTCACAAACATAATTTTTTTTTTCTTGTCTCCTTGTGTTTTCCCCGTAATACCGAATACTATCGATCTGACGACAGTCTTAAACAACCCAAACAAAAGTCAAGACGAAGACTAGAATTATTTTAGAAATTCTAGAAACACGACGTCTAAACGAAAGACTTTTATCCTACTTGTGAGAGAGGGTTACGTGACATATTTAAAAGAACAAATGCAAGTAAGAGTTGCAAAAAGGACAATCGGGGTTTACTTGTACGACGCCTAATGTAAAGACAAAGAATAGTCTACCTGGTTTCGAGAAACTTTGTAACGGCAAAGTAGTCGTTGTTCGAATATCAAGGAGGTTCTTACAATGTCACATGGTTCAAAATATTGTCCACATCGTTACTTTCTTAAAAGTGGTAACAGTAGTGGAGGCGGAGCAGCGAAGAATTATCGACTTATACTAACTCGACAATGTGACAGTATAAACTCGGGAAGTTGTTGAGAAATGAACTCTATCCTTTATCCTTTCACTACGTAGGGATTTTGTGTAATAAAGCATTTATTGTTAGCGCCCTTAATCCCTTCGAATAAAGACCCCGGAAGTGACAAACGAGTCGTGAAAGGGGCAAGAGTAGAACAAACGAGACGACGTAAGGTACGGGAAACCTGGTAAAGTCTTAACATTTGTATCAAATACTTAATTTTGTGTATCAATCTCTTAAAAGGTCATCCGATTGGATTTATAAATTTATTCCCTTAATTTTTATAAGTACGATGAGATAGGTACGAAATTTTTAAAAATTACGAATATTTAAACACGGAAAGAAAAAGGGAAAAATAAAAAAAAGTCTTCAGACAAAAAACACATACAAAATTTTAAAGTTACTGATTGAGATAACTATAAAAGAAAAGGTACTTAAAGACTATGACAGTATAAAGGAAACCAGATGAAAGATTATCAAAATCAGAAAAAAATTAAATACCTCGAAGGTCAATAACAGGAAAAGAATATCCTCGTAAATTCCGGGACCCAAAGATACAAAAATCACAAAATAGTGAGTTCAAATCCACTAAGGATCTTCAAAACTATATATCATAAATTTTTTTAGTGAGGACTTAGTAAAGACTAAAGGGCATAAAGCAAAAACTGGGTACTCAAAAGATATCTTATCTAAAATTATCAACAGAAAATTTTAACTAAAAGTTAACGTAATGTAAACCTCCTACAAAACAAACTGTAACAAAGAAATCCAACCAACTATAAACGAGATATCGGGTACGTATCAATTAAAACATCTATAAGGTGTACTTGAACCTTTCTTACATACGATTCACAACACCTGACCTAAGATCACTTAGGTGATTCACATTGAATGACGACGAAAACGTAGAGTGAATAAAATCCCCAAAATGAGAAAATATCGTACGTAAGAGGTCATCACGGAAGTCCCTCTCATATACTCACGTCGGAAAAAGACTTTACTGAAAGAAATGAGTAAAAATTCTAAGTTGATAAACATGTTTTAAAAGTAAACATGATTATATTTCACAATTCAACTATCGAGAAAAGATAACACAAAGTTTCTATAATCTAAAAGACCGGAGACAAAATACAAACATCTTTTAGAAGATATAAAAAAGTAAACTAAAGAAGAGTATAGACAGAAACCACGAAGACGTGAAATACGATGCTATACATGTCTCTATATAATAAATCTAAATAGACTGACGTGTGAATTAAAACGAAGGATTCAGATTTCTAAGTACAGAAAGTATTAAGGTTTTTGTTAGTCAATAATGGAAAAATTTATGACGTGGAAGGAGATAAAGAGACAATGAAGATAAAAAAATCACATGAGGGAAAACCAATATACAGTCTGGAGAGTAAGAGAGTGTAAAAATCAGAGAAACAATCAAGAGTAAAGAAATATAAACCTATTATAAAAAATTCGTACTGATACGGAAATTGTATAGCTCTCACTTTCACGCCAATTCACACTTTCGTCCTTTTTACCATCATGGTACTCTAAGGATTACCTCTTCTCAGAATCGTTAACTCTACGTACCGGATTCTTGACACGTGAACTGAGTAATCACTTTAGACTACGTGAGAGAAGACGAAGGTCACCCTATGAAACAACCAACGGATTTTTGTTTAGCTATGTCATTCAAGGGACGGACGTTTTGAAGTTCAGTGTTTGAAAGTTCATATGCGTGAACACAAGCGCACAAGTCAGGGTACTTAGCCAACACACAGACCACGTGCAACAGTACACGGACGTAGGAGATGTCTACCGACGTTAAAACACGTGACGTGTTATGACACATCTCATGCCATCATGGTAGAGGGCGGAGGAGGGGGAGGAGATCAGGCGTCGAGAAGGAAGGACAAAGGAGCTACGGTCGGGGGCATACGGTCGACAACACGACATGACGACATGAAAAGTTCCCGGACATGATATTCTAACTTTTACAAAAGAAAAAACACAAACCAAAAATACGTAATAAATACACTTTCCATAACGTTCGGATAATGTTACGTCATGGTATAACACAATCGACCCATGGGTCCGATTGACATAACCAGAATACTTGTTTAATCTGAGTCCTTACATGAAAACCTTGCGTGGAGTAAGTAAACACTTCCTGAGATACTACGACTTAAAGAACCTGAAAAAAAAAAAAAATTTAATATTTTGAACTACTCTTGATCAGAACAAGGAAAACCGAAATATAACTTCAAACACTGTTAAACTGAAGGATTAGAAGTTAGAACAAAAACAACTTGAGACGGGGTGGGGGGGTGGGGGAAAATTTTTTTAGAACAGTCGTAGGAGTACGGAAGAAGGGACTTTAATCCCGAAATTCCTTCATCCAAAACTGACGTCAGACCTCCAGATCACCGGTTGGGTCCCAAAACGAAACCAAGAGAAATGCAAGAATGAACGAACATCATTGTCAATGTCATTGACCTGTTTATTTCAAAAACATTCTCAACAAAAACTCTTTTTCTCTGTGTCATAACCAAAGGAACCCAAGGGTTAGGTCTAGATTTACGTAGTGAAATACAAGTTTTCGTTATTTTGCATACGACATCACCGATCTTGTAACGTCTTATACTACAATTTTTATAATAGGATAAAGACTTTCCTTACGAACACGAGATTCTTGAATCCTTCCTCTTTACAACTATTTTATTACATCGGTTCTCAAAGTCGTATACATTATCAGAGTTTACTGTAAAAAAAGTCCCTACTCTTTATTTCAGTTCTTATTTATACATAAGACATCAAGAAATGTTTCTCAACTCCCTAACCCACGAATCCTAAGTCCTCCTGAGTAATACTTCTCCCGTCAAATAAGACATTCCGAAACATAAAGCAGGAGACAATAAAGAACCTTATGGAAATATGAGAGACCTCGTTTGCCTGACAGTCTTGTCTACGGTACTCTACTGGAGAGACTTAAGTCAAGTCAAGTCAGCGAGTCAGCACAGACTGAGAAACGCTGTGGTACTTAACGTCGTGTGGTCCGGAGGGACAGGTAGTGGTTGAGGACCTGAAGTGGGTTGAGAACACGTAGCTCAGTCACTACGGTAGGTCGGTAGAGTGGGAGACAGCAGGGGAAGAGGAGGACGGGGGTTAGGGAGGGTCGTAGTCCCAGAAAAGGTTATTCAGTCGACAAGCATACTCCACCGGTTTCATGACCTCAAAGTCAGAGTCGTAGCCAGGAAGGTTACTTGTGGGTCCTGGCCAGAGGAAATCCTACCTGACCAACCTAGAGGAACGTCAGGTTCCCTGAGAGTTCTCAGAAGAGGTTGTGGTATCAAATTTTCGTACTTAAGAAGTCGTGAGTCGAAAGAAGTGTCAGGTTGAGAGTGTAGGTATGTACTGGTGACCTTTTTGGTATCGGAACTGATCTGCCTGGAAACAACCGTTTCATTATAGAGACGAAAAATTATACGATAGATCCAACCAATATTGAAAGGAAGGTTCCTTATTCGTAGAAAATTAAAGTACCGACGTTAGTGGTAGACGTCACTAAAACCTCGGGGGGTTTTATTTCAGACTGTGATAAAGGTGACAAAGGGGTAGATAAAGGGTACTTCACTACCCTGGTCTACGGTACTAGAATCGAAAGACTTACAACTCGAAATTCGGTTGAAAAAGTGAAAGTAGAAAGTGAAAGTAGTTCTCCGAAAAATCAAGGAGAAGTGAAAGACGGTATTCCCACCACAGTTGATGTATAGACTTCAATAATTATAAAGAGGGCCTTCAGAACTAAGGTCGAATACGAAGAAGGTTGGGTCGCAAAGAGTACTACATGAGACGTATCTTCAATTTATTCGTCCCACTGTTATATGTCGGAACTGTATGAGGAAAGGCATAAACCTTGGTCAGACAATAAGGTACAGGTCAAAATTGACAATGAAGGACTGGACGTATGTCCAAAGAGTTCTCCGTCCAGTCCACTAGACTATAAGGGTAGAGAAAGTCTTAAAAGGTGTCAAATAACACTATGTGTGTCAGTTTTCGAAACCTTATCAGTTACTTCGTCTTTATTTTCCAAAAGACCTTGAGAGAACGAAAAAAAGAATACGAATAAGAGACTTACCACTCTAGGTTTATCGATCTTCTAAACCCAGTAAAACTCTCAACCTAGTAACCCTTGACACAACAGAACATTAGAGTCGAATAGATGGAATAGGAGGACTTTAGTCCGTCACAAAAAGACTTTGAGGTAAACCGTTGACCGTTTGGAAACGTCTTTCTCTACCCTTTTACTATATTCTTTTAACTAGGTAAGATGACTCACACATCAGGAAGACAAGTATTTTTCTCTTATTCTCTTGGTCTCTTTCAGACGGACGGTTTAAGGGATCCTCTTTTCTTCAATGAATAAAGGTTGGTGTCACTTACGGTAATCGAGGTAATCTCATATTCATCTTCTAACAACAACAAATCAGCGACTCAGTACAGTCTGAGTAACGTCGGGGTACCTGACATCAACCGGTGAGAGAAGACAGGAACCCTCAAAGATCCGTTCTTTTGACCTCACCCAACGTTAAAGGATGAGGTCCTCTAGAAAGTCTGGGTCCCTAACCTAGGTGCAGAGAATAACCCTCCACCTAAGTAATGGTGACTCGGTGGTGGTAAAGGATTTTTATATAAGATACCTTTTCGAAGACAACCTACTATTGTCCATGTGGATGAATTCTTTTCAGGTACATAGTACGATAGTCTTGAGAAGAGGAAAGAAACCACTTTTACTTTCTCAATCAGTGAGTCAACACGGGCTAAGAAACGTTGGGGTACCTGACGTCGGGTGGTCCGGGGAGACAGGTACCATAAAGGGTCCGTTCCTATGACCTCATCAAACGGTAAAGGAAGAAGTTCCCTAGAAGCGTTGTCCCTAACTTGGGTCCAGAGGACGTGACTCGATATCCCTTCGGGGGAAGAAACCACTCCAGACACATACTCGTAGAGGATCTTTCACGAAAAGTCTTGTAGACAAAGATTTGTCCCTAAATCGTCTTACGACATAGTGGATCTCTTGAGAAACCCTTGACTGGAGTACGGATTTTCTCTTACTCCAATTTTTCGTATACGGAATCACTACAGAACAAGTCTCCGGTTCCTTAGACATACCTGACCTACACAACTTTCTATTCTACTTTACACTCATCTCTTCTCTTTCCGGGACCCTTTGTGACATTGTATGTCACACAAGTGTCTCGACGGTGGGTCCGACTAAATAAGAAATAAATCGTGTAAATTTTATACATAAATAAATAGTAATTACTAATTAATTTTATCCGTTAGGTAAAACTCTTTGTCTATTCATGATTTTTCACGTTTCTCACTTTTCGCGCAGTGAGTGGGTGATCATCAGTCCACATTCTGACAAAGGAAGAGGAGTCGAGGAATCATTCTGACTTGAAAGAGACCTCACCCCACCCCCCTATAAAAGTCAAAGACTCTCGAGACATAATGTATTACTCCTTTTCTTAGTGGAACTGGTTTTCAGACATCGTCGACACAGAAATTTAACTTAAAAGACATGACTCTAAAATAACCACTTTGTTGGGGTCTGAAGGAGAGCAATTTTGATTAGTGGACAATTTCTATTAAGAAAAAATTTTTTCTATTTTAGTATTGAGAGTATGTTTACATTTTACATGTAGACACTTTCAAAGACAAATTGGGTCATTAACTACCTCTTGACTAACTTGCAATATAAAACAAATTTCCTTTTCAGTCGCGCGCGTGTGTGTGTGTGTGTGTGTGTGTGTTGGGTCATTAACTACCTCTTGACTAACTTGTAGTATAAAACAAATTTCCTTTTAAGTCGCGCGCGCGTGTGTGTGTGTGTGTGTGTGTGTTGGGTCATTAACTACCTCTTGACTAACTTGTAGTATAAAACAAATTTCCTTTTAAGTCGCGCGCGTGTGTGTGTGTGTGTGTTGGGTCATTAACTACCTCTTGACTAACTTGCAAAATAAAACAAATTTCCTTTTAAGTCGCGCGCGCGCGCGTGTGTGTGTGTGTGTGTGAGAGAGAGAGAGAGTGTGTGTGTGTGTGAGAGAGAGAGAGAGAGAGAGAGAGACAGAGAGAGAGATCACCTGAACGACTTTACTCAACTGTGTATCAACGTTTCGACCAGTCATAGGTCTCCCGTCTTCAGTCAACGTCGAGGAGACGTGAGGAGTACTAAGTAGATATAAAGATACTTGTCTTTACTAAATGTGATACTAGTAAAGACGTTTGTGCCTCAACATTTTATTGAACTTCAGTCACTTTCTCTAGTAGACCTTCCTACACGATCTGTTCTGGGGGGTGCATCAAATATAGACATAGTTTTAATGAATGTCAAAAAAGGACTATACGGTTCATTAAATATAATGGCACACGTTCTTGACACAGTGACACACTTGATAAACTTGTCCTGACATCCATCTTCTCCCCGAAAGGACCACCGAGTCGTCACTTCTTAGACGGACGATACGTCCTCTGTGTCCTCTACGCCCAAGTTAGGGACCTAGCCCTTCTAGTGAACCTCCTCCTTTATTGTTGAGTGGGGTCATAAGAAAAAATAATAATAATTAAATAAATAAAATTAACCTCCGATTAATGGAATGTTATAACACCACCAAAAACTTTCTACCAGTCTCTGTAATGAAACGGTTGTTTCCAGGCAGATCAGTTCCGATACCAAAAAGGTCATCAGTACATACTTACACTCTCAACCTGACACTTCTTTCGACTCACGGCTTCTTAACTACGAAAATTTGACACCACAACCTCTTCTGAGAACTCTCAGGGAACCTGACGTTCCTCTAGGTTGGTCAGATAGGATTTCCTCTAATCAGGACCCACAAGTAACCTTCCTGACTACGACTCCGACTTTGAGGTCATGAAACCGGTGGAGTACACTTCTCAACTGAGTAACCTTTTCTGGGACTACGACCCTCCCTAACCCCCGTCCTCTTCTTCCCCTACTGTCTCCTACTCTACCGACCTACCGTAGTGACTGAGCTACCTGTACTCAGACTCACTTGAGGCCCTCAACCACTACCTGTCCCTCCGGACCGCACGACGCTAAGTACCCCAGCGTTTCTCAGCCTGTCCTGACTCGTTGACTTGACTTGACTTGACTTACTACTGGGTTATACGTTCTGTCGTTTTCTCTGTGTCTACATTTCTTGTCTGAAAACCTGAGACATCCTTTTCCGCTCCCACCCTACTAAACTCTCTCATTGTGACTTCGTACATATAATGGTGAGGTCAAAAGAATGGACCTCTTGGGGTACCTGTCTCCTCGGACCACAAGGTCTTCCAACGTTTCTCATCCTGTGTTGACTTCACTGCCTCGTGCGTACACGAGCATCCATCTTCTTTTTTTATTTCTCTACAAATCCTCCCTGACCCTTTGAAGAAAGTGTAGGACATAAGGTCTGACACTCTCCGGTAAACGTACATGATCCACCCCTTCTGGCTTCTGTCTCACCCCCACAAAACTTCCGACGTGTAACGAAAGTGAAAACACACCGGTCAGTACATTTACCCACTAGAAGTCCCTCAAACTCTTTTGACAATGGAGACCACGTAATGAGAGTCCTTCTCTGGGACACTGCAGTCCTAGTCCTCTCTTGTCGGATCCCCGGAACCGTCTCCGTCGGAAACTCGTAGACTGTCGCCACGGGTTTAGACGTCTGTGAACAAAGTTCTCAATAGTGGTCGTCAGACCTCAGGAAGTAAGGGGGAATGTCCTATTCTAGGTATGTCCTACAGAGTGAAAGAAATAAGGAACACGGGCACGAGTCAACGAAGTCAGCGCAGGCTGAGAAACGCTGGGGTACTGACGTCGGGCAGTCCGAGGAGACAGGTACCCCTAAGAGGTCCGTTCTTGTGACCTCACCCAACGGTACGCGAGGAGGTCCCCTAACGGGGTTGGGTCCCTAGTTTGGGTCCGAAGGGTGGAACGTCCACCTCAGAAATGACCCACTCGGCGTTCTCAGTGATTAAAAAAAATAATCACGGATATACACCTTACTTCTTTTGACCACATCTATTAAAGTAAATGTTTGTCTTTCTGTCCTCTGTATCTCTTGTTTACCCCTTTCTCCGCACCATCCTCCTTAACCCTTTAACCCTACTGTGCATCTGTGTTAACTCTCACGGTCAAGGATCCGTCCACCTATTCTTCGGACCCTAGGGACTCCTCCCCTTTCCCCAGACCCCAAGAGTTCCTTCTCCTTTCCCGTTTGAAAAAAAGAGATGTGAGGAACGACGACGATTCAGCGAAGTCAGCACAGGCTGAGACACGTTGGGGTATCAACCGTCGGGTGGTCCGAGGGGACAAGGACCCTAAGAGGTCCGTTCTTGTGACCTCACCCAACGGTAAAGGAAGAGGTTACGTACTTTCACTTTTCACTTTCACTTCAACGAGTCAGCACAGGCTGAGGATCGCTGGGGTACCTGATGTCGGATGGTCCGAGGAGGTAGGTACCCTAAAAGGTCCGTTCTCATGACCTCACCCCACGGTAACGGATGAGGAATCTGAGTGGATTTCACTAAAAAAAAGAAGTTCAGACTTTGACTACTAAGGTGTTGTTTGTCGAGTCAAATTTGAGACACGATCCCTAATATGTTGTTGTCACATAGGACGAACTCCTGTCAAAGAGGAAGGACTTTTGGACGACCGATTAAGACTATAAAATCTTACGTATAATACCCTCACCCAGATCATCCTAGAAAGATGACAATTCAAGATTAGGACAATAGGATTTTACATTTAACACCCTCACCCAGACTATTGTAAAAGTGTTTGAACTCTGTAAGAAAACTAAATAACATTTAGTGAGACAACGACTGTGATCGCTTCCCCCGTAAGAGGCAGGGGGAAGACTACAGACACAGTCTTCGAAAGACACAAGGAAAAAGTGAATTCATTTGAGACGATGTGTTTTCGAGAACTCACTAGTTCGGACCAGGGACTAGGGTTTCAAGTCAGAAGCCCTCCAGCGCTTAGATTGTACCAAGTGGGATTCGACAACGATAACTGAGATATTCTTGGACACACTTTGTGTCCCTTGGTGAGTCACGAGGATACCATTGGATTTATCCTTCCTTTAGGTTGTTTTCCCCCTATATACATACACGACACGACAAGACAGTGAAGTCGGCACAGGCTGACAAACGTTGGGATACCCGACATTGGACGGTCCGAGTAGACAGGGACCCTAAGAGGTCCGTTCTTACGACCTCACCTAACGGTACAGGAGGAGGTCCCCCGGAAGGACTGGGGCCCTAACTTGGGTCCAGAGGACGTGACGCCCGCCTAAGATGTGGGTGACTCGGTGAACCCTTCGGACTTATATACACTTGCATATCGACTGAGTGAAACGACATGTCGTCTTTGATTATGTTGTAACATTTCGTCGATATCAGGTCATTTTAAAAACAATTCTCAGTGATTTAAAAATTTGCGTCAATTCTTTATAACCAACGAGGTTGTGAAAATTTTATGGACCAGGTGCAAGTTCAGCCTCCATCCCCTAGTGTCGAGTCTCCCTACACCGGACAGAACCATCCTCAATGTGAAATCCTAAGCACATGTAAAGTGTAAAATAGTCACGTGAGTCCGTCGTGTCGTGAGTCATCCACATTTTTGATTGACCTAAGGAAAGTTGCAAACTGTGGTTTCGTAGAAGAAAGGAACCAAACCAGTGTACGAAAGAACGGGTCAGAAGAGGAGGAAAGACAGAGAAGAGATAAGGACACAGACCTACAAGAAAGAGAAGGAAGTGGATTTACGACGACGACGACGACGACGACGACGACGATTTAGCGAAGTCAGCACAGGCTGAGACACGCTGGGGTATCTGCCGTCGGGTGGTCCGAGGGGGCAGGGACCCTAAGAGGTCCGTTCTTGTGAGATCATAAGGGGTTTTGAGGTAGAAACCAGGGATTTAGATCAGAGAGTCTGGAGTACGGAATACACACACACAGGTCATGTAAGAGACAGTGAAACTGAATAAAATTGTGATCAGGAGTAAAAGGGTCAACTGATTTTAGGTTAAAACGAATCTACGGAAAGTTACGGAGTTTTAAGTCGTACACAATTTGACTCGGATAAGAAAAGAAAGGGTTTAGTCACATAAACCTTGGAACGAGGACTGGTACGAGGATGCCGAAAAGAGACCTGGGGGTGGGGGGTCGAACCTTAGAGTCTCTGCTAGAAACTGGGAAACGAGGTAACGAAAAATAGACTTTGGTCAATAACTTAGTGGTCGGATCGTGGAGTGAGGTAGAACGAATTTTAGGTCTCCGGAAAAGGATGACGAAAGAACCAAACGGAAATAATAAAAAATTAATTAAATAAAATTAACCTCCGATTAACGAAATGTTATGACATCACCAAAAACGGTATGTAACTGTACTTAGTCGGCACCCACATGTGCACAAGGGGTAGGACTTGGGGGGAGGGTGGAGGGAGGGGTAGGACAGGGAGACCCAGTAGGGTCACGTGGTCGGGACTCGTGGGACAGAGTACGTAGTTTGGACCTGACCTCTAGATAAAGTGTATACCATTATATGTACAAAGTCACGATAAGAGAGTTTAGTAGGGTGAGAACGGAAGAGGGTGTCTCAGGTTTTCAGACAAGAAATGTAGACCCAGAGAAAACGACACCAAACGGAAATAAAAAATAAGGTTTCATTTTACTCGTCTCCGATATAACACAACTCCCTTTTGATGTCTGCAACTGGACTTCGGGTTGGGCGGACTAAAGTATAGAATCGTGTCTCACTGAGTAATCAATCTGTCGAACTTCGTTCACCAAATTTAAGAGACTTGTTGGATCAAAACACAGACTTTTCACACACGGGCACACGGGTTAACGAGTCAGCACACACTGACGAACGCTGGGGCATGCGACATCAGGCGGTCCGAGACAGACACCCTAAGAGGTCCGTTCTTATGACCTCACCCAACGACAAAAGAGAAAGTCCCCCAAAAGGACCGTGTCCCTAGTCTGGGTACAGAGGACACAGAGGACGCAACCGTCCACCTAAGAAATGGTGACTCGGTGTCCCCTCGGGGACCAGACTTTTCATTCCCCTAAACTATGAAATAATATCCTAATAACGCTTATGTCTATTCTACTATCAACAGGACGGATCGTGTTACGGAATAGGTATTCTTGGTGGGTTCTTTTCAGGTAACTTAACAACTTACTTCAAACATCGTACGCAACAGATTGCTTAAGGTTACACCCAATTCTTTTTATCATCATTCTCCAGATCATAAACTCATAAACTCATTTCATTCACCTAAAATATCATAAAAATCCTTACTCCGATACAACGACTAAACAACCCATAATCTCGTCAATTCACCTTGACATAATAATATCCGACAGTACTCCCTTCGAAAGACTTCCGAGTGAAGGAACCTTCCTGTGTACTCTTCTTTTCCCACATGTCTCTGAATATAAGGATGTTCAGATGGACATAGTTTGTAAGTTTTTAAGGACCTTTATCTATCTCTCCGAGTGTAGAAGTTTACTATTTGTTTCTACAAGTTCGTGAAATTTAAAATAATACTTATACAAAACAATTGAGTCACAGGGACCCATATTCAACTAGACTCGTCGGTCAAGAGTAAATTTAGTCACAGTCATCGGAAAAGGAAAAATTGTCCCTTTTTACAATTTCATTTCTTTTTACATAAAGGAACCAAAACCACACCTCACCGTCTCTCCTCTTCCGTCCATTGACTCCGCGTGGAAGAACCCTCGTCTTTCCACCGCAGGTAAGACGTACCTTCTACCAAGAGCTTTCACCCTCTTAAAAGAAGTCACGACTATGTAGAAAGGGTCGGTGAATCCCTAGTAAAAGGACCAACGGTCGCTGTTACAAAATGTCTTCCGACACCGGAGATATGAGAATTATGAATTTTGGAGTTTAGGTACAACAACGGAGACCTCCACAGACCGGTTAATTATAAGAACGACCACAGTCCAACGTCTCAAGAGAAACTGTAAGTTTCGAAGGAACCAAAACTTGTAAATCGAGGTAAAATCTTACTTCCTTCCTGTACTAGTTATAACATCTCCTTTGAACTCCTTATCAAAAATCTCGGAACAGCAAAATCTCAACTTCTCGAGAATCTTTTTTCCTCTCCTTCATTGACTCTTTCCCTGTTCAATAGTTATTGACATGAGACTTTAGATTAATGTCTGTAGTCATCACCAACGATTGGTAATCCCCACAGTCTTTGGTCTTATAAAATTCGTTCCCAAATAAATATGAGTTCTCCTCCGACTACCGACAATAACACCCTTTGGTCAAGTCAACGTCTTCGGTTTATACCACGTCCATACGTGTCGTTTTTACGTGTCGCTTTACCGACCACGTCGTTAAACGGACTTAAAACTTGACGAGAAACAAAGGAGGAAAAGAAAATCAAAAGACTTCAAGTCAAAATGGAAGAGTCTCGTACCAGGAATAACACCTCCCACACTTTACCTAACCACATCACAAGTTCTTGACCAAATTCTAAGTGAACTTTACTACTGGGAGACAAAGATCAAAACGTCGTAAAATTCAAAAGTTCACTAACAGTAGGAGTTCACCATCCATCGTCTTGAGGAAAGTTTCAATCGACATTTATATCTGAGGGTCTAAAATACGCGTACGTCTCAAAGTGTAAAGATAGATTTTTATGGGACATTTTATAATAATTTTAATTTAATATAAACATCTTAAATATAAAAATTTTAATTTCAACTGGTTCTATAGAGGTCCGGTGAATTTCGGTCCTAGACCAACGACAACCAGCAACCGAGTCCGTACGCTCCTACCACCCTTACTTCCCCCGCCCGACCGGTGCTCCCCTTCATAATTCAGTGAACCCCTTCACTCCCACTCTTTAAAACGACACCACCCAAAAGTCTTACTTGGTTCGGCCTTTTTCCTTTAACAAGAGATACCCATAACAAGTGACAACACACCTGTACTTCTGTTAATTGTCGGTTCACAGCATATGTGTTGTCTTCTTTGGCAATGAGACGGAAACTACTTTCCCCTTGTCCCATACGTCTTTCTTGTATTTTAATTCTCTCCACAAGACACGTTCTCCTTCGAATGAACCGAGTTACTTCATCGACGAAAAGTGACGTCAGGTCCGTGTCTGTCACGCAAGTCTCTTCGTCAATATGTCATTGAGGACGCAGGAACAAATAACGAAAGGAAGTGGCTCTGAGTGCAGCCCACTCGGACCCCGCAAGAGTGGTACTCTGGGTGGACGAAAGAAACACAGGAAATCGACGTATGACACTGTAAAAGAAGTATCCAAACACTACCAATCACTAAGGCGTAGTAATAAAGACAAGGAAAAACCTTGCACACACACAAGTCCGAGTCGCCACAGACTGAGAAACGCTGGGGTACCTAACGTCGGGCGGTTCGACGAGACGGGTACCCTACAAAGTCCGTTCTTATGCCCTCACCGAACGGCAAAGGAAAAGGCCCCCTAGAAGGGTTGGGTCCTTAACCTTGGTACCGAGAACGTAGAGGACGTAATCGTCCACCTAAGAAATGGGGAGCAAGGTGGACCCTTCGGGCCCTTTGGTTCATCATTTGTCTCTACTACTAGGGACCCATAAGTGCAAGAAGGTCTCTTTACTGTCCTAGGATCTCTTCTACCCTCCCTCTTCCAGGCAACACACTACTGTGCAAAATCAGGACCAAGAGGCCCGACCTTGTTCATTGAACCAAACAAAACCGTACTTTAAAATATCGGGTCGGACCAAGAGGTGTCGTACGGAAACTTACCGGTAGAAGTTAACCGAATGCAAAAATTTTTTATCTTGTTCTTCGGTATAAAATGGTCACCGACTTTAAAATCGTTAGTCCTTTATTTTATGTACCGATTTTGGATTAAGTCAAGAAAAACTAGGGAGGGTAACGAAAACGGTGTAATCACCACAACCCATACCAAATTGGAAGTACATGTCTAATCCACAACCCGGTTCGTGAAAATATAGGTATTTGATTATGTAGTATAATCCATTCATAATAATGGATACAAAATACCTACTGTTTCGGTCGCTCCAATCAATGTCTCTGCTAATATCATCTCTACTCTAAACTTGGGTCCAAAAGAGGTGTCAATCACTGGAGAAATGGTTAACGTATCCACTTAGACAATATCTTTAGAAAGATATTTATTAAAAGACAATTCACTTTTAAGGTACAAAGTACAACTTCACTTGGGTAAGTGAATGTTTTTTCTATGTAAGGTCATCTTATTTTTTACATATACGACGGACTATTATTTTAGTGTACATATATCGGTACAAAAATAGTAGTGTATGTAATTCCTTTTATTGACTATTTGGTTATTATTTATTACAGTTTATGGTTTTAATCTAGACTTGCATAACTATAATTATTCCTTCCGGTATCAGTTTTTACATAATTTTATTCTGAGATTTTCGTTGGTATGTCTTCACTGAACCAAACACTTAAGAAATTAAATCCTTAATTTACTTCCCTCACTATGAACTTCTCTTTAAGTCGGACGTCTGAATCCGATAGTCTTTGTAAGTCTAATACCACTCGACGAAAAAAAGTAGGACTTTACCCCTTTGTCTAGTAATTCAGACCCTTCTTCAGTAAACCGACTCTTTCTACTGCTGTTTCGGAATCGTCATCAGTGCCTGAGTGTCCCGGGTGACGGGAGGACGGGGCACGGGGGGCGGGGGCGGAGCAGGGAGGAGTGCGGTAGCAGGTAGAAGTAGTAGAGGTAGAGTCTGTGGTCCGGGTGGGTCGGGCCTGTCCCTCTCTCTGCCCTCCGCGACCCGTCGGGAACGAGACTCTACCGTCGTTCCGGTTCGGTGGTACCGGCTCAGACATTAAAGATGCAGACTTATTCACCGGGAGAAAAGGGGGTAATTAAATGAGAAAACATTACTCACTCACATTTTTTAGCAAAAAAAAATTATAACGAAAGTCTACACTGAGGTCCGACCTAAACTTTTATTTACAACCGGTAATGGAATAGCCTACGACAATGCCGGAATAAAAATTTGGGGGAAAGGAGGCTCCCGGACAAGTCTCACGTCTCACGACGGCGTCTGTTCACCCCCGGCCCTCCCACCCAACACCGGACTCCGTGAATAAACGAACTCTTTTTAACGACGGTCTACTCACCAAAAATCTTTCGAGACCGACGACTACACCAGAAATCATTCCTCTCCTAATTTCCCTCACGTCAAAGAGGAGAAGAAATATTTATAAACGACCTCTCGATTACCCAAAAACACACGGACACATAAAGGAAAAAGATAACCCCTTTAATGGTCATTATGTCGTTGTAGGACACTATTTTATATGCCTCATGTCCGACTCCCTTACCTACCTACTTTATCTCCTTTATACGGGGCCCGGACACCGTGCGGCATCATACTGATCAGGACCGTAGAACTAAACGAATGTCCACTAATTGCTGTCATAGTTGTCTCCTTACACATCCCGTATTTATTTATCCGAGAAGGTAGTCGACGAAAATCGTCTTTTTCGTAAGTAGGGGTAGTTTCTTTGGTGTTTACGAGAGGGTTCGGATTTAAAATAAAAGTTAATCAATGGGTCGGACCTTCTTGCGGTCACCCTTATTAGGGTACATTGAAGTTTACGAGGGCACAGACTTCCTTGTCTCGGAAGTAGTGTAGCGCAATTACCATATATATCTGCGAGACGGTCACGGCATGGACGATTAGACTAATCTACGGACGTGACTCCATCACTCTGACCCTTATGACATTTAGACTCAAAGGTCCGTCTGTTTGTGTCCTTTCTAGAGGTTGACATGAGCGACTAAGACACCTTTTATCCTCGCATCTTTGAAGATTTTTATGAATGGAAACAAGAGGAATAGGACAGAAGTTTCCCCTCAAGTTTATACCGAGGTTTTACGTTCCTAATCGAATGATACAAAATTAAATGGCTAGGAGTGATACACTTTAATATATAAGTATTTATAAAATTTGGTGTTTAACGTAAGGTTTTATAAAGGAACAACGGAAAATTCTTCCCCGAAGGACCCACCGAGCCGCCATGTTCTAAGACGGACGTCACGTCTTCTGCGTCCTGTACATCCAAGCTAGGAACTCAGTCCTTCTAGGGGACCTCTTCCTTTACCGTTGGGTGAGGTCCTAAGAACGGGTCCTTTTACGGTACCTGTCCTCGGACCACCCGATGTCAGGTATCCTAACGTTTCTCGGCCTGTGCTGATTCGTTGACTCGTACCTACGTACGGAACATTATTTGACTCAAGAAAGGTCTTCCTCACACTTGTTTCGAACTTCTTTCGAGAGGGTCGTCCCGTACACCTTCGGGGGGAGGAGGTCGGTCTCCTTGGGACGACCCAAGGATGTCCACACTTTCCCGTCGTCCTCCCGAGACTCCCGTTCTTAGTGTCCGACCGTCGGGACCAGGGAAACAGTCCACGGGGGTGTGTCGTCCTCTCTCACAGTCCCGCTCGGGTGGTGGGGTCAGGTCGGACAATAGGAGCGGCCACCTCGATTCTCGAGAGACCAGGAAGACCACGGTCCTATGTCGGGGGTCCGAGAGTGAGAGGAGGGGAGAAACGACCTGGGAGGATCTCTTCCGACACGGGGAGAGACCTTTGTCGAAAGAAACATCCGGACGTGTCACCTCTCTTCTATACCGACATGCAAAAGAACGATTTGGGACCAATGGACCGTAGCCCGTGGACCAGTCCCACCAGCGACCGTCCGTGGGTCTAACCTCTCCAATAAAACTGTCGTGTTGGGGACGAAAAAGACTCGGGCATTCAATCTCTGTGGGAAACTGATTGGTCGATGGGTGGGGGAGTATGCCATCCCACTCCTTCATTTTCTAAGTCAACTTTATATTGTATACCTTTTCACGTGTTTAGATTCACATGTAGAATTACTTAAAAGTGTTCATCTTTGTGGGTACATTGGTCATAGGATCACTTCAAAGGAAAATATTACTAAAGAAGGAATTAATATCTTCGTTAAACATCCTTAAAAACTTTTTATGTCGTTCCATATTATTTCTTTTATGTTGGGTACGTAACATGAATAAGGGGGATTTTACTAGTGACTAATTGTAAAACCACACAAAGGTCGGACAGACAAGGAGAGTATGTGTGTGTTTCTAATATATATATATATATATACGTACAGGTATTTATGTGTGTGTCAGGACGTTGTGCACATACACTTATTTGTGTCTTCAAGGTTTATTAACGTTATTGTACGTATTGGAGACTTCGAAGTATGTACACACACACTTATGTGTGTCTTCAAGGTTTATTAACGTTATTGTACATTGGATGTCTAAACATCTATGAATTGACAGACCACCAACCGAAGGAGTCGTCTCATCGGTTCTATATTCCCCTTTGCTTTTTGGTAAACAGAGGAATGAGCTATCGTCCTTTTCTCGACGAATACTACCTCCCCTATTTATCTACCGACTGTGTGTGAATACCCACTAGGTATCCAAAGTAAATAAGTCATAAAAGGACGAGAGAGGATCGTGACTGCTATCCTTCACATTTCTGAAGAATTACGTTTCGTAATTCATCTCTGGAAAAGTACGTCTCGTTCTCACTCTGGACCTGAGTGTAAAAAGGCCGAGGAGGCACTTTGACTTGGGGAAAACCGAGATCGAAGTGAAAATGGTTTTCCGGTTGAAAGGAAAAAGAAAAAAATTAATCGAGAGAGTGTCTATCGGTTCGTCTTAAATTGGTGTCTCGAGAACGAAATTGTTTTCCTTCGCCTTAGTGTTACAACCTTTACCCGGGCCACCAAAACACTCAACGTCACTTTACTAGAAGGGGTAGTGCTGCTTCTACCTACACTACCACGAAGTGACGTGACTTTTCGACCCCCGGAACCACCAGCGACTCAGAGGCGAGTGTGAGAGCCCTTCCCTTGTCAACCGTGGTCGAAGGGCAACGACAACCAACTTGTCGGACACGACAGGTAGACGAAAGCCCGACCGGTTCAGACGTCCCCCGAACTATCCCAGGGAGCACGACTCTCTTCGACGAAGGTAGTCTTGACGGACGGCAAGAGAAAAAATGAATAAAAATTTAAAAAACAAAATAAAAACAAAACTGACGTTATACGTCTTACACTCTAGAATCAAGTAGACCCTAGCTTGGACACAAGGGACATAACCCTCACGTCTCAGAATTGGGGACCTGGCGGTCCCTTCAAGGACGGAGAGCAGAAAATTATAGAAAATATAGGAATACGTGACCCCTAAACTTACAAATGTGTATATCTTTCAAATGACCTGAAAAATATAAACGTTTTACAAAAGAATCTAGTGTGGAAAGAGGAACGAACAATTTTTCGTACAAGTGTCCTCGTAGGTACCACCAGGTCACCAATTTTGAAGTGGATCAAGTCCCTCGAACCCAAGTTAGGGATCAACCCCTCGAATCTAGGGTGTCCGAGGGGGTGTTTTTTGTTTTCGTTTTTTTTTTTTTTTGTATTTTATCTTCGTTTGTTATCACATTGTTTAAGTCATTTTCGACTTATCAGGTATAGTTCCCTTTTTTTAGAAATTTTTCTGTCATGCTCAGCTTTCCGTAATTTTTATTTATACAAGTGTTTGTCATCCTTCATCGGACGTACAAATGGTTTCAAGAATACAAAGAAACGTCAGCCTTAGTCGACAGACGAGACGGCCGGACGGACACACCAGAGGGAGAGTTTCAGAATTAGCGTTCATTGTTGTTTGAACCTAGCGACGGACTTCTCTATCCAGTCGAGTTTGTCAATTACCTCAACCATACAACGACTAAAAAGTCTACGGGAAGAACAAACAAACGATTAGTATCGGGTAGTTCCATTAGTCTTTCTGAAAAAGGATGTTCCCCAGTTCCTCTTCTAGTACAACAACCTCCAGACATATACTACTTCTGTAATTCACCCCTTCCCTTATTAGTACCGGAACGACACTGTTCCTCAAGGACTTTAAATGGCGAAAGGACATCAAATGCGAAGGACTTCAAACGTCCTAAATGTCAAAGAGTCCAAGTGTTTAATACGATACCATCAATCTGGTGAAAAAAAAAGTCTAACCTATTCATTCAAACATTACTTTATACCTATGTGACCGTTTTATTAGACGTTTAATTAATCATCCGGTGTGAAACACTTCCACATATTAATTCAGTCTTTCTTGTCTCACGAGACTAAGACATTCCTAAAATCATTGGTAACGGGGGTTAACTACACTGAAATCTTACACTGGTATTGGGGTCCCTATTCTTTCTTCTCGTTTAATATTTATCCGTCTCTACCCAACCTTCATACATGCACTCCGGTTCTCCAGTCGAAAAAGTGGTGATTAACTCAATGACTGGAACAAAGATTTTCCCCTTTTCGTACACAAGAAAGAGCTGAAGGTAACTCGATTCCATAGAACCCACTTACTTCTCCGCTCTTATTCGTTGACCCGAGCTGGTATTAGTAGTGTTAAATAGGAGGTTGTTCTCACGAAGGTATGGCAGGACAACAGCAGGTCAGTGAGTCAGTACAGGTCGAGAAACGTTGACAGAGACACAATTCGTGTTTCGTCCCACAAGACTAATGTTGGTACTTTTCCCATGTCATGGAAGGAACTTAGTCTGAGGTTAGATCCCGTGACTACCGGGTATTGAAAAGAGAACGCACGGTCAAGGTCACTTAAAGAAACACCGATGGACCTTGTGACCCCATTACCGAATACCCCGGGTCTATCTCGCACAACCCTGAGGTGCCAGTCCACACACAGACCTTAACCGAGTCTTTCCTCGTCATGGGTACAGTGCATGCATAGGTGAAACTGAAATCCTTTCTTCACTCATCAACGCCATATTTCCGTTGTCTCGAGATGTTTCTCACGGAAAAAGACACTGTCGTCTTAGACTTCGACTACGGGTGATCGAGTGTGGTTCTCGATCCTCAGTGTAGTGACCATGGTGCCGTAGACCAGTCCCTAATACTCACTGGTCGTCTTCTGTGACCTTTCCATAACTCTTCGGTAACCAAAAGAATGAGTTCGAAAGGTATGAAGAGACATGTCACCTCTCCAACGGAGCGGGTGTCTAGGGTTCCAATTTACAAGAATTCGATTTCATAAATCGTCCTGGACGATCGTACAAAGTCGGGACCACAGACTCACTCTCTCTGCTCTAGACCTAGGTCACAGGAGAAGACTGGACCAGTCGCTACGGGTCCCGGAAGCCGGTGTGACGAGCCTGTACCGACGAACTAACGGCGGTGGATCTCCCTGCTAAGGCTTTCTTCTGTCTATAATTAAACCCGCCTATGTCAGGAGGATGTTTCAGAGATAATGTTCTTCATTCACGAACCGGACCCCAGACTAACTAAGTCAGGACCCAACTCTTACCAAACATGTCCTTCTCTGGAAACTCTCAGTCAGAGGAATGCATTCAGGTCCATTCCCTGTCTGAACACTCGTGAAAACTCGTATAGTGAGAAAGACGTTCCTGACAAAGAAGGAAGAGAAGAAACGAACCAGTCAAAAATCGGTTTAACTAAAGTGAAGGAGGTTTTTAGGAAGGGTCTAAGAGGTTCGGTCTCATTCCACGAGGATTCCGGTCGTGACAGATGTATCGTGACTTAAAAGCACCTTGGCGTAAACAGAAGAGTGAACCGCAAGAGATCCAGTCATGGGTGATTTGGGTCTTTCGACGAAATCGTGGCCTAGTCGTACAATGAACAACATAGGGTCACGAATTCTGTTCTGTAACAACAAATCAGTGGTTCAACGTAAACTGAGAGAGACTAGGATACCTGATATCGGGAGGTCGAGGAGACAAGTACGTCAAAAGGTCCACTTTTATGACCTCACCTAACGGTAAAAGAAGAGGTCCCCTTAGAAAGACTGGGTCCCTAGTTTGGGTGCAGAGGATGTGGTTGTCCTAAGAAATGGTAACTCGGTGGTCTCTTCGGGGCTGTGTTCTAACTGTAGGGGTTTTGCACTAACGATTCCCGATGATAATCCAGCCCCTCTCACCCGGTTCTTCCACCGAACCCTATCTAACCCTTCCGAGGGTGTACGGTACGGTCACTCCCCACTGAGACAGAAAGTCAGGTTCAATTAAGTCTTCAAAGGTATAATTGACTAGGGTCTTTTGTTTTTCATATGGTTTTTGTGAACCCTACTTTGACTCTCAATATACGGAAATTTTTTTTTACGAAGAAAATCCTAAGACTATTTGTGGGTTTAGATTCAAATGATCTTAAACCTAATCCAGAACGGTTAGGTCACACTTATTCCTCGACCCAAAAAAGGTGACGGGTCCGAGGGTACCTCACCTACCCACCGTGCAGCCACTCCAGTCAGAAACCGTCGGTCGTACACAAAGCCAGGGCGACGTGGGCCCGAATTCGACTGTCGCACGGGCGGGAGTCGACACACCGATGGCCGGACGAGTAGGTGATTCTCCCCCGCGTGCATAACTCGGGACCTCGGTCGGGGTGTGCCTCGTCCCGAAAGGAGCCCATAAGAACAGTCGACGACTCGACCGTACGCCGTCTCCACCTTCTCGTGGCAGACGTCGGAGTCCCGTGTGCTCGACGACCGACCGACATTCCCCCACGAAACCCGGAA
This sequence comes from Capra ibex, assembly GCA_006410555.1. Lineage (NCBI taxonomy): Eukaryota > Metazoa > Chordata > Mammalia > Artiodactyla > Bovidae > Capra > Capra ibex. Next base: position 58,563,044 of record SJYO01048061.1, on the reverse strand, counting down.
AAGAAACGAGGGCCTGGCCTCGGGTCGAGGGCTCTTCCGGCGACAACGAAGGACCTAGGTCGTGGCAGTCGTCGGGGGAGGAACACAGAAAAGAGGTGATCGTTATTTGACAACTTGGGGACTCGAGACCTTACACTCTCGGTATCCCCAAAAAATTTTCTGTAGAGCAGGTTTGAAACTTGTAGACCGTTTTCCTCTTTAGGTTCCGTCTCTGTACCACTTACTGCGGGCCTTCCAGTGGGACCACATCGACTGAATGTTGGGTTTGTCTTTACGTGAGTGGGTCGTGCCAAGACACTTTTCTGGTACGCCCGTCGTTTGCAGTAAAATAAAAAACAAAAACGGAATTTTTTTTTTTAACCCTATATCAACTAAATGATGAAAAACGACATACCGTTTCACTCAGTCGACATGTATATAGGTGAGAAAAATTCCAAGAAAGGGATATATCCAGTAATGTCTCGTGACTCATCTCAAGGGCCACGACATGTCGTCCAGGAATAATCAATAGATAAAAGCTAAATCATCGCACATGGATAGGGTCAGGGTCAGAAGGTCACGTAGGTAGGAGGGAAAAGGGGGAACCATTAGTATTCTGACAAAAATGTACACACTGAGATAAAGACAAAGCATTTATTCAAGTGAACATGGTAAAAAAAAAAAAAAATCTAAGGTGTATATTCATTATAGTGTGCTATAAACAAGAAGACCTTTACAGTAAAATTCACATGATCATCGGTGTAATTTTCTTGTCTTCGTTCACTTTCAGTGGAAATGTCGTATAAAATCAATTGGAATCTATCGGTTTTATAACAAAGTTGTAGAGATATTATATTTTACCTACATAAAACGTCGGAAAGAAAGTGGGATTCAAAAATTCCAGTTGACACACAAAAGGTGGCCGTCGTGTAGTGTCCACCCTGACCGGTGTGAAGACAACCGGTCATCGGTGCACACCGAGCACCAGTGGGAAGTACCCATCGGGACATAAGACACGAGAAAGACGAGATACTCGTTCGTACTAGAAACGTTTTCCGTAAATAAACGTTTCAACTACTTATACATTATTCAATTGTAATAAATTGGTGTTTCCCACTGACCCGGAACGAATTCTAGTGTCTGATTTTTACTGACCAAAGGTAGGCAAGAATAAATAGAAAGTATATAAAAACGAATTTTATCATGACTATGATGTCCATTGGTGCAGTCTCCTAAAAATCGATAGTCAACCTTTTTTTTAAGGGACCCCTCGGACTTTATTAAGACCTTAACGTACCGTCCGGGGACAAAACATCAATGTATCATTGGTTGAACGTTTTTTTTCTTTTTTTAAAACCCTCGAGGGGTTTCGTAAGTCCGATGTACTTCGGTGGATTCACGACTATTTTTAGAGTGTCAAATAATAATCCGAGACGTTCCTCTAGGTTGGTCAGGTAAGACTTCCTCTAGTCGGGACCCTAAAGAAACCTTCCTTACTATGATTTCGACTTTGAGGTCATGAAACCGGTGAAGTACGCTTCTCAACTGAGTAACCTTTTCTGAGACTACGACCCTCCCTAACCCCCGTCCTCCTCTTCCCCTACTGGCTCCTACTCTACCGACCTACCGTAGTGACTGAGCTACCTGCACTCAGACTCACTTGAGGCCCTCAACCACTACCTGTCCCTCCGGACCCCACGACGCTAAGTACCCCAGCGTTTCTTAGCCTGTACTGACTCGCTGACTTGACTTAACTTGACTTCGTAACAAATTGATAAACCTTCTTTATAAAACTTTTACAAGTAAAATCTGAGTTTCTCATAGGATTTGACTCAACATTTGGGAAGAGAAGGTTCTCAGTAGTAACCGAATTTTCTGTTTTTACTATCGTGACACCGGTAGATATTCTTTCCTCTACGGGAGAGACTGAAAACTCTCCTCAACCTTATGTCATAGAATGGAAGGACTTATATAGTCAATGGATTCTTAGAATTTTGTATTTCGTAACCGTAAATCACTAACACGTTTCTATACCTATTCGTTAAAAAGGAGGAAGGGACTTCTGAAAGTAATTCTTCATGAAGACTCTAAAAAAAGGGAATTTAGGTGTCCTCTCCGGTCCTACCTAATTGTGTAGCAAAGTCCACGACCTTTTGAGTCCCTCGGACTCGGATTAGAGACGACTCAAAGACGGAGTTTCGTAGTAAAGACTACCCTTACTACATCCTGAGAAACTAGAGGAACCCGTGACCTAATGAAGACATGACGAATAGAGGAATCTCGACATCGACAGACACAAGGAAACAATTCAGAAATATAGACGCACAAGAAAGATAGTCCCTGTCTCTATGCGCCGTGACCGTAAATGACTCGTGAATTTAACATACGGCGTGTGAACCGACCCATATAAATAGTAAACTAGAACTGTTAGCGGGTCGTTCCACCTATAGGACAGATGGAAAGTGTCTGTTCAAACCCAAAGTCTTAATGAATGGGTTTCCGTACCCGGATACTACACCACTTCGACCTCACCTTTGACTTTGGAGACGTACCGTGTTGCCGCCGACTTGAGTGACCCGGGAGTAGACCTGACGTTTGGAGAGTACCTCTCTTCGGCACCAAAGAAAAACACCTCGAAGGAACAAAGTCGAACGTCACCAAAAGGGTAATTTCAACACCGTCCGGTACTTGTCGTCCCTCTTACAATGTTTTTGTCCCACACCATGTTTACCTGTTTCAGACACTCTCAAAGGAGGAACTCCTTGGTGTTCGGTCCGTGTTCCCAGTTATCTGAAGAGAACTCAACTGATTTGTAGTAAAATAAGAATTTCTAGGACGTTTCCACAGAAAACAACACACACACAAAACAAAACAAAAATTTAAAAATAAGAATGAAATAAAATGAAATGTTATGACATAACCAAAACGGTATGTAACTGTACTTAGGCGGTGTCCACATGTACTCAAGGGTTAGGACTTGGGGGGAGGGTGGAGGGTGGGGTATAGTAGAGAGATCTAGTAGGGACACGTGGTTGGGGTTCGTAGGACATAAGACGTAGCTTGTATCTGACCGCTAAGCAAAGAATGTACTATCATATGTACAAAGTCACGGTAAGAGGGTTTAGTAGGGTGGGAGAGGGAGAGGGAGTCACAGGTTTCCAGGCAAGATATGTAGACACAGAGAAAACGACAGAGCGTATGTCCCAATAGTGAACAGTCTAGTATGGACTTCCTATGCCACACAATTTATAAACCACTCTTTATGACACACTTCGGTACAACATTAATTGTCTACAGAGACTTCTTCTGTCCGTGTGATTCTTGTGTTATTAAACTCTTGGAAAATACCCCATAAACAGTTTTCAGTGATAGAAGGGACCACCGAGTCTGCCATTTCGCAGACGGATGTTACGCCCTCTGGACCCAAGTTAGGGACCCAGCCCTTCTAGAGGACCTCTTCCTCTACCGTAGGGTGAGATCATGAAAACGGACCTTTTAGGGTACCTGCCTCCTCGGGCCATCCGATGTCAGGTACCCCAGCTTTTCTCACCCTGTGCTGACTCGCTGAAGTGAAAGCGAAAGTGAAACCAGAGTGACCTAGAGACTAACACGACTGAGTGACCCCAGGTGTCTACCAGGTAGAGAGCAAACCAAAAAGAGTTAGGACAGAGGAGAGTTGAATACGATTCCCATTTTTAACACAGAAGGTCACGAATCGAAGTGCATTCTCTTGTATTATAGTGACAAAATCTTTGGACGAAAAAGTTGGGGTTTTGAGTGTCCCAGACTGAGTCCATTATTGACTGATCTTCCACGTATAAGACCGGGACTCATCTGTGTGATAACAAAAAGAAGGGACAAAAAAAACACACACACACACACTTTACAGACCAACACACCTCTCAACCTTAAGTTCCTGTCTCATCTGTGTCCTACATAACTCGTCGAAGATTCCTCTTAGAGAAGAAGTAATAAAAATACACATCGTAAGGACAGAGACTCCATCTACATTACCTCTGTCCTTAAGTACAGATTAGTTTAGAATCCAGGAAAGTATCAGAGACGTCTACGGAGGGTCGGAGAGACCAAAGACAATCTTTTAACCTCTTGGTTCCGGACAAGGTCCAGGGAAGACAACGAAGATAGAGACGTAAAGAATACTTCTCGACCCCCTACTCCATACACAAACACCCTTACACCTTCCCACACTTGATCTCAAAATATGATCTTCCTCTGAGAGTCATTCACAACTCTCCATTATTAAATAGTATGGTCTCCAACGAACTTTTTTAAAACTTAAATTTACTTGTATGGTTAAACAAAATTTTTCAAGAATGATGTCCGAAAATCTAAAAACTAACGATTTTTTAGTTTTAACTGTAATGAGGATTCAGTCAATTCATAGATAGAAAGTTGTCTAAAGAAGTAATAAAGATTACATCATCTTCCCAAAAGGACTACAACATTCCTTTAATCTCACTAGATATTAGAGTAGAGAAGAAAAAATGTATCGTTGTCTCTCCAATTCTATAACGGGAGTTCAACGTGTCACCTTCAGTGTGTTTTCTGTAAAGGTGTTTTCCTGTACCGGTGTACTACCCTCCGGTCACCATAATTATCGAACATAAAGGACAGTCTTACAAGTGTAAAAGAAGACAATTTATTTCTCGATCTAAAATTTTATACCGAATTCGGTATCATATTGTTGTGATTCTAAAACTTTTGGGTTCTCAGTCCCCTTCTATCGAGTACTCTTATGGTGTACATCAAAACGTCGCATCGGACCAGAGGGACCTTTGGAAGAGATTGGTTTTTAGTAGAACAGTGTGAATTAATACAAACGAAAGTAATTTTCAATGTTGAACTTTTTTGTCCAGATCAGAAAGATTTTTACAATATAAGACTTTTACTTGGAAAGGACGAAATTATTAGAACTTGGATGCGATAAAATTTAGGCACAGTTAAAACGTAAGACTTCCATTCAAACGTTGATCGTCAGTCAGTCGATTTTACAAAATTAGAACTTGTGCGTAGATTGGGAAGATCTCTGAAAAAACCATTAACGGGTCTTCCCAACACTACTTACTCTTAGAATTGAAGATTTCAGAAAGAAACCCAACGAAGCCTCGTAAAACTAATTTGGTCGTCTTTTATACACATAAAATTCAGTAACGACTTCAAGACTTCAAGAAACAAAAAAATTAGATTTACTCTTTTAACGGACCGGGTATTTTGAACGCAAACTCACAAATACACTAATACATTACGTATTGCTAATCTAAGTAAAGACAAAGTTTTTCTTATCTAAATCATTTATAAATACTGTGTAAATTCTAAAAACGAAAACCAGGAAAGACATATGAATGTTATAATATTACGATTTATATACCATTAAACCAAAGAGATAGTGAAGTAGCCTTTATCTACCCCTTTGTCACCTTTGTCACAGTCTGACAAAAAAACCCGAGGTTTTAGTGACGTCTACACTGACGTCGGCACTTTAATTTTCTACGAATGAGGAACCTTCTTTTCAATACTGGTTGGATCTATCGTATAAGTTTTCGTGTCTATAATGAAACGGCTGATTCCAGGCAGATTAGTTCCGATACCAAAAAGGATACCAGTACATACCTACACTCTCAACCTGACACTTCTTCCGACTCGCGGCTTCTTAACTACGAAAACTTGACACCACTACCTCTTCTGAGAACTCTCAGGGAACCTGACGTTCCTCTAGGTTGGTCAGGTAAGACTTCCTCTAGTCGGGACCCTAAAGGAACCTTCCTTACTACGATTTCGACTTTGAGGTCATGAAACCGGTGGAGTACACTTCTCAACTGAGTAACCTTTTCTGAGACTACGACCCTTCCTAACCCCCGTCCTCCTCTTCCCCTGCTGTTTCCTACTCTACAGACCTACTGTAGTGACTGAGCTACCTGCACTTAGACTCACTTGAGGCCCTCAACCACTACCTGTCCCTCCGGACCGCACGACGTTAAGTACCCCAGCGTTTCTCAGCCTGAGTTGACTCACTGACTTGACTTGACTTGACTTGACCCTCGAACGTTATTAATAAGACGCTTTGTATCGAATCCCGATTATCTGTTAAGTCTTCCCTAAGTAAACTAATAGACTTCTTCGATGACCTAGACCTTGAATATTGAACTATTTAATAGTGATGACTTCGTTATACCCCGTAATTACAAATAAAAATTTTAAATAAAAAATTTAGTATAGAAAATTTTCACTTGAGAGGGGGGATTTTTTGTTTTTGTTTTTTGTATGAAAGAAAATCTGGTTTACCCTTTTCTGTACAAGATTTCTTGGTTCGATAAGAGCCTTACAACGAAAAAGTCAAAGATTGGACCTCATAGAATAGGTTTTTGTAGATCTGATAAAAGGAGAGACAGGAGGAGGAGTAAGGGGTTGATTAATTCTGTATTAATGGATACACCAAAATAAAAACACTGTCTTAAGTATTGGAGAAATTTTGGACCGTCTCAAATCATCGACTCTTCCTTCTCCAATCGTGTCAAAAACGTCATAACTAGTACGTTCTCACTTTTAAGATAGAACGAAAGGGGAGTAATAAAACCGTCTTGTCCTTCATTGACTACCGTCACGTCTCATAATAATTTTATTAAACTGGAAGTGGTATATGGGAAGTTTTACACTTACCTGTTAACCTGAAACACAAAGATTACCAGATGTCTACAGGAGAGAACGTTCAATCTTCCTTTTCGAACAACAATTGTAATACACTTCAAGAAATTTTTTTATTTAATTCTTTCGTAAAGGGGACGACCATTCATTCATAAATTTATATCGACTCCCCTCAGATGAAAGAAACTATTTCGGTAAATCTTTATATACAACCTTTTTAATGGATATAAATCCCTTCGAATCCCTTTGTCGTCTGAGAATTAAAGTGCTGAATTGGTCGTCATTAGTTGTCACACGTTCTACTTATATCATATGTGTTTTTTTTGTCTTATTTTTACGTAAAATAGACTCTCATAAAGTATTACGACGGATTTATATAGACCACAGAGAACCGAACGGGAAGGGTGGAGAGAACAAAATTCTCTTTCTAAAAAATTTTTAATACAAACTTTGAAGAGTTTTAGTCAAAGTGTAACTTTTTAGACGTCAAGGGTATAAGAAGTTTTTATAGAAAGAGTACGATAGTGAGTGTCTGAATATTTTTGTAAAGTCTATAGTAGTATTTAAGAGGAATTTCCACCTTTTATTAGAGTGATTAAGAAGGAGGTACTGGAAGGGAAGGACAGTCGGTAGTTGTTAGACTGACACGGACTAGGACTCAGGTTATTTTATTAAATTAAAGCATATAAAGATCCCGAGTGGACACATGGTAAACACACTTCCGAGAATCTAAAATTTTACCATGAAGAACGCTTAAACATTGAACCAACTTCGTTTCTTTCTATTTTGAAAGTAACGTGTCCAAACCAATAACTGAAGATACCGACTACTCTACGACATCATTAACCCTTTTCTACCGTAAAGTGAAAAATGAAGAGTATGTACCTTCATATAAGTCTTTCCGTCTTATTAAATGACTGAGTCACTCCCCCATTCTCGCTGACTCGGTTAGAGATCTGGAAGAAATACATTAATGAAAGAATCTGAAAATACAGAGACGTCTACACGAACACCCAAAAAAAAAACAAAAAACAAAAATTTGTAATCCCTTCGGAAAGTATTTTAAACCACACTGAAAAGACCCGGTCTTCGTTACGTCGTTGTCGGTCGAACCCTCACTACGGTAGTTTGTAGATTACAAGAATTTGATAGTGTACGGTCGGGGGGTGGAGATGGGGCAGTCTGATGACTCACGTCTTGTCGTACCACCCGACTAAGGTCACACACACGGGTCTGAAGTATCTAGTGTCGAATTTACGGAAATCATCCTCACTACAATAAGGAAAGTAGTTCACTATATGTAAATTGTGGAAGTACTGGTACTGTTTAACCGTCCAGTGGACTCCTATAACTTTTCTCTACCCTAGTCTCCTGTCACTAGGTGACACAAGACACGTCGGGACGAGAATGTGTCTCGGACCTCCAAAGTCCCTTGACCAGTTACTCAAGGAGAGTATATTCACTAATACTTTGCTCCGAAACAAGGAAGATTTTCCTCCTCACTTCCCCCTCAAAAAAAAACATCTAAGTCGTCACCACACCCTACAAATACCTGAGCTAGAGTAAGCCTAGTAAACATCAGGTTTATATGGATACCAAGACGCTGTGGTTCGTCCTAGACGTTGTTTAAACCACACATATAACTCCGGAGGACCCGAGGGTCGGTCTCTGTCTTATTTGGAGTCGTAATACCTCGTAGCTGCATTTCGTCGAATTCTGCAAAATAGGTTATAAATAACTAGAACATGAAAGATGGACCGTAAGACGAACCGTGGTCCTCTAGTTTCACCGATTCTTTATCAGAGAAGGTAGATCCTCGAGCGCCCGAATGTCCTCCTCCGTTTGTCAACTCGCCAAAACTCGGACCATGAAATAGGATCTCAAAGATTCCTCGACGACGTCTACAAACTCGACCACCTACTGTGTCACTTCAAGTGTGACTGACACACTTTCTACCTAGGTTCCTCCTCGAACTACGAACGTTTGTTGGCCCTCTGGTAATATCACAGACCGACTCTCTATGACGACCAGACCTGATTCTCCCATCGACCCCACTCCTTCCACCTCTCGTCCCGTCTCGTTGGTCCCTGTTCTCCTTCTCACTCTAATCCCCTACTATTATGCTATCTTCTAATTTCTATAGTACCGGTGGTAAAACGTATACAGCTCCACCAAGATTAGTTACTAAGTCAAATCAAGTCAACGAGTCAACATAGATTGAGAAACGCTGGGGTACCTGACGTCGTGTGGTCCGAAGGGACAGGTAGTGGTTGAGGACCTCGAATGAGTTTGAGGACAGACAGTACAGCCACTACGGTAGGTTGGTAGAGTAGGAGACAACAGGGGAAAAGGAGGGTGGAAGTCAGAAAGGGTCGTAGTCCCCGAAAAGGTTACTCAGTCAAGAAGTGTAGTCCACCGGTTTCCTAACCTCAAAGTCGAAATCGTGGTTATGAAGATTACTTATAAGTCCTGACTAAAGGAAATCCTAACTGACCAAACTAGAGGAACGTCAGGTTCCCTGAGACTTCTCAGAAGAGGTTGTGGTGTCAAGTTTTCGCAGTTAAGAAGACACGAGTCGAAAGAAATATCAGGTTAAGAGTGTAGGTATGTGTTGACAACCTTTTTGGTATCAAAACTGATCTACCTGGAAACAACTAATGGTCACCTCATGACAAAAAAGGTTCCGTCTCTTCTGTGTCAGAGGTAGGAGGTGTCAGAACGAACATTTACAAATATTCGTACAAGGTCAGGTTTCAAAAGTCGGAAGACTATTCTTAATGTAAATTTTATGTATTATATAGATTTGTTACGTAACGATATGTATCAATATGTGACATTTAACACTCGGAGACCACTCCATCCCATCACCGACTTGTCACCCAACCTTTAACCAAGACTCACAAATGAGACGTTAGGAAGCCGTTACCTGTCTTGAAGGGACCCGGAGTAAAAAGACTAGACACGTATAATCCGGTCATTATAACAGGGTACCTAGACAACACTCTTAACTCATTCTGACTTCGCGCATTTGCGTCGTCGGACTCTCATCGATGGTTTCCGATGATTGTACGGAGAAAAGTGGAAAAGAGAGGGGTCTCCTACAAAAATTTCGTAACATGAAAGAAGAAAAAGAGACACGATTCGGAGAGAACCGGAGCCTGGACCTCTGGTTATATTTTTACATGGACATATCAATAGGATTATACATTTAAGGAATTCCTCTAAAGGGGACTTTACGAACTAAAGGGTCACTTTCCGGAAATAACAAAGAGAAAAACAAACGCTACGTCCTACAGTCGACGTTGCTCTAGTGTCGGGACGGAGTCGTCTATCCCGTTAACTTTAGGGATGCTCTTGACTTACAGTCTTCTTTAATGGAATTTCAAAATGGTGTTCCATTTTTTATTTTTATCTCCCTTTTTACTTAGCTTGTCTTCTGAAAATAATAAAAAATTATTGGAAACACTTCCATTTAGGTCAGTACAAACACACATGGACAATTATAATTAATATTAAACTTAAAGTATACAACTATTGTCTCTTCAATGTAAGTGCAACATTAAAATCAGTTCCCAAAGTCATTGTTTTAGTAAGGGGACATATTTCGGCACACACACACACACACACACACACACACACACACACACACCAATTAAACGAGTCTAAGGGTATTGTTTCACGGTTCCTGACTCACTGAATTTGTTACCTTTACGTAAAAGGACGTCAAACCTTCGACACCCAGACTCTAGCATCACCACCAGTCAAAACAGAGAAGTCTCCGGAGAGAGGAACTGAACGTCCCCCGGTAGAAGAGAGACGCAAAAGTACGGCTGAAGCGCGACACGCACAGGATTGGAGGAGAAGAACACTCCTGCGGGTAGTATAACCCAATCCTGGGAGGAAGGGATTATTGGGGTAATTGAGTGAATGGGAAATTTCCGGGACGGACGGAGGTTTATGTCAATGTAAGACTCCTTGAAACCCCCCCCCACCACCAGTGCCAAGGTTGTATCCTTAAACCCCCCGTGTATTAGGTCGAGGATAACCCTCCGTTGTACTCAACGACAACCACACCTGTAGACTACAGGAGTTGACAGGTCGGTTGTCAGTCAACGACACGAACCAGGACGTCTAGGTCCTTTGTGGAACACAGACCCTAGGTACGAAGTCCGGTCCCATACGGAGACGACTTCACTTCAACCCTGGGGATAGAGACCACCAAAACTTCTTAAAGAACTCCGGACCTCGTTCCTACAGAACCTAGGTACGAAGTCCGTTCCCACACGAGGGACTTCACTTTAAACCTGGGGATCGAGACCAACAAAACTACTTAAAGAACTTCGGACCTCGTTCCTACCGAGATCTCTGAGTTCAGGGGTTTCTGTGTCGTCCTTGAGTCTCGGGATGTCTATCGTGGCGGATCCTCGGTCTGAGTCCGTTTACAAAGAGGCGTAGAGACCCGAAGGTATAACACGGGAGACTATGCTACAACACAACTTCAAGTTCATTTTTCTATGAGTTATGTTTTTTTAACAGTCAGTTGAAATGAAGTTATATTATTTTTATTTATTTTTTAATTTTTCTATATATATAAGTCTTCACAATCCGGTAATTCTTGAAACTATTCGTCGGAACATCCACCACGACCTAGACTTAAAGTGTAAAACCCTAGGAGTAAACCTGGACTTAGTCCCTACTCAACTACTTGTTACACCGTAACTTACGAAAGAGGTCTTGTATGAGACCAAAAGGTTCTACTGTGATCAAAGACAGTAAAAAGTAAACTCGTGTGATCTGTACGGGATAAAGTTTAAATGTAAACGTTTATATGGAGTTTCGATTTCACATATAAACCTTTGTCAGTCGTAAACCAATTAGTCTGGGAGTGTGTCGATTAAATCTTGACGGACTAAAAATAATAAGACAAGGGCAAAGTACTAGAAACCGAACTTTCCGAAGCAATAAGTGTCGTTCTTTTACCTCGAGTACTTTCCCTTTCTTGAAATATTTTACAGTAGACGAAATTCACAATAGAGGGAAGAAGTGGAAAGAGTAGGACTGATCATAAAATTTCTTCCTTTTAATCTTTGATTCGTATTTCTAAATAGTGAAATAATGAACTCTACTGAACCGTATTTTTGTCACTAAAAAGTAAAACAGTAATACGTCAAGACGAAAAGTCACCTACTTTAACAAAGGAACCAGAGTCGTTCATGTTTCCTTTTTGAGAATAATATATCTGTCGTTTAGACATTCGTATATTGGAAAGTATCGTAATTTCTTTTGAAAGTAAATTCGAAAATACAATTAACAACTCTTTAGTAGTGATTAATAACTTGAGAAAAATATTTTTAAATTAGTAAATTGTCAAAAGACGTTATCTTTGTACTCCCTTCTTTCACGTAGACATTTTAGTTCTCTAAATAAAGACTGTGACAAGGAACGAGAGAGAATTGAATTTTCGTAAGGAAGATTTTTCTAGCCAATGTTTAAGGATTCGAAAGGTATCAAGACAAAAGAGTCCAAGGTATAAAATTATTTGTGGTTCTCGATTTCGAAATCAAATGACCTTCTAGAAAAAAATTTTTTATTAAAGGACTTATAGTCCACAGAAAAACGAAGTGAGACCTCTTGAGACAATTGTTCTCTCGTAACTATTACCAGACTCCGTCACTTAAATTTCTGAAAATTACAAATGAGTAAATGAAAAGGAGAAATCATAGGGAGGAATATATGAAAGTTAGACTCCTCCTCCCCTTTGCAAACACCGGAATGACGGGTCTAGTCAAAATACCACAAAAAGGATTACGTCATCCCTCTGACTGAAACATGAAAGACCCTGGTCTTGTCTGTTCTCACAATTCCCTCAGTAAGTAACGAAGAGAAACGTCACCTGTCTCTCGTCACCCTAATAATAAAGAATGGTGGAGAAAAGGATAAGAAAACTGGAAAAGACTCGTCTCAATGGTAAAAGAGAAGGTAAAGGAAGACTTTGACAGCCCAAGAACGTAAGGATTTGATTCTACCATTAACACAGGGGTTGTCTGTGATTGTCCTTATCAGTAATATTTTTGGTAGAAAATGAAATTCAGTGGAAGAAAGGGGAAGACGGTATAGAAGGTACTCGAATCGAGAGATCAGAACGAATTTTCAGAAGTAAAATTCACTGTCAAACAACTTCTCGGTCTCAGGCCAACTTGAAGCAGGACTAAACGGTTCGATTGAACCACTCTCAGCTCAGTTGGTGACCTCTCTACCTAAGTATAATGACCTTCAGTGTCGTTTCTCTATGAGAAAAATATATCTCAGGGGGATTAAGAGTCGAGACAAAAGTCTTACTTCACCTTTCTCGAGAAGGAAAATTCAAAGAACTAAGGCACGTCAGGGTCCCGAGTGGAGGACGGATGGAGGGTGACGACAGGTTCGTGAAGTAGTTCCGTCGACCCGGTTCACTCCGGACCCCTTCTAGTGAATAGGACGATGACCAGTCTCTACCCAAACTCGTCTCTTAAGGAACCCCCGTTAAATTTTTTTATGTGTAGGTCGAACTTAATCTAAAGTTTTTAAGACTAATCTTTTCTAGATACGTGGGATTACAAGTGTCGTCGTGACAAATGATATCGGTTCTGTACCTTCGTTAGATTGACAGGTAGTTGTCTACTTACCTATTTCTTCTACACCACACATATATGCTACCTTATAATGAGTCGGTGCTTATTCTTACTTTATTACAGCAAGGGTCGTGGTACCTACTTGGATCTCTAATCACTTCAGTCTGTCTCTTTATGTATATGGAATACTATTGTAAAAATATACACCTTAGATTTTCTTCTATGTTTACTTAAATAAATGTCTTGTCTTTATTTGAGTGTCTGTATTTTTTCTTTGAATCCCAATGGTCTTCTAATTAATCCTCAAACCCTGATCGAATATGTGTGATAATATATATTTTTTATCTATTTGTTGTTTCGGGACGAGATATTGTGTCCGTTGATATAAGTTATAGAACACTATTTGACATTCCCTTTTCTCAGACTTTTTTGTATACATATATCATCAACAAGTCAGGGATTCAGCAAAGACTGAGAAACACTCGGGTCCCTGACGTCGTACAGTCCGAGGGGACAGGAGACGGTAGAGGGTCTCAAACGAGTTTAAGTACAGGTAACTCAGTCGCTACGATAGATTGGTAGAGTAGCAGACGACGGGGGAAGAGGAAAACGGAAGTTAGAAAGGGTCGTAGTCCCAGAATATATATGTATGTATATACACATATTGGCTTAGTGAAACGACATGTGGACTTTGATTATGTTGAAACATTTAGTTGATATAAGGTTATTTTTTTGTATGTGTAGGACCCAAAGAGAATGTGTTGACGGACGGATAGTACCTGGACTCAAACCCTCGACTACTCGTTACTAGGACAAGGTGACACGGTCGTAAAGCCAAAGTACTGAGAAAGGAAATTATATCTCGTTAAGTGATTCCATACTTTCTCCCTTACAGGGAAGTGTGGCTCTCGTTGAACTGAAGTCTTTTCCCTAGTCAGCGATTCGAAAACAACCACCTTGTACTTCATCAGATCGACTTATTACACTTTTGGGAGTCCGTCATGTCCCCCTCACCTCCCTATCACAATAATCGTTATGAAAGAGTTCCATCGACGGAAACCAAGGAGAAGAAGAATATCAGGGACTGGAAGTAGACGAACTCTTGAGGAACTCATAAACTTTCGTGACGCATAGTAGGGAATGGTCCAAAGTATTATTTGTACCACTCCGGGCAAGACTTTACTTGGGACACAGCGGAGAGCATGTCCCTAGAATCACTAAACGGGACACAGTGGGATGCACAGACCGTAGCGAGTCGGAGAAACGAGATACCTTATATAAACTCAAGCAAAGAACGTCGACGGTTACAGCCAACCTTACGAACTTTAATGACTCACAAACGAGACGGTGACCCACCCCTAAAATACGATTTATATTACAAGACAGAACAAACACCTCGATGTCTTCTGGAGAAAATTTCGTCATCTTATTTCGGATTAGTTTAGTCTTAATGTCCCAGACAACGTTTTATGGTTTAAACTATCGTAAATAAAAAATTTCACCACAATTTGTTAGTACTTGTATAAAGATCATTGAGTAAGACTCTAAGACGGTTGGGTGTATGTGTCTTATGTATTCCTATACAATATTAATCGTACAATAAGTATTCGATCGTTCGACAAACTTTTGTCAACCTTCAATTTTGTATTCGTACAGAACCACACCACACCGAATACACTAACAAAACGACCTTTTTTTTTTCGGAAAAATTTGTTATCTACAACACGTGCATATCGCAAACGTCGAGAATAGTCTTGATTGTTATTTAATTTTGAAAACCCGGGGGTCACTTTCGAAAGGAGAGAAGAAATCATTTTACAATATAACTCGACCGGTTTATCAAACAAACCAATGACTCATACAACAAGTTATTTCAAGAACTACTTTTACTTTTCATACAGAAAATCAAAACGAATTTGGGTTTGCCTGAAAAACCAGTTACGTTATATTTGTATTACATATAAGGAGTACGTGTTGAACTAAAATTAATACGATTTACTATACAAAGGACTATTCGTCTTTAAAAAAACTTACAAATCGGTGAATTAGAACAACGAAAGACTCAAAAAAAAGAAAAAAAAAGGACAAGAAAATCTTGATCATCTAGAAGGGAACCATTTCAAACTGAAAAGGACGTTATTTCACGAGCACTAAGGGTAAACAAAATCTCTCTACTTTGTCGACGTTCATAATGACGAACTCTTATTGGGAAACGTCAGAGGAGGTCGTGTCCACTCCCCAGAGTGTCGTTTCAACAACGACTACCCCCGCCACCCCAGACGATAGTTATCGTGGATTCGTTGAGATTCGTCTTGGTAAAAAAATACATAAGACATCTTAACTACACACTCTGTACTAGTATTTGTCAGTGTCAAAAAATTTTTGACTTGGGAGCCCATGTAGACTGATGTCATACAGTAGAAGACACTGTAGTCTAACAAATGGTCGTAAACGGAGCGACAAGACCAGTGACGTCGAGGTCTTAATACTACAAACTAATAAAGTGAATGAGTCAACATAACTAGTAAACACACACACAAACTTTGAAAAAGTACCTCATATATCAAATACTTTCCTCATTTTCTCAGAAATTTCAATCGACTCTTTACCTCAAACTGGTAAATTTTTATACTAACAGTCAATAAATCTCTATTCTAAGTTCGAGTTTATAATTTGATACACTCTTGTTTTAATTTACATATACGAAAGTCTTAACCTTGTAAAGATCCAGTCAGTATACTGTATGTATGAAAAATATGATAAAAATATATTTATATAAAGACAATTTTAAAACGTCAAATAACGGTTCTTTGATCTTTAAAGAACTCGTGTCAAAGGATAAGTCCATCTTAAACCTCCTCTACTAACGGAATTTTTAGAATGGACAAAATCTCTACAGTTCAAACCACTAGTAACAACTGTATAATGAATTTCACTTTGACGTTCTTGATTCTGTATACCTCACTCTACAGACTACAAACGTAAAACAAAACAGAAATTTTTTCCTCGATGAATAATAATTAAAAGGGAATCTAAACGTGGTTCCCGTTTCACGTGTATAAGTTCATAGACTCGTAGGTTCGTACGGTCTAATTCTGTTGTCTGAGGGAAATAGAGGTGTGGTACCTTTCCGGTGTAAATGTGGTCGTGCACCTTCTGCCCACTCATACTGTCGGGAGTTACCTTCGGGGTAAATATTAGACGAATCGGGTTGTGTGAGGGTCATTTATTGGGGAGTCTAAGAAGACAAAGTGAGTTGGTCATGTCAAAATATACAGTCTCAGAGTCGGTGAAAACCTTACTCTTTCCCTTTTAACTATTACAACTATTATAAAACAATAGAAACTTAGAGTAGATGGCAGAGGATTAAGTTATTAGTCAGGAAGAACTCACGACGGATACACACACACGTGTACATATATGTGTGGACAAATACATATCGGAATATTTATTCTAGATATTATATTTACAAGTCACACTTGTTTACATAGTTTGACTCTGTACCAAAAGATTCAATTAAAAATGACACGAAGACCTTGTAACAATTCTTTGTCATGTCCGAAATAAAAAAAATTATCAGAAAATTTTTACGTGACACGTATCAAAAACTGCAAAAGACAAATCTTACCTTTGAAATGTCAGTAAAGCACACAGGAACTGGTAAAACACCGTACTTAGCCCGGAACTTAAAAGTCTCTTGTCTTAAGAGTGTGACTTGTGTAAACATCTGTACGTCCAACAAAAACTCTACATAATTAACGTCTTTATAAAGGACTTGAAAAATGATTTTTCATTTATGTCACTGAATTCTAGAGTCGGATGGAATTACCATGTAAATATATTACGAATTTTCTTCATAAGTAATAAAATAACAAAATTTGTATGATAGTTTAAATAAATCAGTGACCTAGTTTCAAATGTCTTAATAACTTTCAATCCTGAAAAAGTATTGTATTCTCCATTCTCGTTGACTGTCTAAAACGAAAAAATATACGATCTTAATTATTTTACTCTTTTAAACAATGGCCTAAATTTTTTTGCCCGGTGAGTCCATCTTACATTTAGGTACTTTGAGACCTGTGTTCCTCAAATAAAATGTAAGACAAAATCTGTCATGTCCCTGAAGGGGACACCAGGTCACCATTCTGAGACGAGAAGGTTACGTCCTCAACGACCAAGTCAGGGATCAGTCCCTTGATTCTAGAGTACACAACCACCACTCCGGTTTTTATGTAAATTGATTAATTAGTTTATTTTTTTGACAGGTTGTTTGGTAAGTTCATAGACTAAAAGTAATCCCGGAACAGAACCACCACCACCAAATCAACGATTCAGTACAGGCTGAGAACGTTAGGTCGCCTGACATCGGACGGTCCGAGGAGACAGGCACCCTAAAAGGTCCGTTCTTATGACCTCACCCAACGGTAAAGGAAGAGGTCCCCTAGAAGGGCTGGGTCCCTAACTTGGGCTCAGAGGACGTAACGTCCGTCTAAGAAATGGCTGACTCGATACTCCCTTCGGGTTCAACTCGGAACAGAATTATAGGAAATTATAAGTTGACTAAACAACGGAAACCTATTATTATTTTTAAATATTTCGTTTCAGTAATAAAACTATATTCAACTACATACAACAAGACTTGAAACAGTAAAACTTAGAAAAGATTTACTTAAGTTATAGCTACCGCACATTGGGTCGTTCTTCCTAAGACTAAGTCCGCAACCCTCACTATTGCCTCTGTTCGCTAACAGACGGTGTCTCCACTTCAAACCCCAGTCTAAGAAAGGAAAGACACGGAGATCCATGTAGATGAACGTAAGTGACCTGAGAACCTATTTCCGTCAACGGACTCTTGTACACTGTTACAGACACTTTCAATAAACTTTAAAAGGTTCACAAGATATGTATAATTGACAACAATCGAAAAAGACGTAGAAATTATCAAACATTTACAGAGTTCCTACTCAGGGACAGAGGAAGGGGAGGAGGGTGGGGGGAATGTAATAGATCTTATAAGAACGTACGAATTATTTATAATATTTTACTGATTCACCACACGTTCATGAGTCCTTCATAAAAATATTTATAGTCACAAACAAAAATTTACTGTCTCATTGAATCCTTTTTCGACAATTATGCGGACGTATTTACAATTCGTTAGTTTACATGTAACGTACAAGGGGTGTCCTTTACGTAAAAACTCATCGGTATTAAAAATGTCGTTATAAACAAAAAGCCTTTAAGAATCTAACACAAGAAAAGTCTATTATAACCTATTTTCAAACCACTAAACACTGAATTCTCCGGAGGGTGTGATCTCGAAACATTTCACTAATATTTATTGAGTAAATCTTGTAAACAATATACATCAACCAATCCAAGGGTTTGAGAAAGTGATTATTTAGTAATGCACTCCAAAGAACTGGTCGTCTCGATTCTCCCTGTCGACCCCATCCCTACCTACACAGTACTGGGGAAGTGTGTGTGTGCGTGTGCGCGTGTGTGTGTATGTGTGTGCACGTGCACGTGTGTGTGTAGTACTACGGAAGGGACAAACTCCCTTGAATGACTCGACCTGACTCGCTGTCTATGTATGGGTGAGTGTGTGACTCAAAAACACCAATAACTTAAGACTTTGTAACACTATGAGAAAATTCCCGAAGGGACCACCGAGTCACTATTTCTTATCGGACGGCTACGTCCTCTTTACCCAAACTAAGACCCCAGTCCTTCTAGGGGACCTCTTCCTTTACCGATGGGTGAGGTCATAAGAACGGATCTCTTAAGGTACCTACCTCCTCGGACCACCCGATGTCAGACGCCCCAGCGTTTCTCAGTTTATACTAAATCGCTGACTATTATGAGAAAATTCTACACTAATCATCGAGTCAATGAGATTCTTTAGACTTAAAAATGAGAAACATGTATATTTAGGTCCTTTTAACGGAAAAGGGACAAGAGAAATCCGTAAACTCTAAATTATACATCGATTCTACAAATTTAAATAAAGGGTGTTTTATAAAGTATTCCGTTACATAATTTTTAATCATATGGAATTACAAAAAGTATATCTTATAAAGTTTTCCTTCTTCTCAAATATCCGTCTTTTTCTTCCGGTTATAGTTATTTTACTTTAATGGGAGTACTTGGATGTACTCATCAAATGACACCAAGGGACCCCCTTTTTTATGAGTTGTGTAACGAAACACTCAAAATAAATTAAGTTGAGGGAATCGACATAATTTTGAGTATTCAGGGGACTTTATCGGGTAACAAAGTCTTTAATGAGTGGGCTCGAATAAAAGATAATTTAATTTTGTCCGAGACGAAATAGGAAACAGACAGAAGATTCCTATTAATTCAAGTAATTATTTTGTAATTTGTTTCTTGAAGTAATAGGAAAACAAGGGTGAATCATATTCATCCTACGATTATAAGATTTTCCTCCGGTTCCCAAACAAAAGAGGAAAATTTGATCTACGTATACAACTTTAAAACGATTCAAAAATTTCCACCCTCCTCCCAATCTTCCTCCCTGGTGTCTTTCCTAATACAAGTCGTCTTACTTCACACGTGCAAAGGGGAACCGAAAAACGGAAGGACAAATAACGTGTAACAGCAGAGCAATGGACTCTTGTGGAGATTCTTTACACACAAACTGTGCCTATTTCCAAGACTTAATAAGGTACGTTGAAAGATAAAAGTGAAATAAACCGCTTATACAATAGTAGACACCAGTCAGTCAGAACGAGGGACGAGTTGTAGAGGAACACTCCAAGTCTTAAGTGTGGAGTAGGGGAGAAACCGACAACGGTAACAGGCTAATTAAAATTGTAAACAGTGAGTCTAACTAAATCGTAAATAGTGAGTCGATTTGTTCGTCTTTCGTTTGCACTCCGGGTCATTCCTCGACCCACTACTTACTTTACGTGTAAACAAAGGACGGTCGAAGACTTGTCAGACACGTATGCAGGTTTTCATTCTACTTGTGCTACACCATGTTCAGTGCCGGAGCCCTCAAATCCTCGTTCGGTGTCAGTGGACTTGAACACCCCCAAGGACTAGGGACACTAACCTTTTCGAGAAGTGCTTTATCACTTCGATTTCGCCTCTGCACTCCGAAGTATAAAGTGCGCACTGTCTTAGTATCTAATAGACTTGTTCGGAGTAGTCAATCACACCCTTTGTGTTGGGGTTCCCTGTTGATTCAGACTAACGATTTATCTTCGTAATAAGACTTTTGACGTGTCTTGGGTACAAGGAAAATTCATGATATAAATTTCGTCGAAGAATGTATAAATTTTGTCGAAGGAGATGGATTTGTCCCTTAATTTGACTTCGAACTACAACACACATTCTACGTGACATTTATTTACTCTACAAAGTCCCCGACCGACGGACGGGAGACATAAACCGCGGTACTTTGGAATAATTACATGAAAACCATTTAGTCATAACAACAGTCTAGAGTCTCGTGGTAATGATATTATCGTTAGCTAATCTGAATCCCGATCGAACCATCACCTAAAGGTCAATAAAGAAATGAGATAGTCCACAATAGATCAGGAAGAGTCACAGGACTGAGAATCTAATCTTTTATAGTAGTCCAGGGACTTTTTTAAAGTCTAGTTTTGCATGCATGACTCTTCACACACACGCAATCGAACTGCTTAAAACTTGTTCACTCGTGTGAGTGTGTTTGTCAAGGACCAATCTCTTTGTTTTGACATGGTCGGTGGGTCCTTCTGGGGGAGTACGTGGGTGGGGGGTTGGGTTCTCGTCGGTGATAGGTCTGAAGTTTGTGGTATCTAATTAAAACGGGTAGAAACTTAAATATAAAATCACCGTAACGGGAAACCAACCAGAGATAATCAGTCATGATGCAAACACCCTTAGTGCCATGAAAAAAAAAAAAAAAAACACTAGTGTTTTGTAAGAGAATTAGACGGAACTATTGCGAAGAGGGAACTTAGTCTGTCACGGAACAAAGAAAAGTCGGAAGACTACTTCTGTGCCAATCGGAGTTACACGGTTACAGTTTGTAGTACCTTCTTCTTGTTTGGTTCCTCCTGAGGACGGTAGCGGAATCGGGTCAAGTTCCAGACTCTTCCTTCCTACCCTTCTTTCACGAACAAAACAAAACAAAAGTTGTACACAGGTCAATAAACCGACGTGAACAGAATCAACTCTTGGACCCCTAGAGGGTAGAAATAACACCGCACATCCTAAAGCAACACCGTATATTCGAGAATGAACCCCGTAGTCCTAGGTAAAGGGGATGGTCCCTAGCTTGGGATCTGACGATGTAACCCCTGTACCTCAGGATCGGTGACTGGTGGTCCCTTCAGACCGCTTTCACGAACAAAAATTCAAGGTTTACGATACAAATTTTATACATCTTTATACCGTTGTTATTATGTCATCAATGACAAATAACTCGTAAGTATACGTGGTCCGTAACCGATTAGACACTTCCACTAGAGTAAATTTTAAGTTTTGAGACTGTACCTATGAGATTCGTGAGATAAGATATCGACTCCTTCAAACCAAGTCAAGTCAGTCAAGAAACGTAGTCCACCGGTTTCCTAACCTCGAAGTCGAAGTCGTAGTCAGGAAGGTTACTTATAAACTCTCACTAAAGGAAATCCTAACTGACCAATCTAGAGGAACGTCAGGTTCCCTGAGAGTTCTCAGAAGAGGTTGTGGTGTCAAGTTTTCGTAGTTAAGAAACCGTGAGTCGAAAGAAATACCAGGTCGAGAGTGTAGGTATGTACTGGTAACCTTTTTTGTATTGAAACTGATCTACCTGTAAACAACCGTTTCATTACAGAGACGAAAAATTATACGACAGGTCCAAACAGTATCGAACAGAAGGTTCCTTGTTTGTATAAAATTAAAGTACCAATGTCAGTGGTAGACGTCACTAAAACTTCGGGTTCCTTTCTTTCAGACAGTGACAAAGATAACAAAACGGTAGATAAACGGTACTTCACTACCCTGACCTACGGTACTAGAATTAAAAGACTTACAACTCAAAATTCGGTCAAAAAAGTGAGAGGAGAAAGTGAAAGTAGTTCTCCGACAAATCAAGGAGAAGTGAAAGACGGTATTCTCACCACAGTAGACGTATAGACTCCAATAACTATAAAGAGGGTCGTCATAACTAAGGTCGAACACGAAGGAGGTCGGGTCGCAAAATGTACTACATGAGACGTATCTTCAGTTTATTCGTCCCACTGTTATCTGTCGGAGTTGTATAAGGAAAGGTTAAACCTTGGTCAGACAACAAGGTATAGGTCAAGATTGACAAGGGAGACAAGATCTTCACCGACAAAAAACGACCGATCTACAGAAACTCCAGAAGGGTCCACCGTGATCACCATTTCTTGAGTGGACGGCTACGTTCTCTGTATTCTGTACCCAAGTCAGAGACCCGCCCCTTCTAGAGGACCTCCTCCCGTACCACTGGGTGAGGCCATAAGAAGGGACCTCTTAGGGTACCTGTCTCCTCGGACCACCCAATCCTGAGCAACCCCAGCGTTTCTTAGTCTTTGCTGACTTCGTTGAATCGTCCGTCCGTCTTTAGGAACTTCCACTACACTAGGATGAATCAAGAAAGGTCGCAGGTCTCGTCGACCTTCTCTAGGCGGAAACAAGGAAGGAGGACAGGACGTCGTAGATCTCGTACTGGTCAACCTACTCGAGACTGTCTGTCGTGAAAGGGGAGGTATCCTGGGAGTAGTATCAGCGAAGAGCACAATGCTAAAACCTAGGAATAAAAACAGGAAAGGCTGTGAAAGAATGGTACAAGCGGTCAAAAAGTTTAAGGTTCTTACAAATCGTAGTATGGACGGTAAATAAATCATCAACGAGTCATTGATAAGTGACTTAAAACTTAAACTTTATGAATGAACAGTGTACAACGACCCTCACGTTTTTTCGGGGGTGAACATATAAAAAGAGAAGAGACAAGGAATTTCTTATAATGTCGTCTAAAGTAAAGAAAGTATACTTTGATTCGGTATTTCTCCGGCACTGAAAAATTTTACAATAATAAACCTCCTATTAACAAAATGTCTCGACACAATCAAGGACGACATGTTGCTTCACTTAGTTGATATGCACATGGATACAAGAGAGAAAAAACCTGGAAGGAGGGTGGGGTGGGACAGGGCGACGAAATCTAGTTCTCCGGAACTACTAATCTAAAACCCAAAAGATAAAGAAAATGAAAATAAGGGGAAGAAAGAGACAAAAAGTGGAACAAGAGTGTAGTATATCCCTTCTATTTTGAACCCAGTGGTATATGGAGGTCTTCTCTAGCCCCTCTTCTAACCCTTCGATGTACTACACAAAATCTCAGTAGATACAAAAACAAGTAGACAAATAATTTAGTACGAAACAGAGAGAGAAAAATAAAAGGATTATCCCCTTAAAGTAGTCCTTAAAGTTGGTCGCGGAAGTGAACACTCACTGTCACTGTTGAGTCCTCTTCTGTCTCCGGTCAAAAGGGTACCTTGTCTACACGAGGTAAGCCTTAAATATTTGATGTACTTCCGTTCAACTCCCAGTCGGCAATTATTAAAGAATTGAATAACTCAAGACAAACCGCGGAATCTCAAATTCAAGTTCCAAAGGTTGGGTAGTGGAAGTGAGAGCCGAATAACGGTGGAAGGAGTCCGGAAACATGGTAGAAGAGTTACGGAGCGCACAGACAGACGACTGCACTCCTGGACTAGGGACGGTAGGTACGGATACATAGACACAAATACATACTAAAAGAAAACATAAACCTTTAATGATTCGAAAGGTCACCAGTCACGTAGCACATTCAGTCCTTTAAATAGTCTTAACGACACTGGTAGGTCATTTTCGATTTTGCTTCAAAGTGCACGAAAAGATACATAGGATCCTTTTACGAAAAGAACCCTCGCATAAATATCATTTTCCTCTTTTTTCCTTCTGAAAATTTACTTATACAAGGGAAAAATCCTTCCAAGGAGACTCCAGTGAATAAGGGCTCGTCCAAATCATCGCGACTCTACAACTTTCCAACCTACTTCAGTGATTTAACAGTCTGCTTTGAAGTAGCCTCCTCGCCGTTGTTACTCCCCTCTTGGTCGGGAAACGTTCCGACCGCCAATTCCAAGGCGAAACACTGTCCTAAAGCACGCAACCAAACAAGGAAAGTCACGAAACCGCAACCAGCACCGTGGGTTCCTAGTGCTCCTATAAGGAAATCCGAATTAAGTCTATGGAACACCCAACACTCTCTGCCACCAGAGACTCAACGACACAATTTCAGTCCGGACCCCAGAATTCCGCGACCAGGAATAAAGGACTCCTACCACGACCCTACCGGCCCGAGATAGATTTGCTTACAGAGGCTCGTAGTGGAAACTCCCTTGACCCTCTTTTTGTCGACTTGCCATGTGACATCCTCTGAGCCCACACGAATCTTGTTTGTGTCACTAGGACCGTATACTGCGTGTAAACGTCTTTTGGATTAAGCAATGAGACATATAGATTAGGTAGTCGAGAATAAAGTGTAATGGAGTGGGCGTGACGGAGGAAGACAGGAGACGGAGGAGACTACACCGAAGTCGCGTCGGAGTAGTGACGAATAAACCTACTGTCGTCCTCAGGGGGTTGGGGACGACTCGTAGGTCGTAGGGTGGGGAGGTCCGTAAGAGGATGTCACTCTTAGAGTCTGACACTGAGAGGACGGTCACCGAGAGTGTCCTGCGAGGGTGTAAACTACGGACAGACAGTTGAGACTCCGTTCAGACAGTGGTTTTGCACCTTTTAATCCGAAACTAGAAAGAAAATACTTGTCAAGTTCAACTCCCAGATTACCACCTTCGGGACTTCTTTTGTTAATTTCACTATCAATTTTTTTTTTTCGTACAACAAAGTCTTTTCGTTCAAAGGATCTAAATCTCTAAAGACCTCCGTGGCCCAGGTACCTTTACCGATGACATGTCTTACCCAGGACACCCGTCTCAGATCCCCTTGTTTCCACTCACAACTTTAGATGACGTTTACAAAGGGCTCATTTGTGAGGACGTCCTCCGAAGAGAACCGTCCACCTCTCGAGATTGTCATTTTATTTTGGATTTAGATGTCACTTTTCAACATGTGACGTTAGTCCGGGTAACATCGGAGCTGAACGCAGAGAAAATTTCGCACTCACACAAACTGACGGTAGGTCACATGACTTAATGAGTCGGGAGTTGGTAGTTCTCGAGACACAAAATACATTAGCACAGAGGAGAGGAAGTGACTTCATCGTAGAACACGAAAACATTGATGTCAACTAGGAGTAAGTGTATCAAGACAATATATCAGAGGAGTTTGTGACTTAACAGATTAGGACTTGACAACGAGGGTACCCTTTATGTCCCAGTCCAAGGATGCTCGGAGACCAGTGTGTAAAAACAATCGACCAACCATGTATTGGACCAAAATACACATAAGGACGGAGTTCTGTGCAATAAATTACACCTAACAACCAAACAATTGTAACATGAACGTCGGTTCTTTCTGGGACATTGAGTATGTCTTACCTTCGAATGGATTGTGTCCATAAAAGAGGAATCCCATGTAGTATCGGAAAAGTACGAATCCCATTATTCTGTCGTGAGACCATGGTGCGAGTCAAGTCAAGTCAGAGAGTCAGCACACGCTGAGAGACGTTGGGGCACTTAACGTCGTGCGGTCCGGAGGGACAGGTAGTGGTTGAGGGCCTCAAGTGAGTCTGGGTGCAGGTAACTCAGTCACTACGGTAGGTCGGTAGAGTAGGAGACAGCAAGGGAAGAGGAGGACGGGGGTCAGGGAGNATTCTGTCGTGAGACCATGGTGCGAGTCAAGTCAAGTCAGAGAGTCAGCACAGGCTGAGAAACGTTGGGGTATTTAGCGTCGTACGGTCCGGAGGGACAGGTAGTGGTTGAGGGTCTCAAGTGAGTCTGGGTGCAGGTAACTCAGTCACTACGGTAGGTCGGTAGAGTAGGAGACAGCAAGGGAAGAGGAGGACGGGGGTCAGGGAGGGTCGTAGTCTCAGAAAAGGTTACTCAGTTGAGAAGCGTGCTCCACCGGTTTCATGACCTCAGAGTCGAAGTCGTAGTAAGGGAGGTTTCTTTAGGGTCCCGACTGGAGGAAGTCTTACAAACCCCCGTAAAATTTACGTTTTAGTGGTTTCTTTTCGGAGTTTCACACTATGATTCATCTGAGACTTTTCCTGTGAAAAAATGTCAGACTTATGACTTTGTTTTTTCGTACCTACTGGAGTGGAACAAGTCGGAGTTGATGTCTTCACATACAACCCCAGCCCCTGAGACCAAAAAGTGGTCCAAGACGCACACAGATGTTTTAGTGGTATTCATAACTAAAACCCCACTATTTATCTAAAGTCTATCATCTATTTAAGTATTTATGGTTTAGTAACTTATTACAAACAACTGACATATCGGTAGATTGAATCGTTTTCATTGGGTCTTATGGGGATAAAACACATCACTTTATCTACAAAATATATAAAAACAAAATATAACAAAATATAACCGATGAAAAATAACACTTTGACTTTGAATCTTCCTTTATAGGTACCGAGGATATCAACTTTGGGTTATCCTCCTCTATTCTTGTACAAAAGAACCAATAAAGACCAACATATAAAAGTGGGTATTTAAAGTGATAGTGAACCTATCTCCACGTCATTAAATATACAACTAAAAATAATACGTGTTTTACACATTAGTTATATCTTTTTCAGAATTCATAAAAAGAAAAAAAAAAAAATTTTCCTCAGTCACAAAAAGTTCGGTCTCCAACTGTAGTTCGTCGATCTAGGGAGGAATCTCCCTCTGAACAAGAGGCACTGTGTAGACCTCTCAACCGACCCGGACTCAATCAATTATTACACAGTCTTGAAACTGTGTCTTTTGTTAGGAAGACAGACAATATGGAACGAACGATCCCCTTACAAGGGTGAAAGTCCCTACCGAAGGCAAAATCGACAGTCGACTCAATTTCGTCATAAAGAGACACAACCTCTAGTTTCACCTCTTGTCGTGTACCTTCAAGGCTTTCACCCTCTCCGGAAAGATTTATGAGGGTGGTCTCGCGAAGAAACCCGAGTATCCTCTCCCCACGGAAAGTCACTTTAGACCTACAAAATGTGTACTTTTGACAGTTTACGTTAAACTCCGTAAAAAACAGTAATTCAGAAAATACGAAGGGAAAAAGGATTATCGTGTGCGTTCGCGCGTGCGCGTGTGTGTGTCTGTGTGTGTGTGCCAGGAGTGTTTGTCATCTTACGTGTAAAGGTACATTGACTGTTCGAGTCACCTCCTTAGACAGTTGTAGTCCTCCACGATTCTCCCGTTACTCCTTAGCTCAATTCGAACCGTAAAGACTGAGAATACAACATTAGGTCTCGGTCCGAGAGAAAAAAATTTAAAATTACAAAACGACAACAATAACAACTCAACGATTCAGCACAGGTTGAGACGTTGAGGTACTTGACGTCGTGTGGTCCGAAGGTACAGAAAATAAAAATTACCACCATTTTACGCATACTGGATTTTGAATGGTAGAGTCGGTGAAAAAATTGACATGTTAAGTCGCCATTCACATAAGTGGAACAACACATTGGTAGGGGGGGTAGGTGGAGGTTTCAAGAAAAGTAGAACACTTTGTCTTCGAGGAATGGGTAATTTGTCATTGAAGGGTTAGAGAGACGGGAGAGGAGACCGTTGATGATAAGATGTAAGACAGAAATACTTAAACTGATAAGATCCCTGGAGTACATACAATTCAGTATGTCACGAAAAGAAAAGCACTAACTAAATAAAGTGAATCGTACTACAGGAATCCCTGTAGATACAACATTGCACATAGTGTTGAAGGATGTAAAAATTCCGACCTGCTATGAGATAGCATACAGATCTGGTGTAGAAGAGGCACGTAGGTGGGTGCCGGTGAACCGAGCAAAGGCGAAAGACCGGCAACACTCATCACGACGGCACTTGTACCTGCCTCCGTCCAAATCTGACAACTGACAGTGTCGGTCACCGAGAGTCTTCTGGGCACACAAGACAGGGTATCCTTGCCTGGCTCCGGACACTTCTTGACAATGCCTATCTTCTCCTACGCGTGACCGGTAGGCTCCCCTGCACTCATGGGTCTCGACCCCTACTCGGAGGTGGGACCTTTCACGTACAAAGTTCACCTTTCGTCGAGACAGCACTATCTTAGCACCAAGCGAAAAAACCCCCCGTTCAACTATATCAGGATAGGTTACTACAACTAGTCTTCCACGTTCAAATAGGCGACCACGAATAACAGTACCAGAACCCGGGTGTGTCATGATCCAGTGTGGAAAAGGAACCGACACTCAAAATAGACTAAACTCCGATACCCATCTTACACTAAGTCCTTTACTCTACCTTAAAGACCTGACTTCTAAAGTCGACTGAAAGGAAACAGACTTGGTTGGTTATCGACCTGGATTTTACTATATACCAGGATAAGGGTGAAGAAGGGGGTCTCAGGAGTTCCGGACTCTTTTGGTATATGAAGACTCCAGAACCAGAATTCAGGTTATCCACACGATCGATTACAAACAATTTATGGTGTACGGTGTGTGACAGGATTCATGAAGTGTCCAGCATTGAGTAAAGGAGAAATGTTGTTAGGATACCCTATTTAAGACGAAAATAGGGAGTAAAACGGGTACTGTTTTGACTCCGTGTTCCTCTGACTAGTAGAACGGGGTCCCAATGTCTCCCGATCCTAACGTGGACTCCTTAGAGCATGGTCTACCGGTAGGGAAGGTCAGATAACGTATATTTCTAAATGAGCCGATCGAAATGCGTCCTCCCGTACTCAATAGACAGTTCTGTCACTTGGAGAAGGGCCCCCAACTCAAACCTGGTATACCGTATCCCATCTAAAAACCAAGGGTTCTAAAACAAAAGGTACTAAGTCGCATATCCGGACCTGGAAGGCAGTTTGAAGGACTCCCAAAAGGAGAATCACTCTTAAATGAGGTAGTAATTCTTAAAGAGGTGAATATCTTTCTGTAACTGCATACAAGATATCACCTTTCGTCATTGACACTAGTTTAGAGAGAACGAAAAATTTTTATAACGTCTCAAGGAAAGTTTAATGCAGATCGTGTCGGTCGAGAAGTAACCTATGCGACTCCTCCTCCTCCCGATCGAACTAATATCTTAGTGTCTTAATATCCCTTTACCTAAAATGTCTCTTTCTCAAAAATTTGATACATTTAAAAACCTTTGGGGTAAAAGTTAGAATATAGAAAACAAGGGTTGAGACGGACATTTAGTCATAGTAGACATCTGGAATTATTTTACAAGTTCGGGATCTGTTGGACGAACCCTCATAGTCTGGACCGTAAAAAAAATTCGTGGAATCTACTAAAATGACGAATTTCTCGGACCTGACTCTCGGTGAGTCGAACAGGTAACGGGAGTACAATGTCAACTCGTCCACCCCCGGGTCCCCGTAACTCTGAAACTTACTACACAAAATGTCGGTTCGACCGAGGGGTTGGGGTCGTTGAGACCTTCGGGTGGGGTGTCTCAAGACTGTGTAGAGGTACTTTTACGACTCAAACATTTTTAGTAAAGACATACAATCCACCTAAAAACATTCAAACGAGAATTCTTGAGTCCACGACAAGCACAAAATCACCGCTAAAAGCCAGAGTACGAACGAAAGCACGACGTCTTAGTCACGTAGGTTTCTGGTCCTGTAGCTATATCGTTACTAACTTGTCGACTCTCTTCGTCACCTAAACGACGTTCTAGGACTATCCATACACAGAAAAGAACCGGGTTGAAGGCACTCAGGTATTACATGTGACTAAATAACTCACGTAAAAGAGTCAAAAATTTCATAGACACGTGTGTCATACCCGAATGGTGATTGACGACTTTTTCTTTTCAATTAAGATTGACAGACAAAAGGGTTCTACGTATTTGTTTTCTCAGTTTGAAGCCCTCCCTAACTCTCGTTAATGGGGGACAAACAGCAAAGATCTTTAAGTAAGTAGGGAGTACGTTAAGTATCCCACTAAAAACATAATACAAATCTGTTGTCTTTATCAGTTTCACGTATAAAATATAATTACTTCAAATTTGGGGACCCTATATATTTATATTCTCTAAAAGATTTTTTCCCGTTCATAATTAAATAGTACACGATGGTAAAGAAAATCTTAAAAAAATTTAAAGACAAATTAAACAACACAAATTAAAGACGATATGTCGTTTCACTGAGTCAATAGGTATGTATACCACGGTTCATATACAATTGATTTAATTTATAAAGGTTTCTAAACCCACTATTAAAAAATTAACTTAATCAGTGATAGTTATTATCCGTGATATACGTCAGTCATATCAAAACTGAAAAATCGACTTCTATTATCTTACGAGTACCTGTTTTATAAAAAGTCTTTCCGTCATATGGATCATAGTCCCTATTGCTGACATAACTACCCCTTTATCTAGGTTTCCAATAGGGACCATTTGACAAGTCCCAAACACCCCTAAATTTACACTTCTACTACACCAAAACATTATACCACCCACACCTTTAGTGTGGTCCAAGACCCTTAAATACTTTTCTCAATAATCACTCAGGGTCTCACGGTCCCTCTCATGTGGTGGTGGGAACGGACCGAGACTTCCTTATGAGTGTCCAGCCCGACTCGTACCGACCTTTGGAAGTCGTTAACTAAACTTTTCGTAAAGCTAAGACGGTTGTAATCTACTCACGAATCTCGTACCTTTCTACACGTCACACATGCGACCCCCTATATTCCTACTTGTTCTGTGTCGAGAAGGAAGATTCTTGAATTTGCTAATGTTGTCTACAACGGAACTCATCACTGAATATTCACATTACCTAAATTCCCGAACTGCACTTCCTTTTTTCACTATCGCACTTACGGACCGAGGCCTTCCTTTTCCCCTCCACCGAGTCGGTCGGAAATCTTCAAATCTCATAAAGTGGACCGGGAAATTGTCGATCGTGAAAGTTCCTCTTTCACTTAAGACATGACTTGATTTTCGAGTACGTTTCCGTATCTCCAGTTCTTCTCACCTCGTCCGAACCTTTTAGAGCCCCTCTTTTCCACTAGAGGGTGCGACCGACACGAAGTCATAGTAAACATCTTCAAAGTTTTGTGTCTGTGAGACGGACTGTGACGGTCACCACACACACCCCCCCCCGACCGGTAAAAGTAAAAAATTTTTCAAGACGACCACGAAGACTACACGTCGGTCCTCACCCTGAAGGGTCTCCTCGATAATCCTCACTACGTCCACACTGAAGTTTGAAACCCCAACTCCTCGACTCTAAATAAAGTATACATCTTCCTCCGTCGCCACCGACATTGTACACTACTAAGCACAAGTATTTCTCTTTCTCTGTGTCTTTCTCTCTCAGTAATATACCCCGGTCCTTTAACATGCCGACCTCCTCTTGTGCGGAACCAGTCGGTCTGTGACCAGCGTTCGGGCCGAGATCGTGGTCAATGAGACCTACTCAATGTATGTAAGAGACGTGGGGTCAAAAGAGTAGACATTCTACCCGATATTCATGAACAGAAAATGACAACACTCCTAAACTTTATTATTTATTTGACGACCACCTTTCCACGTGCCCGTCTTGGTAAGAGGTCTTCCGTAGGACCATCAAACATCGGTATCGGATCTTTATCTGTATTTCGAAAACTTAATTAAGGTTTTTACATAGGATTTCCTATTTCTCTGTACTTGTCGTCAACACTCCCCTCTCTCCACAAAAAGGATCGTCTTTAAACCCTTTTTCCGTTACTACATTGTCAAACCTCTATGAATTTAATACCAGGAATTATTCTACTTTGTACGCTGGTTATGGAAAAAAATTTGAAAGGTTACATAAAATCCAACGAGTGATATATTACAATTGAAATTTTTCACACTTTCATATATGTTAAACAAGGGTTACTATATTTATCTTAATCACCTATCACTTTCAACGAGTCAGCACAGACGGAGAAACGTTGGGGTACCTGCTATGTCAGGTACCTTAAGAGGTCCGACCTTATGACCTTACCCTATCGAGAACGGAAAAGGTCCTCTAGAAGGGTTGGGTCCCCTAACTTGGGTCCAGAGGGCGTAACGTCCGCCTAAGAGATGGTCGACTCGGGGGTCCCTTCGGGTCCTTATGACTTCACCCATCGGATAGGGAAGAGGTCGTCTAGAAGGACTGGGTCCTTAACTTGGTCCCAGAGAACATAACGTTCGCCAAAGAAATGGTCGACTCGATGGACCCTTCGGGGTCCAGGGTAATTGTCAATTTTGATCTTTGTTTATATAGTTCTACCTTCAAAAGAGACTCACAAACATTTAATGTCAAAAATAGATATGAAAATTTGTAACCTCTATGAGTCATCATCTATGACACCATCAAGAAACCACTAACTTCAGCCCCACTCCTACCTCCCTTTGTCAGGTTCCACAAAATCTGGACTGGGGAGGACAGAGGTAGACTCCACCCCTTGGTACCCCGTGTCGGTCAAACTCTTCCTCCCATAATCCCTGGACGACGTATCTTAGGTTCCACCGTCACACTATCACAGGTAAGTCGACGATCTACAAATCCAGACCCCGAGGTTCTGAATCTAAATTTTCAATGAAAGTCCCTGAAGGGACCACCAAGTCACCAATTCTGAGACTCGAGAGTTCCGTCCCCCGGTCCCAAGCTAGGGACCAGTCTCTTGACCTAAGGTGCACGACGTTGATTCTGGGTCACGTCGGTCTATTTAAAACTTTTCTTTATTTCATTTTATTTATTTCATTTTCAGTGAAAGTATTCCATACAAAATTACCTTCGTCATAATATTTACCTACCTCAAGGGTTCCCACTCGGATAGTTGCCCTTTCCTTAAACTTAGACTCTATCTCGGAGCTCCTGCACTACACCGTCTCTCCTCTGGGGGTGAACCCGAGTTTGAAATGTAACAAAATTATAAAGACGGAAGAATGTGAAACATAGTGTAAAGGTCATTTGTAACGAATGTTTAAACTCTACTCATGCACTCGGGGTTTCACTTTTCCTCGCCGAAGCAAACCACCTTTATCGTCACCGGTCCCTTGCACCCTGACCTTGGGTCTCATTCTATCCCCACCGGACCGCCGACACCGAGGGGCAAGACCCGGAGGCAACGTAGTAGGAAGTACGCTCCGCCCACTCGACTCCTAGACCTCTATGGCGAGGTCGAACCTTTCCAGACTCCGTTATTCAACGGTTCCTACAGCTCGGTCAGCCGTATCAACCACCCACACCTCCTTTTGCCGGAACTCATTGGCAGGGTCCCTACCAACTAAATGTAGAAACACCTAACAATAAAATTTTAATATAATACAACATTTTGAAAAATACCTAAACTGGAGGACTTCATTAGCGGACGAAACCGACGATATCTAGAAACACACAGGACTTTATCTATAAGACGATGATTTCAAGATTGAACTATTATTACACAGACACTCGGTCACATTATCTCTATTTCTTTCTCGGGACAAAAACGAAGACTATTTTTCTCCCGTGAAGTTCTCCAGTCAATAAAGATCGACGAACTTATTATCAGTATTTTTCAAATATATGTGTAATTCTAAAGGGAAATAGAGTAAAGGAACTTGGTCCAACGAAACAAACAAAATTAGTTCAGTGACTAGTGTCCTAATTTAAAATCTCGAAATGGAAAGTACGTTGACATTGTAGTTTTTTAACTCAACTTATAACGAAAGGACAAAACGGAAACAACTAAAGAAGAGAGTTCCTAAAGACTAACAACCAATCTCTACTAAAAGTTATCCTAACATATGACACTTACGTATGGGTGGAAAATTTTATCGAAACATTGAAAATATACTGAAAATCTTTAAGGACCAAAATATCTAGAATTTTTTTTAAGTTGAGAATTTTAATGTCTTTAAGTCTTTCACATTCTGTTAAAGCCTCTATTTTACGTATGGAGTTTAACGAAAACTTTAAAAAATAAAATTATAAGGATAATTTGTTTACGGGAACCACGTATAGACATCATATCACATACATGTTATATCATCTCTCTTTGAAATGAACAAAGATGTTTGACTAATTCAAGAATTATTTTAAATCACACACGATGGACACTGAAAATACTGGAGTAGTCTCTAATGATAACATAAAGTTTATTCAACTTAAAACTATGGTTTCATCTAACTTTTAATATAAATTTTTATATATATATCAGTACTACTCCTTTGATATATCAAACTTTAAAGATGGTATTTGGAAAATAATGAGTTAAGATTACTATTTGTGTTGAAAATTCATATATTGATTTTCGTCATCCTAAATAATTTCAAATCATTAAACCATTATGAAAAAGGGGGGAACGAGAAATCTAATTCGTG
The DNA here is from genome assembly GCA_006410555.1 of Capra ibex. Classification (NCBI taxonomy): domain Eukaryota; kingdom Metazoa; phylum Chordata; class Mammalia; order Artiodactyla; family Bovidae; genus Capra; species Capra ibex. Next base: position 58,528,315 of record SJYO01048061.1, on the reverse strand, counting down.
TCTATAATGTCTCTCTTCGTAACATTTGAAAATGGGACACCTGGGTCGTCTACTGAACCTTAACGTTCTGAGTCGTGACTTCATACAACTGGAAAGATATTGTCGTGTAAAAGAGAAAAATGTAACTTTATCAAAACGAAATTTAATATAAATACAGAAAAATAAGACATTAAGGATGTCACCAGTTTATGTCAACCTCTCCAGAGGTCTTACACTCCATTCCGACGAGAACCTACTTGGTCTCAAGACCACGTCATAAGACGGTGTCTTCTCACCGACGGCATAAGATAGTTCTACATAGTACCCCGTCTTGTAAGTAATATTGTGAAACCGGCGGACTACGTTTCTCGGCTGAGCAACCTTTTCTGGGACTACGAGCCTCTCTAATTCCCGGCCCCCTCTTCGCCCGTTGTCTCCTACTCTACCAACCTACCGTAGTAACTGAGTTACCTGTACTCAAACTCGTTTGAGGTCCTCTGTCACTTCCTGTCTCTTCGGACCACACGACGGCAAGTAGTGTGTTGGCTCAGTCTGTGCTGACTCGCTGACTTGTCTTGAAAGTAATCACTCTAGTCATAAGTTTAAACCAGTTCTAGACCAAAAGTTTAAAAAACATGAAAATCGAAGAGATCAAAAGGACGAATGGATAAGATAAAGTGGAGGGTAACTTCTATTCTCAACTGACAAAGGTAACTTAAGAGATTTAGAAACGGTCTGTCAAAATTCCGTCCGGTACCGTTTATTCTGGGTGTCCCTTTGGACCGAGACAGTCTTTGACCTCCATCCTGGTCGGTCACGGTCGTCGGATACTTGGCTGGTCGACTTACATTTGATCCTTTCTGAACTTTCTATTCCCATTCACTAAACTCTTTACAGATCCTCCTAATTCTCTGATCGTTTCTATTTGACTACCCCCTTAGACCCCTGTCCCATTCTCATCCAATCCATCGATACATCCCATTTTAAGTCCACCGACGTCTCTTTCGTCAAACCTGTATTTTGATCTCTATTCGAACCTTCTAGGGTTCCTTTTGTCCCTCCTCTCTTTTTCCAGACTCAACCACCGTACCCTCATTTTGTAACCAATGTCGGACAAAGTAGGGAAGAATGACTTACCCAAATCCTACCGATTGAAATCATGTCGATTGAATACAAGGAACTCCATAGACTTGTCCATGGCATCATTTCGTCAGAGTGTGAGAATTGATCGATTCAGAGATACAATTTATTCTTCCTTTTCTCGATATCAAATTTTTGGGTACAAGGATCTCTTATACCAAAGTATCAACTCATGACACTAAACCCTAATGCAACTCAAAAGAAAGGTAGAGTTTCCGAACGATTGATACCTGAGGGCGCCCGATGGAGAGATTGAAGAGGAACTAAAAGACATTCAATCCTAGGTAGAATATCGGGTCCTGTGGACTGAAATCGACACTAACAAGGAGGCGAGACAGGAATCCCAGTGACGTGAGGGAGGAGGGGTTCACCTCCCAGTGAGTTACTGGGTCCTCACCCGGTAGTCCTTCGGAGAATACACTTCCGACAGAGTCCAGACAAAGTACTCCGAGAGGAAAACTCTGTACGAGGAAAACTAAGACACGTCTGAATGAAAACAAACATCGAAAAATGAACCTTTATTAATATTTTCCAATTTTTTAATGTCTTCAGACGTTTTTCAATGTTTTTTAACATTGGAAAATGGGTGTAAAAGACACTAATTGTAAAATGGTGAAAACGCCATAGAGACAGAGAGAAAAGGAGGGGTCTCAAGAAAAAGACTTTTAGTCTCCTATTCAAAACATGCAGTATCAGGAAAAGGGATTTGTAGAGTTACAGGGAAAGGATTCTTATCCCTAAAATAGGATATATTGAGCTGAAGTCAATAGTTGAAGTATTTAAATGTGACTATTTTATCAAAGCAGATTAGACGAGAGGTATCAGGTTTATAAATCTGACTAGATTACTACAAAAAGTGTCGTGAAAAAGGGGAAATCATCCTAGACCAAATCTTCGTTATCAACGGTCCATGAATATCAAAGGAAATAAGACCTATAAAGGTATTGGAAAGAAACTAAAAAAATACTGGAATTTTAAAATTTCTTATGTCACGAGAAGAGAAAATTTCTTAGTTGACGGAGAATAAAACACCCTGTCTTTAGGAAGTATAAAGGAGTACTAATCTAACTCAGAGGCACAAGAACAGACCCTACGACGGGTCCACTACACCACAGGAAGAGTCCCATAGTGGACGTCTCCGAGTAACACATACAGACAAGAAGTGACCACTACCATTAAACTAGTGGGTCAACTGCACCTTGAACTAAAGAGGTGGTAAATTCATAACAAAATAAAGGGGAACGTTGATCATCAGTCACTTCTCTATGAAACTCTGGTGCCATCCTAGGACGACGTCTGGGTCAAAAAAAATAGAAAACAAAAACCAACACGACGTATCGTGTGTCTCTAAGGGTGATTCTACACCCTAGATCAAGGGACTACTCCCCAACTTGGGTGCGGGGGACGTAACCTTCATGTCTCAGAATTGGTGCCCGGTGGTCCCTTCTGGGACGTCCTGGTGTAAACTAAGGTCATTTTATCTACGGGAGGACACACGTACTATGGTCCTCATAGTCCTTCTGTGGTTCGGAGATCCTTTTTTTGTCTAGAGGTAAGAAAGAGACTAAATGTTATAATTTAAAAAAAAAAAAAGGAAAAACCACCTTGCTCCTTAGTGCAAACCACATTCCTTAAGAATAACGAACAGAAGGAAGAAACCCGTTAAGAGACAGGTACTGTCTATACAGAAGTACTAAAATTTTTCCCTCCCTCTTAAAGACCGAGACCACCTTTTTTTTTCAGTGTTCTTCCTCCTTACCTTTTCTTTCACCACTTACTCGTTCCGGTCACGGCTACTGTACACCTTGAATTCACCCGGGGAGGAAATACCAGACCAATAAAGACATAATAAAGAAGGTGGGCTAAGTCCTTCTTTGGTCAAAGTATTCGTCTCAGAACGTAGTCAACCGGTCAGACACAACTCAGGAACACGACCTACGTCGGAACAAAAAAAAAAAAAAAAAAAAAAAAAAAATAAAAATGAAATAAAATGAAATGTTATGACATACCAAAACGGTATGTAACTGTACTTAGGGGTACCCACATGTACGCAAGGATTTGTACTTGGGGGGAGGGTGGAGGGAGGGGTATTGTAGAGAGACCCAGTAGTGGCACCTTCGTTGGAACAAAAATTATGGGTTCTGCTTATCCTTCCTCTACTTCAACGGGAGTGAAAATTACGTAAAATTTTTAATACCTCCTTTCTTCGATATCTATAACTCTTTCGTCTCTTCCGATACTCTACCGGGTATTAGGACCCACAAAATCCATGAGACCCTATCATCCCCTTCCCTATTCTCAAATTCCTTTCTCTCTAATTAGATCTAAAGTTCCCACTAAACGTAAACCTACCCAGGGTCCTCCGACACGACTCGTTCTGTCGTACCCGGACTACCTCAGTCGTATCTCGTATTTCGTCTGTCTTCGTGGTTCTCTCTCCGACACGGGTCAATGCACCACTCTGGTTCTGACACTTTACCGAACATTAATCGCGGGGTGCAAGAGACGAAAAATTGTGTGACATCGACTGACAGGGGTAATTCAAACCCATCGTGAACGTAGGTAGGTCCTTCTTGACGGTTCATATGAGAGTATGTATTTATGACAGGTCACCCCTTCCTACACCCTCCTTGTGTCCCTTTTAATCTCTTGTCTCAAAGACTATCTCTTAGTTTTGACGTTCAGTGAACAATCGTCAATTCTGTAAATTAACCCATCCCTTCAGTTACTGTAAAATAAGATTTTTATACAATAAGGGAACTTAAACAGTCAACCCTTACAAAAATTATCATCAGGAGTTATTATCCTTATCTGTAGGATTTAAATATGATCAAACCACTATACATACTTGTACAAATATAAGTCAAGTCAGCGAGTCAGCACAGACTGAGAAACGCTGGGGTACTTAGTGTCGTGCGGTCCGGAGGGACAGGTAGTGGTAGAGGGCCTCAAGTGAGTCTGAGTACAGGTAGCTCAACCACTACGGTAGGTCGGTAGAGTAGGAGACAGCAGGGAAAGAGGAGGATGGGGGTTAGGGAGGGTCGTAGTGTCAGAAAAGGTCACTCAGTTGAGAAGCGTACTCCACCGGTTTCATGATCTCAAAGTCGAAATCGTAGCAAGGAAGGTTTCTTTAGAGTCCCAACTAGAGGAAGTCTACAAATATAATCAATAGTGGTTTAAAAAATATCCCACCTAGTTACCCTAAAACAACAACTGTAACCGGTACAGCGTTCCGAATACCATAGAATCAAGGGACTGGTCCTTAGTTTGGACCCGGAAGCTGACACTTTCACATCTCAGCATTGGTGACCTGGCGGTCCCTTAAGGGACCCCAAGAACTAATGGAATATTTTTCCCGTCTAGACCCATTTTATTTGATAACTCAAAAGGGTAACCAACAGTTTTGTTTGACTACAACTTAACTATCGTATTCTGAAACGATCCAGGTCCGTACAAGTAAATATCTCGAGGGTCACTCTAGAACACATAAACCCTTGAGGACGGAACCTGGTAAAGACTTTTGGGTATACGAGGGTCGTGCACCCTCGGACGTCCAATGACCCATTGGACCGTTCGACTACAAGTGTCCATGAAACCCGACTCGAGAAACAAGACCCTTTAGGGAAAAGAATCAAACATACAAAATCTACGTAAAAAGACACTTATATCGACGTACAAAAATCTTTCATATGTCATTCTTACCGGATGAATTGATGTTTAATTAAGGTACATAATCCGCAACATAGGGACACACGGTCCCTATAATATCGTCAGTCTGAGTCAAGAACGGAGTTTTTTAAATATCAGACTACCTTGTATGGTGCGTAAAAAAAAGAAGGAAATCCACGTTTTACTGGGTTGTAATGTCTCATTACCCTCGCTCATAAGAGGGTTACTCCATTCAAAGGACTACTAATTACTTTCGACTCCACAAAACACTTTGGACTTAACCTTATAGAAAATGTTTTTAGACAATAGACTCTGACAACACTAAGTACTCAATTAACATAACGTCTTAGAGCCTCCCTTAGAGAATAATCGAGAGTATCGGACTAGGTCGGGATAGGTATTAATTTCTGAGTATTCTATATAAAACTTTTAATTTATATCGTCGTAAAAATATCTTTGGTCACTTTTATCGAGTTTAACCGTTGTAAATCTTACAGAACAATTGCTATTTACTAAGTCGTACCCCAAAGGTATATCGACTCTGTAGACGAGTCATAGCAGACAAAAGAGTAGAGTAACACAATACTCTAAGAAATAGTCTACACGGGAGACACTCCACTACATAAACACACGAACACACACACACGTACACGGACGTGAACTTACGTGTGTAGATAAGACCTCGTCTTTTCCTTATGGTCATAGTGTGCTAATACTTGAGAATGTTACTCATATATTTTTAACTTATTTAGAGGGGGGTTTATTGTAAGACAACTAAGATGGTGTTCTTAAACGTTACACTTCTACGTAGGTAATAGCATAAAAAATCAGTCCTGAAGAAGTGTCGTCGGCTACGTTCCTCCAGCACCAAAACAATGTTAGGAACTAGGACCTCTTCGTACGTATCAAGACGAAGTCAAGAAAATTTTTACAGGAAAGGAAAATTGTCTACTCTCTCTTGAGGGGGCGGTAGAGAGGCTGGTTGTGGTCGTGTCGAGACAAACCGGACTTTGGAGCTAGTCCATTTACCTTTGGAGTCACAAGAACGGGTGCACTTTGTTGAGACCTCAAAGAGAAATCGGAAAATGTACGTATATAATATCGCCCTCGTCGGAACAACTGCGACCACTCAAACTCAGGACCGTAGTCTTGGAACGATGTCGAACCCCTCCGGTGTAAAAGTTCGAGGCAACAGTCGCATAGAGGAGAATTCCGACACAATAGTCATTGTCTAATAGAATGGAAGAAAACTTAGTCTCGTTTCTCTCTTTTTACAACCCCGTACATTCACCATGTCTTTATGAGACACCTATTTTATCGGTGGGGAAACGGAGCCACCAACGACCATGGAACGACTTAATTTCTACCACTGAGAAAAACACTCTGTGGGAGTAAACGAGAGACCTGGAACCATTCCAGGCACACAACTAAGGACACTGTCCCGTCAGTAAGGTTCTGAGTGCACTCACCAGTCCTCTCTAAAATTTCCGGAAAAGACGAATATAATGGATGAAAATTTTGAATAATAATCATGTAAGTGTTTACATTTAATATCGTTACCCGTTTTATTGATGACTAAAATTTTTCCTCATACATATCTTTTAAAACCAAGAAGACTACAGAGGTGGATAAATTTCAGGATCGCGATAGATGGAAGAAAATCCACGAAGAAACAAAATTATAAAAACAAACGTATATAAGACACGGTCACGAAAAGTCAATTCACGATTCTTCCGTGAGTCTACGAAATTCGTTTTCCATCATTTCTTGAATCTGTAAGAACCCAAATAATCATTTCGTAAAACCGTCGTCAATGTCTATGTGTATACATATTAAAAAATGGGTGTCCCCCTTTTTTTCTATTAAGAAAATATTTCCTTAAAAAAAAAGTAAAAACCTCCTTCAACCAGCTACCCATTACACACCGGTCGACATTACCAAAGGACCGTAAAACTTACCTGACATTCTGTGTCGATAAACTCTTGTACGAACCCACGCACCACCCCGAATCCTCCACAAAATACCTCTCGGTTTGACATGAACTTTAACCTGAGTTCACTGACCGGAGTGGTACATGTCTGGACTCATATACGTCGGTCTATACCCGACCCGAAGTTAAACGTTCCAGAGTCCAACGCGGCCCTCCTTACCCCCGTGGGTACGGAACTCACCACTAGACGGTCCTTACAAGAAATGTGTGGCTCCTGGAGTATGAACCGATTCGAAAGAGGACAGGGAATATCCGTCAGAATCTGTTAAAATTTTCAAGAACATTGACTCGTTTAGTTTTCAACTTACTTAGAGATGTCTTATTATAAGAAAACTTACATGTAGAAACATCAAATCAGTATTTTAACAGAGATACTGAAAAGGTCAAGAAAAATACTCCAGGTTTAAGTAGAATAGTTGAAACTCGGATGTGATAACTTGGTAAAGACTAAGAAACGTCACCACTTTTGATTCACTTTATAAGTAAAACTTATCGTCCTTTGTTTCTATTAAAGGAGAGGATCGAAGGTCGGAAAGATATTACGACTGATTGGTCACACCTTTAACACGATCGACAACTTTCGAGACACCTCAAACAACATTTATTATGACTAAAAAGAAGTCCTTGTAGTCTATCGTACAACCTTGAAATACTTTAATCATAGTAGACAACCCTTACAAATTTAAAAATAAATAATTCAAAAGTTATAATGTCATACATAAAAAGTGTAAAAGACCTTTTTTATATTTATATCATTAGAATTAACTTCTAGTACAGTAAGAAAAACTAATTCATCGAAACCTAGAAATTTTCACTAAAAATACAATTTTAATTCATATACTTAAGTACACTAAAGACACAATATTTATTTTTGTCTGAAGAGTTTAGTCTTTCAACCTTATCTTTGAATCTAAGAAGTTCAACCGACCATCAAAAAAAGTTTTCTTTTAAAAAAGATACAAAAGGAGGTTCCTTTCTGTTTACATATATATGGGTTTATCAGTAAGGATCTTGGTACAGGTACATAAAATGGTCGGAACGGGATTCTAACTTATTTTTAACACATCCATAAAAGATTTATAGTTTTTGATGATATACTTATCAATCATGGGGGTTTTCTCTACAATAAAGTATTTACTGGTTGAATCTTCACGAAACTTGACCAACTATAAATAACCAATTAATCCAAATAACAATTCCTCTGAGTCGATCACAGGTTTTAATCAAAATATGACTAGTTATAGGTTCTGTTATAACTCTCCGTATAGATACCAAGTTCCCAACTCGTCTCAACTGATCTAAGTCGATAGTAATATCTATAGAAATTTCTCTTTAAAATGTGATGGAACCCTTTTTTTACGTGGTGGACACTTACGACTAAGATATAAGATATATCTTATATAAGATATAAATAAATATTGATTATCTGTATAAATGCGTATAATTTGAAACGTATCGGTTGAAAATACCACTCAGTATAAACGATTTTAACAATAAATTTTCCAGAAACCTTTTCCATAGACCATCCCGAAAACGAAAAATAGACGTATCAGATACGCCCGGGGAAGAAAGGCGACTGTACTAAGTAATCACGAGATTCAGCCACCCGAACTCTTGATAATTGCTACTTACTATAATTGACGTACGTTTCACATACTAACTATTCATGATTGTGAGTCAAAAAATAGTAAGAAAAATAAGGTACGCGGTAGAAAGTAAGAAGACGATATAACATGTAAACTTTAATTTAGGGTATTATACTTTAAGCGAAGTAAAGGTATGTTAGGATACGGCAAACACTTTACGACGGCGGGGAAACCAAAAAGGACCAGGAACACGCTGACATGCGCCTGACCGAGAGAGCGAGAGGACGTCTGGGTCGGGAGTGAGAAGGAGGATAGAGGAAGTTGTTTGAATGTGTCCGTGTTTGTACCCTGTCGAGATCGATGACACAAGGTAGACTTCCTCTGTCACTGTTACCATCCACCGAAACATGGACAAGAAGTTACACGAGTAATTATTCGGTTACTTACTTATACGACTTGGAAGCAAAGACACGTCGACTTCTATCTTACATAAGAGGACGTACGGACTGAATTCTCTATTATCCTTTGGACCTTTCAGGTCTTTTTACGTATACGTAATAAGAGACCGTCAAACAATTTGATACAAATTAATAGAACTTGTAAGACTTAAAACCTTCCTGACATGTTATTAAAGAAGAGATAAAAAAGACGCACCCATAAAAAAATCACACACACAAACGAACAAATATTTTTAAACCCAAAAACATGTAAACCTATTAGAGAAGACTTGATTACAAAAACCTCAAAGTAGAAAATAATAGATCCGAAAGCTATTACTCTAAAAATTTCACTAATTCTATGTGATACTGACTAGACTTTCCTCACGTGACTTTTACCAATCTTCATTCCTTAAAGATTTTTACTCCTCTTTAGTGAACGAAAAAAAAGGAAACATTTAACAAACGTGTAAAACTGAAAACTATTGAAGTCGGGAAAGTAGACATATTATAAGTTCTCCCGAAGGGACCACCGAGTCAACATTTCTTAGGTGGACGGTTACGTCCTCTATACCCCAGCGAGGGACCCGGGTCTTCTCGGGGACCTTTTCCTTTTCCGTCACCTGAGGTCATAAGAACAGACCCTTTAGGGTGCCTGTCACCTCGGACCGTGCGACGTCAGGTGCCCCGACGTTTTCTCGACCTGTGTTGAATCGCTGATTTGTTGTTGTCTATAAGTACTTACCATTTAACCGAACTCTTAGTTTACACGTTTATTTTTTAACTCCTATGAGTCGGTCCTAATTACACCTATAACAAACTAGAGTACGGCGATATATAGATTTCATCGGATTTTCTACTTTTATTTTATGTATATCAATAAATCTATATGAATAATGTCTATAGAGTCAGAGGTATAACCAGACAATCAAGCCTAGCATCCGTAAAATGAGGTTCTACGCTTCATTACTTTCATTGCAATTTACTTTATCTCATACTAAATATCCCTTCTCTTCACTGTATACCCCATTTTGGTGTCACGTTTGTGTTCTTCTAGATAAAAGACTACAATAAAAAAATTAGAGTTATAGTTATACAATGTACATTACTTATCTTTGGTATATACATTTTGTAAACAACACTAAAGACCAGTTTTAAGTTGGTTTTTACGAAAAAGTCTGAAGTAATGTATCTTCCTATTACATATAAAACCGTCCAATCAATGTTTTCCTTAAAATAATAAAGTATCTAAAGATTTTAAAGTTTGGTTTTCGTTCACACTAATTTGTTCTTGTTGTTCCTTTGGTTTCAAGGAAGAACATAGTGGGGTGAAATTTAGTACCCTTAACTCCTTCCGATTCATCTTTGAACGAACTATTTGATAAGGAAATGAATTTTTATTTTCCCTCTCTTAGTAAAAGCAAAGAGTCTTTCGTACCGATAAATACCTAGACTACTACAAATTTCCTTTATTCCGGATCTTACTTTCTAGATACACACTAAACCATAAAGGAATCCTTACTATAGACTTTTTCTGAAAAATTTCGATCCATTCTAAATCTACATCGTCATTCTAAAGATAGAAATATTTACTTGGTTGATTTTGTTCTCTCCACTCCACTGGACGGACCGAGTGGGACGATCTATCTCCCCCTCGACCCGGTACGGGTTCCCAGGTCAGAGGAGAGGTGGTATGGATGGAAGAGTAGACGTCGACCAATAACTCCTAAAAACACGTTCTATGAAACACGGTATATTTCAGAATTCTAAAGGTATCTTTTATTAGTAACACTTTTAGAAGGACTTTTATTTTATTGGTACATTATGAATAGACTATAAAAAAGACTCACTTTTAAGATCCCTAAGTGTACATCGATAATATCACATGATGTGTGTGTGTGTGTGTGTGTGTGTGTGTGTGTGTTATTGTTTCCCTACCAAAAGTCATAATTAGATGGACCCAGTCTGTAACCCATCAACAATAAAAGGGGAAAAACGTTAAACAGATGTCATACGGGATCCCTTCCCTATTAAAAGACAATTAATAGACTATTAAAAGACCGTCGTCTTCAGAAAAGTTTATAAACACATCCAAGGGTTTAGACTGGAAAGTTATTGTTAGAAGTAAGAGAAACTCGATTTACAACGAGGTTCTCGTTACATAAACTTATGTAAAAGGTTACGTAAATTTAAAAAAAAGTTTGAAATTTGAAAAGTAGAACATAACCGTATATCGGCTAATCGTTGCAATGCCATCAAGGTCCACTTGTCGTTTCCCCGAGTCGGTATGTATATGTGTATACGTGAGAGGGGATTTGGGACGAGGGTGGGTCCACGGCGGATTGTAACTGATCTCAAGGTGCACGAAGCAACCAATAGGTAAAACTTATATTGTCACACATGTACTGGAAGGGTTTGAGGGATTGATAGGGAAGGGGAGGGGGTCGTTGGTAGCCAAGTAGAAGGTTCAGACACTCAGAGGAAGACACAAAAATAATAATAATACAATTAATCTCCGATTAATGAAACGTTATACCACCACCCAAAACGGTATGTAAGTGTAAGAGAGAGACAAAACATTCACAAGAAAATTAATTACTTCTTTGTGACATACATAAGGGTTCATACACTCGATTTCAACCTTCTCCCTTTATCGGATGCAAATACAACAAGAAGGACCAATGAGACTTTGTCATCTAGGGTAAGTCTCCGGGGAGTACCGTAGAGTTTCGGCTAATGGGGTAGTCAAAACAAAGGAGTATAAACGCGGTAACAGGTTATAGACACCAATAGAGTTGGACACTTTTATTTACCGTAGTATAAGGGTGAGATGGGTCGTATTACGTTGACCGGAAAGTAAATACCAAAAACAATTAATGAAAACCATTTCAACCGTACAAATACGGAACAAGTGACGGTACGAAACATAATTTTAAGGGTGAAAAATTTTTTACTGTTATAACTTCCTTTTATAAATTTCTTTGTGTAAGCTTTATTATTTATAACGAAAGATTATAAAACAAAGTTTATATACAGTAAAGGTTAAGGGTATAGAAGGGATTTGAGTAAGAAGTTTCTTTAATTTTTACTGTTCGACCGAATCCTTCAGGAGCCCTCAAACACAAAGATGTCAGGAGTTTCAGGACGGAGGATTTTACCCACCTCTTCCTACACCTGGACATAGGGACAGACAGACGGGGGACCCCGACCTCTCCCATCGAAGTCAAGTTCAACAAGAATTGCACTTGTGAGGTGAAGGCGAGGAAGAGAACGCGGGAGAATGATGACACGGCGAAAGAAAGGAAAGGGGGAAGTAAAACTTTAATTTTAACAAGGACGGAAGGAAACTTCATAAAAGAGAAAAAGTAAAAGTTGTTTAACCACCCACGATTAAATATGAATTGTAACTAGAAATTTGATAGTGACCTTTCACTTACTGACCTGCCTGTATGGATAGAACCCGGTCAAAAGTCTGTAAAAGACCTTAACAAAAATGGTATTAGAATGTGAAGATCCATAATAAAAGGGGTAATGTTTTTACTCCTTTGACTTCGACCCTCCCCAACGAAGTCACCAAGAGTTAGGACCGAAATATAACCTTAGTGGACCCGTAAAAAGTTTGTTACCGACGGGTACGGGATGTGAGTCTCTACGATTAAATAAACCACATGACACCTCAGAAGTGTGACTAACAAAACGACTAAACTACAAGACAAATTCGTCCATTTCTGGGGACCCAATTTATTTGACGGGTTCTGTTATCTCTCCTTTAAACTCGGAAGACTCCCGTCTCTTAAATAGATTAAGTAAAAATCCATGGTCTCCCTTATTTACTTACATAATTAGTCTAAAGACTAAGTGTAATTGACCTAGATGTCGAGTACTATGAAAAAGTTTCGGTGGGATAACGACGGGAACTTAGCCACAGAAATTGTAGTGTGGGACAGGTCCAAAAAATCAAAAGTTCCCCTTCACCTCTCGACTTAAGGCTTGGAGTAGACAGGTGTCTCTTCTTTAGACCTCAATTTAAATCTATTATTTCCAATTATTATAGGTGATTATTAAAGATACGTTTTACGAAAAGAACATTATTTATCGTAAAGTCCCTTAAAAATCTCCTCACCCGAAAGAAACGAATTGACTTTCTATGAAAATATTGTCTTTTTTATTATCAAAGAACACGTGTAGGAATTTATAGACAACTTTCAACGAGTCAACACAGGTCGAGAAACGTTGGGGTACCTCGGACGGTCCGAGGACACAGGTACCTTGAGAGGTCCGTTCTTATGACCTCAACCATCGGCTAGGGAAGAAGTCCCGTAGAAGGGTTGGGTCTCTAGCTTGGGTCCAGAGGGTGTAATGTCCCCCTAAGAAGTGGTAGACTCGGTGGTCCCTTCGGGTTCATTTGACCTCACCCATCGGAAAGGGAAGAAGTCTCCGAAAAGGACTGGGTCCCTAGCTTGGTCCCAGAGGACGTAACGTCCACCTAAGAAATGGTCGACTCAATGGTCCCTTCAAGGTTATAGATAACTCACGGATGACACACAATCCGTACTACATGAAATGACACCTGAGGCGAGGCTTTTTCTGTCTGATTTAGAGACGGAAACACTTTGAAAAATAAAACGTCAGATTCCGTAAGTTTGGACCTTTGATTCGAAATCCTCTAAAAACTCCACTGACGAATATAGTCCCATCCCATTAGAGACGGTTCCATGAGAGGTCTATCTGACTAAAAACAAAAGAATGAACAAACACAAAATTCTACAAAACTACACCTGGTAAAAAATTTCAGAAAAAACTTAAACAATGTTATGACGAAGACAACAAATACAAAGAAAAGAAAAGAAAAAAAAAATGGTACTCCGTACACCCTAGGATCGAGGAGCTGGTCCCTAGCTTGGGTATGGGGAACGCATCCTTCCCCTTTAGAGTTAGCGATCTGGTGGTCCCTTCAGGGTCTAACAGACTAGAAACTTACTCCCTCAAAAACTTTGTGAAAAAAAACAACAACAAATAAGTAGCTTGTTCGACGAAAGAACCTGTCCCCATCTCCAAATTTAACCTTTGTCTGTATTTGAGACATAATCCCTCAGGATACCTCTTTTAGTCTAGATACCACACTCTGTCTTTCACTACTCACGGCACTCTCCGTGTCTATTCCTTGCAACACGTTAGTATCGACTGTCTGGTAAGGGTCCAGTCCCTACTTCTACTACTTCTCTCACTTCCTCCTCCATCTCTATTCCCCTTTATCATCTTAAACTGGACATGGACGTCTTACTTAAGCTATAAGACGGATTCGTATAAGTAGTAAGGGACGTCTTAAAAACGAATCTTTAAACAGAGACATACATATTCATACTCGTTTGGTAGGAAAAGTATGAAACTTACAATAAACTATATATCATTGATCGGTCGCTTCGTCCTGAGTAAAAAAAGGACGTAGAATTTAGAGGGCAAAGGAACGGAAAAGGACGGGGAATCCGTATATATGTGCACACATGTGTGTCCGAAGGACCCACCAAGTCTCCAGTTCTTAGACGGACGGTCACGTCCTCGGGGTCCTCTGTACTAAGATAGGGACCAGTCCTCCTAGAGGACCTCCTCCTTTACCGTCCAGTGAGGTCCTAAGAACGGACCTCTTAGGGTACCTGTCTCCTCGGACCACCCGATGTCAGGTACCCTAGCTTTTCTCAGCTTATATCGACTCGTGTGTGTGTGTGTGTGTTTGTGTGTGTGTGAGTGAAGGGAGTATATGTGGGAGGGAGACGAGAGAACAGGGTCGAAAAAAAGGAAAAATAAATGTAATTAGTCACACCGTAACCGAAACTTTTTATAAATAATATTGTCCCGCCGAGAACATCAGGGTTCAATTGAAAATAAGGGGACTTAATTCATCCCCTCAAGAATTTACATCACTATCTTTTAATTCCTTCCGATCTTATTAACGAGGTATCTAGTTAAAAGACTTCGAAACTGGTTTGACCAGTGACATAAATAATAAATTTATACTGAACCTTTCTTTTTTTTTAACATCTATCATATTAGTCTCGATGGTATTACTAGCATAATTTTAATAAGACAGTATTGTTTGAATACACGAAACATCTAAATAATAGTCAGATTCATTAAGTAAAATTTAAGAGTATATAAGATGTTATTAATTAGATAAATCTTTTGATCATCATTTCAAAGGTTATTAAAATATATGTAAACTTCACAAGTAAATTTTTTATTGTCAAGCGTATACAAAATTGTAAAAAACTGACGAATATAAGTATTTCGTTTATGGATTCGTACGTAAAACATAAAAAACTCTACATACCCGTAAATTCTACTTTTCGTTATGGTCCATAAATTTTGGGTCTGTGGTAACGCAACAATAGAGTGTATCCCGAGATTGTCCCGTATCTATGAACTTCTCACACGACAATTGGTTTTCGAGTGTCAATTAAATTGAAGGACTATCGAAACATAAGTCTTACTTCAGACGGTCATTTTTGTATAACCTTTATAATTTACACATTATAATCTATTCTAACGGGCTTTTTTTCGGCTTCCTTTTATTTTGGGGGTTTCTTTTGTAGCCTAAACAAATTTGCCTCGACCGCGAGGGGGAACGCCTGTTCATACACATAATGAGTTGATTCAGGTGTAAGGAACTGAAAAAACCATTTAAACCAACTAAAGAAAAGAACCTCCCACACCTAAAAAAGACCTGAAAGGTAAAATTACATACGAGAAGACTAGTGATTCAAATTCACCCATCTAAAAAACTGACCCGAGATATACCACGTTTCCGTTGAAATAGAGTAGAGGGGGAGGACCAACCAGATGGGACGATGGAACCGGACGGAACGGAAATAAAAACTTTGTTAACCAGAGTGAAGGACACCCCAAACCAAAAACACCCAGAACCACTGTTCTGAAACCGAGAAAGGTGGACACTGAAGGAATCCCCCGAACTCTGTCTTCGGGTCCGGGGTCCGACTGAAGAGAGACTTCAAGGTCCACAAAATACATGTCATCAGTAGGGCAACGGGGTAATTGAAGACATTCAGTTCCTAAAAAATTCTACACAGTTGAACGACCAGGAGACATCTCGTGGTCTCACGACTAAGTTTATAGGATCTTGACTAAATCTTTCTTTTATGGATTTACACTTTTCGTATCACATTCTGTAAGTAATTCCACAAAACTAAGTTTATATATTTAATCCTAATTTTACTGTATCAACATACTTACATCCTATTAGCTAATATACCACCCGGGGTCAAAAATTGAGTTTCATATAAACATTTGGTATAAATTGTTATTTATTTAACTTAAGCGAAAATTTCACCGAGTATCTTTTACAAACAGTCTTAACTTATTTACAGTATATTAGAAGAATAAGATATAATAACTTCTATACCACTAACTTCGTCGATCTTAACGTCATACAGTCACGTCGGAAGATACACCATAACCAAACATTTCGACCTCAAGAGACGGGGTCTAAAAGACTTCGGGACGGGGGGTAGGAGGGTAGGGGTGGAGAGGGTTAGACTTTTAGATACCCTGTGTCTTTTGGTTACTGTCGAGAATTGGTGAGAAACGAGGGAGATCACACGTACCCTTCAACTATCAGAATTATTCTTAGATTTCCTTCTTTTTCTAAGTTCAAATTTAGACGGGACACGAAACACACGATTATATTTAACAATCTGAGTGACGGGTACACATCTTATAAAGCACAAAAGAACTATCAGAAATTCTCTACAATGGGAAGTTTCAAACTCTTGTAAGTAAAACAGACGTCAGGCTCTGAATTGAGGAAGGTCTCAACGGTGACTCTCAACGACAAGGACCTTCCAACATTAAAATTCCTGGACGTCCGTTTCTACTAGAGAATTTTGGCGGAGGGTAGAACTGTCGAAAAGAGTTTCCTTAGACGCCAGTAGAGGCTTCTCGACTGAATCCCTACGTGAAAGTCACTCCACTATCTTCGGTCTTAAAGGGGACATGTGAGTCTGTCTATTCGAAACCCTCACCTATCACACATCAAGAATTAGGTCCGACTACTTTTTTGGAGTCGGTTGTTTTAGTAATTGGACACGAACAAATATTGTACATGTCTCTAAGACAGAATAATGAACTTTGCCTCATAAGTTCAAATTGCTTTCCTAACACTTTGGACCGCACATCTACTTTCGAACCCTATCTTCGTCACCTTTTTAATGTCCTCCCCAGACCTTATTATGGCTCCTACTGGTTCGGGAAAGGACCTAAGTCGACTAGCAAACAGGTGTGTTACGTCTCATTAACTTTTGTATTAGAAGAGATCTTATAAACTTAGTTCGAAAAGTACACTTCAGTCTTAAAGGACAAAAACACTCACCACTTACTTAATAAACCCTATTTACTTGATAAACTAAGTTTGTACTCGTCGGGCTATGCCGTCAGAACATGATCTGTGAGGTATTTCCGAAAGGGGGAAAGAGAAGATCACAAAGATTCTGGTGTCTCTTTAAACCTTAGATATCTGGGTGTCAAATGCTAAGCCTCCTTTTACCTTGTCTACTCTCTTCTCTTTCTCGACCACCTTGTCGAGGCTCTCCATGGCCCTTTGTAACACAATGACTTATTATTAAAGGTCGTAACTTCGTCGTAAGACATAAAAAATTTTCATCTAAAACTTTATGAAGTTTGTCTGCACCAAAGTTTAGATCGGTTGAGCGGATGACTGACAGACGATGACCCGTTCGGGAAAGTGTAGAGACTCAAACTCAAAAAAGGATATAATTTTGTCACCAAGGGTAGATGGAAACACCCTAAAACACCCCTTAGATATTCCATTATATTCATCTTTATGAATTGTGGATACATATTTTCATTTTTGAACATTTTTACACAACAATAATTACATAAATTATTCTAATGTACTGAAATTTCCTACAAATACCAATAGGGACGACCCGTCTTAAAAGCTTACAGTAAATCATCCGTTTGGTGAACTCAAGGATGGTTCTCACTTCAGAGCACGTCCCACGAGCCCCTCTAAAGTTCGAACCCCTACCGTCCTCGGCACCGACAGAATGAGGTACAACACAAAGACAGGGGTCGCGTCGAGGATCACCGTTGACACATGTGCAAACAGATGGGAGTACCAGAAACACAGATCAATCCTCCTAGAGTGTATTCATACACCTTCCAGTTTGCCGGCGGGTTCCTAGTCAAGGGTTTCTTGTGTGACTATAATCAATAATTTCCGTCGTACAGTACTTAATGATGTCTTCAAGAAAATACAAGTTTCTCTTCATGGTATCGGTAATCGATCTTCTTATGTCCTTCGAAGAACCTCTCCACCTAAAATATGATCTCGACGAAGAAAGTGATCGGTCACCAATAACTAACGACGAGACACGGTCCGGCATATCAGATCCACTACCTCTCTCTTTTCTCGTCTTTCCAGAGACGAAAGTACTTCGGACAACTCTTCTCTCTTATTCATTCTTCCTTTGTTTATTTATATGTTAAAGTTTAGTGTCACTTGAAATGTTTACTCGTTACTTACGATATTCATTTTAATTTCGACTTAAATTCCAGCCAGTCTTAGAAAAAAAACAACATCTACTACGAAATATACACCAATATATTCAGCGAGTCAGTACAGGTTGAGAAACGCTGAGACACCTGACATCGGGCGGTCCGAGGAGACAGGTACCCTAAGAGGTCCGTTCTTATGACCTCACCCACCGGTAAAGGAAGAGGTCCCTAGCTTGGCCCGTTAACGAAATAGGAGACTCGACGGTCCTTTCGGGGTTTTCATATATATCCATCAGCCCACCTTTCTCTATTTTTGGGCCTTTGAGGAGTGGTGGTGAAATTCGTGACACCAACTGAGTTGTCAGTGTAACCCGTTCAGTCTGGGGACAGTAAACGGAGCTCATAAACCTACACGACATTTGAACCCTCCGCTTGAAAGTCTCTATACACTTTTATTCTACTCTTCAACTCTGTTCGGAGAGTTTCTCACTATATTAAAATAGAATTTCGGACCCAGTATAACTATCGAATACAAAATTAAATTAACCTCTGACTTTCGTTCGAATCTTTTTTTTTACACTACAGATCTGTGTGCTGTCAAGACTTTCTCTTAATACGTTGTGACAATGTGTGTGTCTAAAAGTTCACGAAATGAATAACGTTTAGAGGTTTAATTCAGTAGGAAAGAATGTCACAATGGGTTAATACTCCTCGAAAACGACATTTCGTCTTTAAATATAAACTTTAAATTTTTTAACTAAAAGGACGAAAACTCCTCGACCTCATCTACATGAAAAGGGGTAAGGAGAGTGATTCATGTTGATTTTGGGAACCGTTAATGTATATTTTATTCGTATTCTCGTGAGACTTTCCACCTCTCTTATTAAGTCTGGTCGACCCGAGGAACCCTGATCCTTACTGAACCACTACTCAGGTCACCCAAAAGAAAAAAACGAAGTAGAAATAGTCTGAACCTCGACTTCGTCGCCTTTGACCTTTACGAGTACCCTCGTCCAAAAAAAAATTTTTTCAGGGTTGTTTTCGAACGAATGAGATGAGTCTCCTGGTCTTTTTCCTGTCGGATCCCTCTGTCTGTCTCTTCCGTTACCGTCGGTGAGATCGTGAGAGCGGACCTTTTGGGGTACCTGCCTCCTCGGACCACCCGACGTCCGGTACCCCAGCGATTCTCAGCCTGTGCTGACTCGCTGAAGTGCAAGTGAAAAGTGAAAGTACGTAACCTCTTCCTGTACCGTTGGGTGAGGTCACAAGAACGGACCTCTTAGGGTCCCTACTCCCTCGGACCACCCGACGGCAGAGACCCCAACGTGTCTCAGCCTGTGCTGACTTCGCCGAATCGTCGTCGTCCCTCTGTCTTTTGAAAATCTGTTATTTACGAGATGAGGTCGATGTCTTTTGGACACCGGGGTAGGGATGGATACCGACGTTTCTACCTTATCCGTCGACTGAAAGAGGAGACGACCCTACTACAGTCTCTTCCGGTTCAACCCTCGGTCCTTAAAGTAGGGATGGTTGATTTTTGTTAGGGTAGGGGAGGGTACCACAGTCACCTTAGATATGTACCCCTGGGACTTAAAGATAGGGTTAGGGTCAGTTGACTGTGGTTCACCGTTAGACACGAATGTGTCGTCATCGTTCCACAACGGAAGGGTAAGGGACGGTCTCGTCACAGGTTTTATCGATCGGTTTTCTCTTCAAATTTATCCTAGGTTTCAGAGTATTGCATTATGGTCTTTACAGGTCAAAAGTTGGTCTTTTTTTTTTTTTTAGTGAGTAAGATGGTTCTTGGTTTTACTTACACTTTTCCATACTGTCGTGACAATGCCGTCTCTACAATCTTAATAGACTGATTCTAAAATGCCGTGAGTGGCACTTCTGAGAGGGTGTTCATCAATACTTGTACCGACTTTGTTTCCCTTTTTTAACTTACGGAGCCGTCTCCTTATCTATTAGAATCGTTTCTTTGTCCTCTGTAATTCTTCCTGGTTACCTCTAAATCTTGACCCTTTATGTAATAGACGTCACTCTTCGGGTCCCCTACCCGAGTTGTCGTAGTGTTTCGTAGTCACTTGACATCCTTTCTTGCTGTCCCTAATGGATTAGACCCGTCGTCTCTCTTTTCTGTCTGACTTTTATTCACTCGTCTCTCGGAGTCCCTGGAAACCCTCAATGACATTGACTACTAGACGTAAGACCAGGACCCTCAGGACCTTCCCCTCCTCTTCTCTCGTCCCCGTTTCTCCATGAACCCCCACCCTCCTTCACCCACACTGACGTCTTCCCGTTGCGCTCCCTAGGAACGTCACTCCATGTACAAGATAGCTACAGTCACAGGGTCGACACATGCATGAAAACGTCCAACGAGGGAATCTTCCTTTGACCCACTTCACATGGACTCTAGAGAGACATAATGAAGAATATTGACGCATACTTAAATATTACTGGAGTTTTATTTTGTAACTTAAAAAAAATTCTTCCCTCTTTTTAACGGAAAACTTACTTTGGTACGACGACGACGACGATTCAGTGAAGTCAGCACAGGCTGAGACACGCTGGGGTATCTGCCGTCGGGTGGTCCGAAGGGGCAGGGACCCTAAGAGGTCCGTTTTGTGACCTCACCCAACGGTAAAGGAAGAGGTTACGTATTCGTGGGGATTAGAGAGAAGACGGGGGACGTCCGATGGACTCTATGTAATGGGCTTTACATTACAAACCCAACCTGATCCCTAAAAGTAAACTAAAAACAAATATAAATGAATAAAATAAATGAAAAACAATTTTATATCAACTGAATGTTAGACTAAAATCAAAGTACACATCTCGTATAACTAAGCGATAAAAACATGTAACATTTTGTCAGTGGTGGCTAAACCGAAAATAAACAGTAGAGTAAGACCAAAAGATAAAATTAACGATTCGGACTCCGTTATAACTTGAGTTCTTCACTAAGGTAATAAAATTTTTAAGTTGGCTAATTTTTAAAACCCGTATTGACTTAAATAAAAAGATGTCTCCCTAAAAATAAATTATAGAAAACTTTCCAAATTTAGTACAGTCACAAAAGGTCCACAAGAATAGCAAATACCACTTTGAATTTGGAGTCAAGTATTTATGAGTATCGATATAAAATGGGAGTCAACGGACTCTCGTTGACTGAAGGACAACTAGAGAAAAGTCTCGTAGCTCTACTCTGAGTTCCAGTCGGACGTGCTTCTGGACCCCCGGCGGGAGTACCTACCGCAACAGGAGACGGTAAACCAGTTGGTGTAGGCGGGTGCTAGGCAGCGTTCGTAGGTACAGGGGAGTGGCCGTCAGCATTCATTGTGGTAAATTCCTTTTGATTGAGAATGTATTTTGTTTGAGGAAACCCTGTCCTGACGACCAATTTCTGTGACTACCCCCAGTGGTCCTGGGACAAGTTTAGGAGAAAACCTGGGGTTTGTTGAGCTTTCTCGTCTTTTCCTTATCGCACAGACAAGACAGAAACAAACCCCTGAAAAACCGGTACCGCATCCCGTACGTCCTAAAAATCAAGGGACTGGTCCCTAGTTTGGGCACGAGGGACGGCACCTTCACACCTCGGGATTGATGACCCGACGGTCTCTTAAGGTCCCTATCGTAAAGACTTACTTCGTTGTAAAAATGATATTTTTCCCTTTGATAAAGTTCATTTATACATTTACTCTCTTTTACTTGGTGAAAGTTTATATTTCGTTTAGTGCAATTTCTTTACTGACGAGACGAACGATTGAAATTCTGACATCTCTGTCTCTAAATAAGGAGTGTTCGTAAATAAATTCGTCGCTCTTCAGGAAAACCTTTGGTAAAAAACCAACCATCCAAGAGAAGATTACCTTAGATAATAAAATATTAATAACTCCTAAAATCCTAGTGAGACTTTTCTACATCCAAGACGCATTTTATAGTAATCATTGGACAGTCCCGGCTCCAACCAATCGACCAGTAATTAAGTCATTAAGGAACTGACGATCGACACGAGTTCCCAGCCAACCTCTATGGTTCCTTTGCCTTTTCTAGTCTTTCTCACTCACTTTTTTTAGGAACAGAGCGACAACTCCTCTATTTCGGTCGTGACCTTAGAAAAGGGACATGAAGTACCTCGTACAATGGTAGTTCTTCTCTCCTTAGTTTCTATTCGAACAGAAACTTCGGGTGCGTCCAAAGTGACCTGTTCATCTCTTCTTGCAGACAGGCGTGACAACGACAATCTACTTCGTCTTCTCAAATCCCCGATTCTTACATCAACCCTAAGGTTAAGGTGTAGAAGTGCTCGGTGTACTGAAACCCTTTCAATAAATTGGAGAGAACTTGAACTAACCGAGAAGAGACAGTGTCTTGACGAGAGTACTCCTACTTTACTCCAGGGCATGTACTATTTGTACCCTTACGTTCGGTGACACTAGTAATCACAAATACTCTTCTAAACGTTTTCAGTCTCGGGGGTTGGAGTTCTGTGTCACAAGTATTTTCCAGTGTGTCTTCGACGGGTGAGAGTTGGGGAGTCCCTTTCGTAGAGCCACCGTGATAGACAGAATGAAAGAAAAGAGAACCGTCGTCCTTTTTATTAGGGTAAAGTTGAGAGTCAAAAGAAAGATATGCCAATTTGTATTAAAAACGAAGGGTTTCTGACTGGTGTAAAACCGAAGTCTTTTGTGTCCCCTTTTGGTCTGGTTAAACAGAAGACTGAAGTTAGACGAGATAGACGGATTCAAACCTGTCATTTACGACAGGACATTGGATTACACGTTTTCAAAAGTTCAGGTCTGTCGACATTTCAAACTTGACACTTGGTTTAAGAGTAAGTCACTAAAAGGAGTTTAATATTCTTTCTTTGATAGTAAGAAGTCGAGGGTTAAATTTATATGTTAATACCAAAATATTCCCTACTCTGTGACACTTAGTATATAGATATATGTAAACATATAAAACAGGAAGAAGTTCCCCTTTTTGTACGACGTAAGAAACCAACGGTGAAAAATAGAAAAAGGTTATTTTTTGAAATTTAACTTTTACAGTACACTTTATTACGGACTAATCTCTTTTTCTCTATTACCTCTTGACGTCCTCCTTCTATTTATCACAGAATAGGGTGAGGGTGACAAATGTAGAACCGAAAATACGAGGATCGTAAGGAGGTTGTGTCTTCAACAAAACTTGACACTCGCAGTGTATATATGCCAAATCATCAAAAATTTTAAATACCTTTGGATTCATAGAGGGACTCAGTAATTTTAAGGAGCATTGGTACATAAAATTGTTGACATTTTATAAAACACGGAGCAGTGAGTCAGCACACACTGAGAAACGTTAAACGTTGAGGTACCAGACATCTAGGGGTCCGAGGAGACAGGTACCCCTAAGAGGTCCGTTCTTATGAGCTCACCCAATGGTTCGGGACGAAGTCCCCTAGAAGGGTTGGGTCCCTAGTTTGGGTCCATAGGACGTAACACCTGCCTAAGAAATCAAGAGGAAAAATCTTTACAAAGACTTAGATCAGGCGAAGAATCTTTAAGAAGTGACTCGTAGAACTCGGGGACGACCGGTCCGGGTCGACACGACACCGGCATCTTGGACGCAGACGGAGAAGACGGGGAAGGGCGAGGTGAGGGCACAAACATGTTCGACGAGTAAGATTGGATCTTCCGACGAGGGGTGCCACGGAGATTTAAATCGGAAGATTATTATGGGTAACGAAACCCCTCTTTCTGTCAGTAATCGGACCACTTAGTTGGGAATTATATCTTTATATAAACGAGTACCCTTTTCCACTACAAATACCACACGAAAACTTCTTCCGTCACCGTTGGGTGAGGTCATGAGAACGGACCTTTTAGGGTACATACCTCCTCGGACCACCCAACGTCAGGTACCCCAGAGCTTCTCAGCCTGTGCTGACTCACTAAAGTGGAAGTGAAAAGTGAAAGTGCGTAACCTCTTCCTTTACCGTTGGGTGAGGTCTCAAGAACGGACCTCTTGGGGTCCCAGTCCCTTCGGACCACCCGACGGCAGATACCCCAGCGTGTCTCAGCCTGTGCTGACTTCGCTGAATCGTCGTCGTCGTCGTCGTACCACACGAAAATTCATTTCATTTCGTCCAATGTGTTGTCATACTAGAATATTTTTATCATACACACACATAGGTGTGCATATGTAAGTGTATGTACACGTCTTTAAAACGTGTACATACGTTTATACGTCTTTAAGATGTATATTTGTGTATAGATACACACATGTGTGGACAATATAGTGTGTACATGTATGTCACAGATCTTTTTATATTAGGTATATAATTGTCGACAAGTCCACCTACAAGGACCTATTAAAAAAATAATAGAAGATAAACAAATACATAATAAAAAGAGGTTATTTGTGCATAATGAACACGGTGAATCGAATTTTAAATTGGACAATAAAGTTAATAAGGAGAATTATTGATTAATGAAAACTTACAACGTAAATATCGGATTTGAATCGTACCGGTTTACGTCTTCTTTGCACCTCTTGAAAAACCTTCGTACGGCTTTTAATCCTCATGGTCTCCATTGTAGTTTGAATCAAGGTTATTGATACAAAATCATTGCCAAAATAAATTATATACAAAGTTGGGTGATCCATATGAAGAAACAGGTAGGAAAAAACACAGGCAGAAAGAACTCCTTACTCGACTTATTCAATATTGTAAAATCAAATTTAATGAGATAACGTCACTTTATTTTTACCGAATTTTACCATACCAGTTAAGACTCCTTTTCCCCTTGTAATTCCAAAACTTCATCTACTCTTTAAGGTTTGAATTTTTTGCTAATCAGTCGTACTAAGAGGTGAGTCTCTCGTCGTCACCGACTTCGAAGTCCCTCGGAAGACACTCCAATGTATCTCATCTTAAAACCTCTACCACAAAAAGGAATAGGTCTCAAGAATTCGTCTCGTCTAGACATCAACTGAAAAGTGTGAAAACCCCTTACACCTAGGTTTATTAGTCGTAATTAACGTTTATAATATTAATAAGAATAATAGTAATTATTAATGGTAATTATTGTCTTCACAAACATATAACAAAGTATCAAATAATTGACAACTTGAATACAAAAGGGGAAATCAGGTGATTTCCTTGTATTTTACTAAAGAATCCCTCTATTTTCGGTCAGGTGAGTTAAACCCACATTAAACTGTCTGAAAAGTAGTAACACTATTTGTCTTTACCCGTCTTTAATGTAAAGAATTTACAAGGTCCTATTTCATTGATGTTTACGATAGTACTCTCTTACAAAAACTCGTACACTTCCTTAGTATAAAAGTACATTAAGATGAGTCTCTGTTGTCAATCGATAACCTTAATCCCGAAAAAGGGGAGAAGGAGGGAAGAAAGGAAGGACAAAAAGTTGAACCACTCCAAACTTCCACTCCCAATCGTCACCCGAAGATTAGAATGAACTCCTTTTTCCCTTTTTAAAATTTCGTAGAAATTTAGTTTTGACATAGTTAATTTCCTTCGAACGTTTAAGTAAAAATTTTTCTCATATTAGAGATATATTACATGATTTACGGAAATACTAGATAGGTCTCCAGAAAGTCGTTACAATTAGACACACAGATATAACATACACATATAAAATGATAACGTGTATGTAAGGATCGACGTTTACAAACACTTTACGAGTATGTACATGGAGAAAATTATTAAACTAAGGTAGTACCCAATTATTCTAAAGGGTACACACTTAGTTTTAATAGTATGGTTCAAAGTCTGACATTTAATAAGCACAGACATGAGTTTTCGTGACTACTCAATAGTGGATTAAGGAACACTATAAAATTTTGAGTAGTCACAAAAGAACCGAATGTCACTATGTTTTACTTTACCCTTACGAGAATTGATAAATAACACCCATTTCCAACCATTAATACCAAAGGAAAATTTCACTCCTTTTCCTTTAATTTAATCGTAGTTTTACGTCTCTTTTAAAATAGTATTAAAGACTTAATACGGCGATCGTGATTATCCGTCGACTATTAAGGACTCTACTAACTTGACGTTCCTCATTTAGTAGAAAAAAAAACGGTCATAAAGTGAATTGATACGAATCATTCTTTATGTAGTAATTCCAATAAAAACTTAGAAAAAAAAAATTCTAAACTCTACTAAAAGTTCAAGTGTACCACATACACACATACACTAATACACATGTAGATAGACATAGGTAGGACTACCTATTAGGTTGTCGTAAAATGACCATTGACCTCAATATTATGTAATTCAAGTAACGATGATCGTTTTCAGATAACTGACCGATCGTCAACATGAAGAAATTATTCTATACAATTTCCCTCCCACCTTATAAGACTACCTTTGGTCTTTAACGGTTAACCTCTCGTTGACCGTTTAGAAGACATGTGTCTTTCCTTGTACAAAAGTAGAGAACCTTACTTACTCCTTATTTAATAACCTTTATACCTTTACAAAAACAGATCATTATACTATGATTCAACCCCCTCCCAACCTTACTGAGGAGGGGTGAATCTATTCCTAGGAAGAAGGTGATGAATTCTACCGATTACTTAACGTCACACATACACCGTGTGACGTCAAGTACTAAATATCACTTTTCCTTCAATATAGGGTTTAGATCAACGTCTTTAAAGGGGAACGTCAGTCCATAAAATTTTCCGACCATGAATTCTCGTCTCCGGGAAATTGTAATGCAAAAGAAAAACCAAAGTTTGAATTATGAACCCATTCTTTTATAAGTGACTAAAGGGTCATCGAATTACTTAACGAGGATTACATGTTCGAACAGGAGAGAAGAGGTAAGTATCGAATAGACGTATTTGTATGGCTCTTCAGTGTCTCTAACCCTTAAGACATAAAAAATTCGATTAGATTAACTGTTACTATTTGGTAGGACATCTCTGACTTTTCGGTGTCGACACGAGATCGGACTCAAACAACGGGAAACATTATCTCAATGTTAAACTTTGATGTTTGGTCTCAGTCCCCGTCGTCGAATAAGTGAAAATAATCCAAATAGACCTACCTTACACCAACAATTCAATTTTGATAACGTGTATTTCTTATGTCACCCTTCTTTTGGTAAAAATTTAACAAGGTTAACAATATCAAATAATATAAAAGAAATCTTCAGAGGTCCCTGTGTCAGGGTCCATTGACGGAGCCCCAACCAGTTCCAAGTACCTCGTAAAATAACACACAAGTCACCTCACCGAATGGACATTTACACCGAAGAAGTCTACTCGACGTAAGTCTTAACGTCTGTCACAATAGTCGGATCATAGAGACGCCTTCCAATTTCATACGTCATCTACACATACACTGGGACGACGACGACGACGACGATCCAGTGAAGTCAGCCCAGGCTGAGACACGCTGGGGTATCTGCCGTCGGGTGGTCCGAGGGGGCAGGGACCCTAAGAGGTCCGTTCTTGTGACCACTGAGATCTG